>CAUJNA010003464.1:232500-447500 GCA_963377175.1 Effrenium voratum | reverse complement strand
CATACATACATACATACATACATACATACATACATACATACATACATACCTACCTACCTTACATACATACATACATACATAAATACATGCATACATACATGCATACATACTTACATACATACATTACATACATACATATATACATGCATACATACATACATACATACATACGAGAGAGGGAGATTGGGCAGAGAGTGGCTTGGGGGGATGGGGAGGATGGGGAGCGGAGGGAGGGAGAGAGGACGACAGAACACACCAGGGAGGCAGGGGAGAGAGGAAGAAGGAGAAAAGGGAGAGGACAATGTCGGCGGACTGAGCCGGAGGCTCTAAAGTATACGTTAAGTCATAAAGCAGAACATTTTAGAAGCAATACCCATAAGTCTTATGAACAGCGGATGTCAGAAAATAATAATTAAAATCTATGATTAATATATAATGTATAAATTTCATAAACGAAATAACTTAAAAAATAAAGGTAAGATATTTTTACAATCCTCACAAATTAAATATAGTCCATTTGATTTAAAAGATAATGAATATCTAAAACATCTACACGAACAAATGAAGTTAAGAAACTCACAGGAAGCATCAGTAGCATTTAGAAAACACATTCAAGAAGGACACGCCAGAGCAAATTATCAAAATGAATTAGACAGATTAACAATGGAACTACACCGCCCAAATCTACCACATTCGACGAAGGAGCATTTAGAAAAACGAATTAAGGAGCTGGAAAAATTAACATTTACTTAAAATTTATTATAATATCAATAATCTAACTATTATTATAATAAATATGGCAACTACAGCAAGTTTAGAATTAATAAATCCATATGCAAAATTTGGATTGAAACGACGCCCCACTTATGAAGAAATTGTAGGTCTAATTGGCGAAAATGATTTAATAACAGGAAAACTACCTAACCGAGATGCTACATTCTTCAAAGCAAGTCCTCAAGGAAGTTTTTTTGATGGAAGCGACCACTTAGAATTATTGAAAGACCAACAGATGAGAATATTAGACAGGCAGATGAGAGAGATAATGATGAAACAGGAAGCGCGCAGAAACGGGCACACTTATGCAGTGCATAGGATGAATGCTGACACACCATTAACCAGAAACGCAGAAGCAATAGAAGATGAATATGATTTTTCCACACCACAACAAACGGCAAGACAACACGAGGCAATGGTAGATACAAGGCTACAAGAACTAACCACAGCAACAAAAGAAAGAGTAAATGAAGTGAGCCAAGCAATGGCATCAAACTTACGAGAAATGGGTGGAACAATTTTTCAAAGAATGCTAGGCAATAGACAATCAGCACCATCGGCAACAACAAGAACAGTACCGGATAATCTCCCAGTATTAGAATACGAAGGTTCGCCAATTTCAGGCGGAGATGATGCCCAAGTAGAATATCAAGCCACAGGAGCATCAAGTTCAACGCCACAAGAGCCGCCGCCATTGCCATTATTTCCATTGTTCAAAACAACAATAGATAATAATATTAGTCCTGCTTACTGGAAAAACAACCCTAATTTAACAGTAGATGATATTAAATTTCAATTTTATTTAAGAGGAATTCAAGTGCCACAAGAAAACGAAATACAAGAAGAATTGAAACACAAAGGCAGAGGCAAGGCGAGAACGTACAAAGAATATTTAGTAGATATGATTTTAGACACTATTGATAATGGCGGGTGGATAGTAAATTTAGGCAAAGGTAGAATAGAAGAACTCAAGGCAAGTTTTAAGGGCAAAGGTAAGAAATAAAAATAAATAATAATAATGATAATATTAACGAAAAATATACTGAAAAGAAAGAAGCAGAAATTCAATGACACATATGATGACGACAGTTTTTCAATACATAACCTAATGAAACCAAACACTTCAACAACAATACAACCACCGAAATTGATGAAAAAAGGCATACCGAGAGAATTTATTGACATTGCAACCAACACAGATACTATTGCTACAGCAACCAGAGAGACGCAAGAAAAGTTATACAATGATGCAAATCAACCATTAAATGTGACATTTGAAGCGTTTAAGGTAAAGGAAAACCAGGACAATATGTTTCAAATAATGCTTAAAAACTTTTGGCGCAACACATACAAAAGGAATGAACCAACAAGAACACAAGCAACACAAACACTGAAAAACCAACGCGACACAATGGTGTCAGCCTTTACTACAATGCTTGACAACAACAAACCGCCAGAACCACCGCCAAAGAAACCACCAGACGAGGAGGACAGCGACGAAGAAGAAAAACAATTCAAACTGACAAAAATGATAGAAATAATGCTACACAACGGCGCTACAGTAGCAGATATAATATTAAACTTATCACACAGCACAATTGCAACAACAATAAATATTGCAGATTTAGTTAATCAGATAACAGCAGGAAATGCACAAAGTAGCAGTAGCAATTCATCAAATGAAGCTATTAGTGTTCATAGTTCTCCACCTATTACTGTCCATAGTTCTTCATCTGAAAGTCCAACAGAAATACCAGCACCAACTGAAGACGAAGATTCAGAAGAAGAAGAAGAAAAACAAAAAGATAATTTTGAAAAATTAAAATCTAAATAATATTATATATAATGGGTATTGGTCAAAGTAAAAATGATGCAAATAACAGTATGGAAGACATTAAGACTTTAAGAGTAGATGAAAAAACAAGAGCAGATACTTTAATAATAAAATCTATTCAAGAATGTGTGGCACGAATTGAGAAATTAGAAAAAGAACAATCTGACAAATTAATATATAAACTTCCTGCTTTACAATTTTGCAATGCTTCGTTAATTTAAATTGATAATATTAAAACATAATTAATATTATTAATTGCTATCATAATCTGTCATTTCACTTTCGGGTAATTTTGTTGAGGCGTTGCTACACATATCATCTATTAAATCTTCTTCATCAACAAAATTATTTTGAAATCTTAATAATTCCTCGTCTGTTGGTCGTCTTTTTAACACTTTATAAAGTTTATGTATCCAAGAATTAGTATGAAAATTGTAATTACCTCTACGATAAAATCCACCACATCTACATAGTTTCATTGGCATATTATTATATTGTATTAAGTTAGAATATCTTTATTCATCATTTGTAATTTGAAATGCCTGTTCAAAATTGATATGAAACATTTTGTTAATGTCTTTTGAATTCATATTCACGTAGAAAAAGGAATATGGAGCAAAATTAACGGCTTGACGATACATATCTAATAATTGCTGTTTGTCAACAATGGCGCTATTTTCTTCAATAAAACTCATTAACTCACTGGCATTTTTCAACCTAAAAATATATAATGAACTCGCATTCAAACGAATGATAGGCGCTAAAACATTGTATTTTTGTGTTGAACAAATCACACTTACTGCATCGTGCCTGCCTCTTGTAAATAATCCATGTAATAATTTACTATATCTAACAAATTTAGGGTCGTCTGCGTGGTCATCTATCACAATTAATATTGAATGCAGTTTCTTTATATTTTTGGATTTCATATAATTAATTATTTTCTTCTGTCTTTCAATTACATTTTCTAAATCACTTGGATTATAATTATCAAAATAAATTTGTTCTTTTTCATCATCTACGTGCAATTCGTCCCTGATATATTTTTTAACTTCTGTAAATGTAGGGTCGTTATGGACGCTGGGTGAAAATATAAATATTCTTGCGAATGAATTTCTATAAACATTCAATATTAAATTTTGAATAAGGACAGTCTTCCCGCCCGTTGAACTCGCGACTATAATACTTCTAAATGGTAGTTTTGGCACGTGCTCATATTTGGATTGCTTGAATTCATATTCAGTTATGTTTATTGGTTTTATTATTGGAACATCTGACATAGTTGATATTAAAGAAATATAGAAAATTATATTTAAAAATTAACTTGTAATTAATATTACATGGAACATCATTTTTATGATATGCTGGTGGCGAATATCATAAAAATGGAACAGGCTTTTCCATTGCTTCAATCAATAAGCATTGAAGCTAATTAGTTTGTATCTCGCTCACGTGTGCAATGAAAACCCCAAGTGCTGTGCCCTCCGAATATTCTATCATGCATGAAAATAATAAGATTAAATAAATATTTTATCTTATTATTTATATGACTATTATCCATTGCAGTTGTGGTAAAACTTATGATGACAAATATTTATTTAAACATCTAAATTCAAAATATCATCAGAAATTTGTAGAATATAGATGGAGTAAAGACGATACAATGAAAAAACTTTACAAGAAAAGAAAGACAGAAATGAAAAATAATTTATCTTATTATTTAATATGAAAAGGAGTTATACAGATTATATTAATATAATAGATGAAATGGAGAATATAGAACAAGTACTAATAACTGATAATAGATGTAAAAAAATATGTTATTTTATTTTAGAATTAATTAAGTTTTTGATACAATATATTAAAAATATAAATATTAATATAAATGGGAAAAAAGAAAAAGAGTAAAAGCAAAGAAAGACCAATACCAGATATTGAAGCACGGAAAGAAACAGCAGAAAGTGTTAAATCACTAGGCGAAAGTAAGACTATAAAATGTGATAAATGTAATCACATAATGAATTTTAAAAATGAATTGACAGTAGATAAGAAAGGCGGAGTTAAAGTTAGTTGTGTCCCATGTATGTTTTCTTATAAAAAAAACAGATAAAGATTTTAATATTCAGAAAAGAACAGATGGTGATATGGTTATTGAAACTAACGAACATTTGATTAATGTTAGTTTTAACAGGGACATAAGTTAGTATTTAAAGAGTAGATTTAACATAAATGCACTTTATAAATATATAATTAAATAAATAATTATCTAAATAAATATATAGTAATGTCTGAAAATGATAATTATACTATTAATGATTTAATGAAGAAGATAACATTAATTGGTAACAATATCAAAACCTTAAATGATATGATTAAATCCATTGATGACAAAATGAAACCAGTTGAACGCGAACAACAAAGCAACGAAGAGAAGGAGAATATGAATAAGATTTTTGAAAAGAAAGGGATAGGCAGACCTAGCGGTGATTATGGTACCAAGCGTAAAAAATACTGCGATATGTTAAATAAGGGACAAATCAAAAGTCCAAAAGAACAAACATTAGAATATTATAAACTAATTAAGGGCGATGATGATAAATATGTAATGGTTGGAAATTAAAATCTAGATAATTCTATTAATATGAATTTATTAGAATTATTTAGCAACAAGACCTATATAAAATACCTAGTAGTTTGATATTGGAAACTGTGATGAGTTTGACAGAAATCGGGGGCATGATTTTGATAAAATCGGGGAATGATTTTGATAGAATCGGGGAATGATTTTGATAGAATCGGGGAATTATTTTGATAGAATCGGGGAATGATTTTGATTATAACCATGCTATGATTATAACATGTAAAATATTATATGTTATAGGTATATTCCAATATTTAATTTTATTTCTTGTAAAAAAGTATTTAAAGAAATAAACACTATATATATATTATAATAGAAATGGAGTTTCAAAAACTACCAGTTGAAGTTATTAATAATATTATGTCCTATAAATATGGCAAGCCAGAATATATGAAAATAAAGCATAATCATAATGAAACATTGAAGAGAATACAAAGAAGATATAAAATTGACAAAACTGACATAGAAAGGGAAACAAAGCACTGTAATAATTTAGATGGTGATAAAGTAAAGAGACAAATATGTCAATATTATGTTTCTAGGAAGGTTCCATTAAGCATTGAAAGTATTGAAGATATAGTTATGAAAGAAGGGGATGAAATAGATAGCTTACTAGATAAGTATGTAGGATATGAAAGTTATAAAGCAATAATAATAGTTGATGTAATTTTATGTGTAAGGTTTCATCATTTTAATTATTTTGAGGATGATGAATATAGCAGTTATGGTTTTGATTTTCATAGTGGTAGACACTTAATGGGTTCTATAGACCAAGATAATATAACTGATGTAATGGAATACGCAGTTGCAACAATATGTAGAAATATTGATAATGAAAGGAATACAATGAATATTGTAGGAGTAAAACACATAAGGTTTATACTAATTATTGATGAACCTGAATAATATAACCATACTATAATAATAACATTTATACCCTTATATGTTATAATTATAATGTAAGTATAGCGTTTTATATATTGAAGATAAAATCCTACAAGGTGGGCCATGCGCAACTCCGGAATATCCAAAATTTGAAAAATGATTAATTATTTGTCTTCTCATTGAATTATTGAAAATGTTGTTTCTTATTGAATAATTCTTCTTAAAATGATATATATATTTATCTCTTTTGAGAAAAATATTTTCTAAAAATATTTTGGAAAATGTGTGTTTTTGAAAATAAACATGTTTAGGTGTATGGAATTTTTCAAAAAATAATTCAATTTTTGTTTTGGTATGCAGTACTAAAAAAATATTTATCAAAATGTGTTTAGACTGTTTCAAAAAATGTTTTAAAATGGCTGTTTTGGTGCGCTTATTCAAAAAATGCAAAAAATCCTAGGGTAGACCCTAGACCTTTGAGTCCGGAAAAAGTTGCGCATGGCCTGCCCTAACTGATATGCCCAGAATCTACACCCATTTGCTGTAAATGGTTGGGTACTGTTTTAGTGGGACTGCCAAAAAACCACTCCTGAATACATGCGTTCCTCTTATAAGCCTGACAAACAGTGGTTCTACATTGTTTTGGTTTCGGCTTACTTGTTTGCCCTACTCGTTTGAGTTTTAAAGTCCCTCTGCTTGCGTGAGGTCCAAAGATGTTCATGTCGGCAGCCGATCGAACTTTGGGAGGTGAATAACTATATTGAAACTAAACCAGGTATATAACTTAATGACTTGTAAACCCAAAGCTGCCTAAACCAAAGACTTGCCTGCTGTACTTTTCCCCTTGTGCTTTGGGAAAATGTATTTGCGGCATGAAGCAAATTCGGGGAAGACAAAAGAAGCCAATTCTCACATAGATTCAACGCAAGGGCCGGACATGTCAATGTGATGCTTATAAACAGGAACCACTGCCTGTTTGCTGTTGTGCGCGTCTGCCAGCAAAATTTGGATCCTTTTGCAGATGAAACACCAAAGAGAACATTGAGCCTTTGAGGGGCCACCCGAACACTGGCAAGGTTCAATATATGTCCGTATCAACACCTAAGACCCAAAACAAAAGGAACCACGCTTTGAATGTACATTTCCCCCATGGTATAGGGGACACTGATTGACACTTACTAGTATCACCATGTTAACAAAGGACAAAGCTGCAGGTATCATTCGTTGACCCAGAAGGAAGAATTGGGGTGCGCTGGTCCCCCCGAATTGCCGAGCTCAAATGGATCTTCCCCGTCAAATCCCGGGCACCCCGCCGCCTTTTTGCGCCCGGGAGAAGTCGCCATGGGCCGCACGTCTGCTCTCCTCGCAGTTTTCGGCGGGGACGGGAAGCACGGCATACCTTCAAAAGGAATCTGTGGGATACTCTGCAAATTAACGTGGAACCCCCAAAAAGATTTGATGCTAATCAGAAGACTACCCCATACAAATGCAAACAAGTGATGGAGTAGGGATATGTGTTTGTAAACAACAATCTTTTGGACACCCTCTCCTCTCTCCAAGTGGAAGCTGACAGGGTGTAAGACTGCCTTGCTTTTGGGGAGCCCCCGATCATCGAGTTTCATGTTGCAAACAGCGTAACTCCGAGATCCAACGAATGCATGCAAGGGATGCACGAGGGAAAACTGATTCACCCACAAATGTTGCCAGCCAGCAGCAGTAGCATCAGCAGCCAGTGGGCTGATGACCATGCCTAGCAGCCACAAAGAACACACCGTCACGCATGCCCTCGAAGCGTAGGGGTTGCTTGAGGCGCCGGCGCAGTAGTTGCTGAAGACACTCGCCGCACGGGGGGCTCCTTCAGCGCGAGGCAGATTGAGTCGAATTGAGGCGCATGCGCTTCAGAACCCAGAACACATCTGTCGCCCACCTTGGCAGAAAGGGCTTTCTTTGTGGAGTTGAGTAATTAGGAGGGCACCAAATATTTAACAATCGGATTTAGAGAGTGGGCCAAGCCCAACATTGAGCCGGTGTCATTCATTTTTTGACGCGGAACCAAGGAACATGCACACACACACACATGCGTAGTGTCCCGTATTTTGGGAAATCAAGGGGAGAACAAACAAGAACCCAACGGACAACAAAATGTCCGCCCGGTTTGATCCCTGCGAGTGAGCTGCGTCCTCAATCACTGCAGCTACAGGCAGACGCGCAGACCTCAAACGCGGACAGTCAATGCATCCAGCTATCAAGAGCATTTTCAGGTATCGGGTTTCGAGGTATGGAGGTTATGTACCACCTACAAAAGGGATATCTAAAGCCTTATAAGCTTGCATCGGTGGAACGTAAGCCTCCATAGCTCCAAGCACAATACCTGAACATGTTCTAGAAGCTACTAGTCCTCTGACTCCAAATTAGAAACCCACATGACCACACATGACCAAGGGAAACTTTGAGGATCAGCGCAGTTGGAGCAGTCATTTACCCTGTTCAAGCAATGAGCAGAACTGTTGCACTGTGATGTGGAGAACATGGAATTGTCTTCCTGATTGCCCTGCTTTCGCACGATCAGTTCCCCTGGCCCAAACAAGGCTGAGACCGTATACACCAATCCAGGTCCTGATTGTGAACAGTCATGACTATATCTAAGGCATCCCATTTTAGCAAACAAAGATCCGATGCAAATGGCTGCCAACATGTTCATATCCCCCCAAAATCGGGCAGAACCAATAGATACCCCAAACAGGAGGGGAACCTTTAGAAACCCCGTTGTTTGTTTGCGCTGTTGGATTTGTTGTGCGTGCTCGAGTCCCCTGACAACCGAAAGCCGGTAAGAGCAGTGGACGCTTTCAGCTGCTTCCATCCATGGTTGGGAGATCATTTTCCTGCTAACCTGGTGTTTTTACACAGGGACCCGACACACACACACACACATATAATTACAGTACCCATGCCCCGAAAAAAGAAGAAGGAAAATACAGTGCTCACAGGCTTCATTTGTGCTGTGTTCACAACTCCTCACGTGGGTCACGGCCATGTTCCGCAGAAACATTACCAGGTTTCCGTAGGTGTCCGAATTCTTGAAGGGGTTCATCACCCCTCCACCCCCAGTAAAGGTTGTGTTGACACGTGAAAAGCCCTCCCCTTACAGGATTCGCGGCTTCCAAGTACACCAGATGAAGGGGATGAAATCTAATAAAACCATGATGAATTGTGCATCTTCTTCACCAAACTCTACTTCCAGATTGACATGGACCCAAGGATTTCGCAACAGGAGAAACCTCGGCTTGAGGTTGCATTTGTTCCATCTTACTCTGAAGCAAAGGATGGTTGGACCATCCGATCAATTTTGTTTCCAAAGGTAAGTCCCCAAGTTAAGTCCAGACAGCGACAGGACTTGGAGCCCATGAGGCTGGGGCCGGGATGGGGAGGCCGGGCAAGCTTCCCTGGCCAACGATCGATCCTGACCTCATGCAGGGGAAACCCCATTTGCGTTTTGTGTTTTTGTGCTTCCCGTGTTCGGGATTTGCTGTTTATAGCGGTTTCTGTGGGATTTCCCCATTTTGAGATTGGCCTTTGTGGAGTGTTTTCCGTTTGGGGCATTGCTTTGATGGCTTTCCCTCGCTTCCCTTAGTGTTCCCTGGAGCTCCTTTATGTGCCCGCAGTTTCAACCGCAATAGGATTGTTTCAAAATAAGGGAACCCGTTTCAATTTTGGTTTCCCATTTAAAACCAACCCCAAAAAGGGCACCCTCAAAAAAAGTCGAGCCACCCATGGGCACACCAGCAAGCACAACATGGCCATCGCTGTGGTGGGATGTATGAAAGGTGCATGAGTCTATGTCAACTAGGGCACCCCCCCGAAGTGGGCTTCGGTCTCCTTTTGGTTTCCCTTCAAACCCATCCCGGAGAGAAAAAAAACAACGAGCCACCCATCTGGAAACAGGCCAAATATTCGAGGCCCTCATGACCACAGGCCAGGTGCGCAAGGCTCGAGGCTCCTGGCAGAAAAGGATGCAAGCGACAAGAAATGAAAGCGACAAATGAGACAGTGACTCATGTAATGCAGGCAGAAAGTGGGTTGATTGCCTCCTAAGTGTCGAGTCAAGCTGACTGCAACCGCCGCGTCCGTGCGGAGCATATCAGTTGCAGCTGTCAAGGCAGCCGTGAAAAAAACAGCAACACCGGAGAGTCGTGATTGGCACCACACCCATCTCAAATCCCTGCCGCAAACGCAACCCGCTTCGGCTCCTCGGGTGATCCCGCGACATTCCGGGCATCCGTGTCCTTCGGCATATCCCTGGTCACATCCTTCATGTCTAGGACCTTTTTTGGGGCCTCCTTGACATCTTGGATGTCGACCTCCTTGGTGACTGCCTTCGCGACAACTCTGGCGACAGCCTTGGGTGCCTCCTTTGGCACGGCCTTGGGCGCGTCCTTCACGGCCTTCGGAGCGTTGGGGACCTCCTTCGAAGACTCCCTGGAAGCGTCCTTCAGCTCCTTCACATCGTCGCTCCTGGAGCGCAAAAGCCAACCCCCCGCAATCAACTGCAACCCATGTACCGCACCTTGCTTTCATTGTCCTGATCATCATTAGTAGAAAGAAACGGACGCGCAATGGATGCGCACCCCCCGGACTATGGCTTCAGAAACACTGAACGAGAGCACAGGTCACCGAATGGGTGTGCATCAACGGACGGAACCCCAATGTTTCTGTTCTTGGCGGGAGGTGAGGGAAACGCAAAGGAATGCACCTGCATGCTGCTCATTGGAGAAACGCCAAAATACAAACCTCAACCAGCTTGGACATGGCTGTTGGAAGGAACACATTCGCATGACTAGCTGTTGTTTTAGTCGACAGCGTATCCCCCTGGTATCACAGAAAGTGGCCAGTATCCACAACCATGAGCTTTGTCAAGCTACCCACTTGGTGGTTGGGATTGTTTGGAGATATGCACCCTCGGTCCTTGTAGAGGGAGAATGGAAAACCATCCCCCAGCTCCCAATTCAGGGAAGGCTGACTTAAAGAAACCCTCCAGACCTTTGCAATGGCTCGCTCACACTTCGTGCGCCATGGATCCAAGCCAAGCCCCGAGCCGATCGCTCTACGTGACCCATGGATCCCACCTTTGCGAAAACAAATGTGGTAGCCTAGTGAAATCCATGTTTTCTGGAATTTCGTGGGTTCAGGGAGACCAGAAGGAAATTGATGAATGTTGTTTGGCAGGTCTGATTTTGATGCACGCCAGGGCAAGGTTTTTGCCCGACCTGTTTCAGGATTCAAAGTGACCTGGTTGGTGTTCAGGCTTCTGCTTGACCTGGAATAGGATGCAAAACGACCTGCTCTCGAGCCCGTCTCACGTGGAATGCTGAGGAGAGTGGGGGGTTGTCGGGGGGCTGAAGAAAACGCGGCCCTAAAACGCAGAAGTGGGGGAGTTGGGGACGCAGGCCCCCCTCAATGAGAAAACGCAGAAGACACAATTGGAGACAGCGCGCAACCCCAAAAAACAATGGGGCGGATGGGGGGGAGGTGGCGGAGGCTGCGCACCAATGGAGATAGCGCAGCTGTACAAAGTAGACCAATAGACAAAGCGCGCACCCCCTTTGCTCCCCCATCACAAACACAAACGAAGACATGGAGCGCGGCAGCCCCCCCTTGAGAAAACAAATGACACGCAACCGGAGGGTTGGGGAGGGGGGAGCCCCCCCTGATGTTCGAAGAAGTGATGATTCAAAGGGGTCTCTGCAAAAGAAAAGAAAAGTAACGTGAGAAAACCACTTTACACACTACTGGACAAAGGGGCACAGACCCATGGGTGCAGCCAGAAAAGAACAAAGAAAAACACAGAAAGGGGGGGGGCAGTTGGGGGCGCAGCCCCCCCCCATGATGTTCGAAGCGATGGTTCAAATACGGGCGCAGTTAGACATGCCTGTAAAACAATCCAACTAGGGATGCATTTACATCTGAGTAACAAAACCTAAAAAGTAGCGGGGAGGTCCATGAGAATACAAAAAACAATGGGCAAAGGGGCAGTCTAAAAAACCAAGGGAGAGAAAGCGCGGCCGCGCCCCCCCCCCCCCCCAAAGCAGACCGATAGGGACAGCGCGCGCCCTTTTTGCTCCCCAATGAGAAAAACAAACGAAGATATGGAGCGCACCCCCTTAGGTCATGATTCAAATAAGGGTTCAATTACATCTCTGCACAAAAACTAAAAAGTAGCAGGAGGGGTCCATGCTGGGGGTGCAATTGCAGCTCTGTAAAACATGTTAAAAGTAGCGGGGAGGTCCATGAGAAAAGAAAACAATTAAGCGCACCAATGGGCTAAGAAATCGATGGAGAAAGCGCGGCCGTACGAAGCGGAGTGCGCAGTCTCCAAATGTGTGCCTTTGCGCGTTCTATCGCGCAATTGCTTTAATCATTGCACCCCTACTTGAGTCATCACTTCTCCGACCATCATGGGGGGCTTGGATATTCTACCGCGCCCTCTCTTCAATCATTCCAACTCACTTGAATCATCGATTTTTCGAACATCATGCCCCCTGCTGCTTTGTATATTTTATCGCGCCCTTGCTTGAATCGCTCGCACCCCCCCTGCGTTTCGATTGCTTTCTCATAATGGCACCAATGGAGAAAGCGCGGCCGGGCAGACCCCCCCCCCGACCCTGCCATGAGAAAACAATCACGCACGCGCAATCCTGGACAAAGAAAAGCACGCATGAAAGCGCGCACATTTCGAAGAAGTGATGATTCAAATAAGGGTGCAGTTACATCTCTGCACGCAAACTCGTGAAACCGCCCAATGGCCGTGAAGGCGGTGTCCGGCCAGACATTGCCGTGAAAACAGTGAAATTTCGTGAAATGACCGTGAATACCCCGCAAATGGCCGTGAAATCCTGTGAAAATCCGTGAAGTTTCGTGAAACGCACAGATGGTCGTGAAAACCCCGAATGGCCGTGAATCCTTTTTTCAGGGTCGAGAGCCAAATAACCGCCCAAAACGTGATCAAACACATGTCCAGGAGTTACATCCAGTAGAATCTCAAAAGTAGTGGGGAGGTCCGTAAGAAAAACAATTAAACACACCAATGGGCTAAAAAACCGATGGAGCAAGCGCGCTCCTTTGCTCCCCAATTAGAAACACAAACGAAGACATGGAGCGCGGCTCGACTGTTGCTGGGACTTGGCTTCGTGCGCCGGCACCTTGCCGACGTCGACCAGCCGCCGCAGCTCCGGCATGTTCGGGCCCTTGTAGGTCCTTGGCAGCGGCGCCGGCCGCAGGCGAAAGATCATCTCCCCATCCTCGAAGAACTCCGCGAGGCCAAGCACCCGGGCTGCCATCTGCCATGGTCGAGAGTGGAACCCCTTCGGACCGTCAACGAAGCACGCTCTTCGGCGTGGACGACGTCGAGGAGTCGGAAGAGGAGGAAGAAGAAGAGTCCTGGCGCCAGGACAACGGCGGCGCGTCGACCTAGTGTTTTTCAAACAGCCCGTCTTCGTGTTTAGTCCTCCTCCTCCTGGGCGGGCACCTCCGCCGCCTCCGCCTCAGCCTCCGCCTCAGCCTCGGTGGCATTGGCTTGGGCTTTGGCTGTCGCCGCCACCAATGCCAAGCTGTGGCGGCTGCTGGAGCCAAGCGCACAGCGCTTGTGCTGCAGCATCCGACCACATCCCCTGCCCCAAGGCACAGTCTGCGCCGGATGTTGCCGGCCTCCGGCGAGAAACACACTAGTGGGAAAATTAGAACACGGTTCAAAAAGATCTTCTTAAAGGTCCCTTTTCCCTAAGTTTGGCCCCGAAGCCCTTCGACACCCCCTTCTGTAAAAATCTAGAAAGTATAGCGGGGGGGTTTGGGGCGGCAGGTCCCCCCCACGATGTTCGGACAAGTGATGATTTAAGTAGAACATAGTAGGACATACAAAGCAGCGGGGGGACAATTTTTTCGGGGGGGGAGGGCGGCTCCCGTTCGGAAAAGTGATGATTCAAGTGTGGCTGCAATGATTCAAGAAAGGGCGGGCTAGAGTGATTCATACATACATAGATTACATACAAAAACAAAATATAAAGAACAACACTTGCCGGAGAGGAACTGGTGATGCAAAGGATGCGGTGATGCAGGGGATGCGGGAAGCCAAAGCCACAAACCAATGAAAGGGTGCAAAAGCCAAAAAGCTGCCAGAGAGGAACTGGGAGAGCACAGGATGCAAAACGCCAAAGCCAGACCCGCAAAACCAAGACGCCACCTACCGGAAAGGAACTGGGAATGCAGAGGATGCAAAAGCCAAAGCCAAAAAGCCACCAAAAGCCAGCATAAACCAAAAAAAGCCGAAAAGTCAAGAAGCCGCAAAGCCAAGAAGCCAAAAAGCCTGGAAGCCCAGAAGCCAACATATAATCCTCCGGTTCGGAAAACAGAAAGTGCGCAGCCCTAAAAAGCACTTGGGGGGAGAGGGGGGTTGGGGAGCCCCTCCCCCGCGAGAAAACGATCAAACTACAAAGGACAAAGTGCGCGCCCCGTTTGTGTCGCCCCCCCCCCCCCCCCCCCGTTTGAGTTTCCTTTTGAGGCCGATCCACGGATCCTGCACGGCTGAACGTCTTGGTTGAACTTCTGGAGCACCTTCTGCATGCCGGGCCTCGGCGAACTTCCCCCCCCCTTCGGAGAGCCACACCCAGCTCGAAGCAGGGCACCCAAAAGCTGAAGCCATTCCCGTGACCAAACAGCTATACCCTCGAAAACCCCCCCCCTCCCCCCGCCAATTCAGAAACTGAAGGTTGCAATGCTAGCTGGAAGCTAACCTTCCTAACACTTTCTCCCCTTTGTCGACATAACAGTGCACAAGACCCTGACCAAATGGGTCTTTTTTTCGAATGAACACTTTTTAGGTGGTTTCAAATGGAAAACCAAAAGAAACACCCACCCAATTTCTGGGGTCCAAATCCAAAAAAATATCCAAACGAACGCGTCGTCGAAGGATAGAAGAGGAGGCCTCGCCGGGGGCCATATTGCTCTCTTCTTTTGAAGATCCTCATTTCAGGACAGACCCACTCAAGAGTAGCCCATTGCATCCAAAAAACAATGAATGCTACTGCCTGAGCACACAGCCAGGGAATGTTCAGAAAATAGACCCAGCGGACCGCCACTTTGAGACACTGTTCCTTGTTCTTGGCCGACTGTGGACACAGTGGACGCTTGTTCTCAGTTGCTTGCGACTAATGCGTCCGTGTCGCATGATAGCAGCGAGCTCCTCTGTGTAGCCTCAGCCGCAACTACATCTCTCGGACACTTGTCCCAAAAAAACCTCTTGTGACTATGGCGCGCAAATGCGTGAGGGGATCTTTTGATAGCTTATGCAGTATGCTTCTATGCTGGGACACCAGCTTCCCTGTATATAACCGCTGAAACCCGCGATCTGAGGAATCTATCCCCGCAATAACCCGGATCAGGAGCTGGGCCGAGACTCAGCAAAGACGTGTTGGGGCATTCTGTGAAGAATGCGTGCAAACATCTGTTGTGAATTGTAGGCCACAGTGGTCGATCACCAATCCTCCATCCACTCGGCTAAAGTATATAGATGAATATTGATTGCTGCTGATGTACGAAGCCTTGCGGGGCTAGGACAAACTCTTGGCTCAAAGTCGGGAAAAATCGCTTATCCCCGACAAGCCACCAAGTGAAGGTTTGATAACGTGGTGCACGAGGGCTTTTACACAAAATGTCAGGCAAGGGTCATGGAAGAAAGGGAGCAACCCATGTACTTTTGGTTGAACTCAGATGGCCCTGATAGATCATGAAACAACCAGGTCAACCAGTCCATCTTTTTCTACAAAAAGGACACCTATGGTGCAACCTGTCAACCTCCGAATTGAGTGAGCAAACTTGCTGGTTCTCAGCAGGGAAGGCGTTGGAGTGATCCCTATAAACAATCCGCTATATGTCCTGTAAGGTGTCCTTTAAGGGAATCCGTAGGTTCATTCCCTACTCGCTGGGTCATTCCCTACTGTACTACAGTAGGACTGAGTTCCTTACTTTTTCCTACTTCTCAGGACTGAGGCAAGGCAGAACTGCTTTTGCAGTGAAGTGGCCCTTGCAGAGCTCCAAACCAGTAGCAGCAATCCACCACCATTTGAAAAAATATGAGTGGAGAGGTCCGTTTGCATGGCTTGTGGTCAGCCCCAGTGGTTTTGCACAGAAGTGGGCTTGACAAAGCCTCGAACCAGTACCAGGCATCCACGACTCCATCCTGGAAAAGTGACCCCGCCGGGGCCCTTTCACATGGTGTGGCGTCATTCGGGTTGCTGAGCGTGTTGTTCTTTTGAACTGCCCCTTAAAACGCTGAAAAGCAGTTCCCCCACAATGTAGTTGGGCGTCCTACACCAAAACGTTCTAATCCGTAAACCGCGTAATCCGTAATCCGCTAATCATTGGGGATTAGGTTTGGGACAGGTTAGCTACTGAGCACCAGCAAGCAAAGCGACCCCAAGCAAACGACTCCGCGAATGCACGAATCCCACTTTGTGCTGGGTTGGCTTTTGGCCCCAACAAAGTTCCCCCCCTGCCCCCCCCCCCCCCTCAGTTGTTTTTTTTGCAAATCCATCCCCTGAAAAGCAAAAACCCTCTTGCTGGTGCGATGGGTAGGATGAACCTACAGATTCCCGAATAAAGGAAACCACCAATTCGATGGTTTATCTCGGGTCATTCCATAACTCTCCTTCGCTAGTTGATCTTTCTTGATGGTCTAGCGACCCAAAGCCTCCAAGTGGCCAAGCTGCTTTCTCCCAGCACCCGCCATGAAATTCATTCCATTTCTCAGGGACGCCGAGTCCGAATCGCAAGCCCTGCAGGCAATGAAGCTCGAGGGCTCGGCGGCTGAGCATCGCCCGGCTCTGCTCCAAGTCCCGGCGTAACCGCAGGTTTTCCTGCGCGGTGGGGTGGTCAAAAGGTCGGTCGCCAGGATATGGACCGCAGGATATAGTTTGATCGGGACTTTTTAGGTGCTTCTTTCCATGTACCAGGGCAAGCCATTTTGGGGTTAGCCTATTTTTTGAGAACCAAAGCCAAACGGGTATGGCTCGCAGGGATTTGGACCCCAACAAAAATGAGCAGAGGGCATTTCACCGTGCAAAACTAAGTGTAGTAAGGGAATTAGGGGAGCCTCAAAAAGACGGCCTTCCTTTTGGTTTCCCTTTAAACCCATCCAAGGGGCGAAAAGTCCGAAACAAGACACACCTTCGGGTGCGAGGCTGGCCTCAAAAGGGTGTCCTTCAGCTTCCAAATCCGCCTTTGTCCGGAGGCCTGTTGCACTCCAAAGCGCTTGGTGCTTTTCACCACAAAAGCCACACCTTTCGCACCGTTCAGAAACAAAAAGAAAGCTCTGCCAACTGAAAGGAATAAACCCAACAAGAGCGGGAGCTAACAAAACGACAAAAACGCTAAAATCCACCCTCACTTACCAACACATGGATGTTTAGGATTGTTTTGCTGGGCAAATGCGCACCCTTGTGTGAGGGTGAAAAGGGCCCCATAAAAGGAAAACAACCGCCCCCCGGCTTCCCATAAAAGGAAAACTCCCCCCCCCCCCCCGGCTTTTGCTGGGAATCCCTATAGCCAGGTCAAAACGCGTCCCGTGGCGGGCTCGGATATAGGGAAGTTCTTCTGGATAGGTTTAGGGCGGGCTTTGTTGCAAGTGTAGGTTGTGGCATCGAGTGGGTTTAAGGAAAAGGTAGGCTGAGGCTGGGTGTGAGCTTTTACCGGAGAGCAGCGAAAACAGCCCCAAGCCGCAAGCAGCCATCAGAGAAACCGAAAGCAATGCGCTGACCCAAAGTTGCAGCCCCCCAATCCACCCAGCCTGACTGCTAACTTTACCCTAACCTACCCTTCACCCATCCTAGGCCTACCTACATCTGCCGAAGACCTAAAACACACCCACTCCAAACCCTACCAAGGACATCCTACACCCTAAACTTCATTACGCCACCACACGCCCACCTGGCACCACATATGGCCGTGTCCTCGCAAAAGGCCGAATAATGCCGTATGTGCAAATACGGTAAAGTAAGCCTCAAACCCACCCTAGACCGATACTAAGCCTCCCTCAGCCCACACCAAACCTTCGTCAAGCCCAAGCCTACCCTTTCTCAAACTTACGCGAACCTGAATCCACCCCAAACCCTCTTTAAGAAGTCGCCCCACTTCCGCGAACGACCCAGCACGCAGATTGAAAAGCATACGAGTGTCCCTCCGGCCAAATTAAGCTCCGACCTTCATGTTCCCGAAGTGACACCACGAGGGATGCGTTTCTTTCGGTGTCACACCTTTGGCTGAGCCAGGGCTGAGCCAGGGCTGTGCTTGGCCATCACTGTCGGATTCCTATCAAGCTACTCTTTGACGGTTCCCTTGTTTGGAGAACTTTTGCTGCGTCAAATCTGTAGGTTTCGTTCATGTTCTTTGGGCTTGAACGCCGGTCTCGCCTGGCCCGCCGCCCGGCCCGCCTCCCGCAACTGCGGCTCCGGCTCCGCCTTGGCCAAGGCTTGGTCAACCAACGGGTACACGGTACACTCCTATAGAAGAACACCTTTGTTTTGGGACCCAAAAAACAAGTCCACTTCCATTGGAAAGAGGGGAGCCCTGTTGTTGGTGAGAAGGTGCAAGGGCCTAAATGAAGGGGTTGAGGGGTACTAAAACCATATTCAGTCATGCTTGCAGGAGTAAACTACCAGAAATTATGTCAGCCCCTTATGGGTTTGTCTCAAAATTGGGGACCTGGTTTTCCCTTCGGTCCCCTTTAAAACCACAAAAAAAAACAGGGCACCAACTTCTTGTACCCAGGTCCTTATCAAGTGACTCTCCTGTCCCAGCGGGTCCCTCAGTGCGGCGCCACGTGCCCATCGCGGAGAAGCTGCACCTGCCACAACAAAAACACGTGCACCCATCATGGACTTCCAAGACCCCCCTGGCCCCCACCCCTCACATACGTGCTAAAGCGGCTCATGTCAAAAAGTAGTGATTCAATACGTTCGCTGCAAACAAATAACTTGCTCACAGACTTTCTTGCCCAGCGAAGGAATCATGACGAAGCATCGCAAAAAATGGAACCAAGACGTAAGAAGGTCGGCTTTGGGCAAGTGAGAAGAGAATCCCTGGCAATGCCACATAAACTTTTCCAAATTTCAGTCCTTCGGCCTGGCGGCTTTGCAATAGCATATCCACTTTCTTTCTGTTTGAGCAGTTCTAGCACTTTTGTGGTAGTCCCCCCCCCAAGTTTTTGGTATGTTCACAGGCCAACCCTTAGCTTGCGCTGCAACTCTCCCAAAGCCCATAGTTTGCAACTTGCAACCATCTTCCAGGCCAGAACTGGGCCACGCCTAGCACTCGGTGAAGCATGAGTCAGAATAATCAGTTCACTGACCCGAACAATGTGTTTCCCTATGAACAGGACCTGCTTCACGAGGTCCGAGGTTGCCAATCACCAGTCGCCCAAATTACATCAAATGACGGCAGAAAATAATTGGAACCCCTTTTGGAGTTGACTAAAGGCATCACTGGACAACTAAGAAAGGGTTGACTCCACCAACTCCAAAAGGCGTTGATTGCATTTGTGGCTCCCAACCCGCCCAACAGAAAGGGAACTCCACTGAACAACCGAGGCCCCTTTAGGTCGCCATGCTTCACCAGAACGCACAGGCCGCCTGCTGCCTGAGGATTTCGATCTGCTGCGACTGAGCCTGAAGCGTTTCCGATGCAAGCGGTACAGAGGTCATTTTGGGAACTTAGATGGTGGAAAATGCCTAGAACCAAAATAAAACAAGTGGACTCTATCCATGTTCAACCAAACTATCCAAACCGAACACCTATGCTTCTGTTGAGGTCTGTCAAACAAAACCAGCCTAACATGGGACGTGCTCCAAAGCACAAGCGATGCGGTTTCAAACGCCAAAGCCTAAAATGCTTGGCGTGCAGGCTTGGCGGCTTCCCACGGATCGAGTGCTCTAACCGCGGGTTGGGGAGACGAATGTGGCGATTGGAGTAGGAGTTGGAACCACCACTTGCGCTTGGTGGACGTCGTTTTCTCCCCGAAGTCTGTCCACCAGTTCGGGTCCCCCATTTAAATTTACGCTAATATGGGTGTGTCGATTTTTTGGGGGACCCCCCCAAATGGTGGCTTTCCTGTTGGTGTCCGTTCAAAACCAAAAGGGTCCCCCCACAAAGAGACACCCATATGCGGGACAAAAGGAAGCCCTTTCCCTTTGGGAGCAACAGCCTGGTCGACAAACAGTGAGTCACAGTTAGGGTTCCTCATGTGGGTGTGTCCTAAAATCGGGATACACAAAAAATGGCTGGTTTCCTTTTGGTTCCCTTTCAAGCCACTCCAAATGGGGTACCCTCAAAAAGAAACGAGCCACTCCAAATATGTCCCCACACCTCACCCCGCAAGGACACTATTACTGTCGTTTCGGGAAGGCCAGCGAGCCGTGGCCGTGCCTCGAGAGCAGTGTGAAGAGTCTGATTCTCCTGGCTTGCGAACTTCCCAAATCAGGTTGCTTGCCCTTTTCCCCGTAAGCCTTTGGTACCAACTCCAGGCCAAACCCCAAGCTGCACCCGAAGCCTTGTCCCGTCATGAGCTGTTCAACGGAGGTTTCAGTTTCCGTAAAATATATTGACCAACCAGGGGGGTTTTCTGTTTGACTAGCCCAGACTTAAGTCCAGTGCTCATGTTGAAAGGAATGAACCACTGGCGTTACGTCTACCGGTGAAATTTCGAAAAATCCGGCGTGTCCTCGAAGAGGCGTGGGGGCTGCTGGCCTCTCTCCAGCCTAGGCTGAAAGGACCGGTTGAGACGTAGGGCAATATGGATTTGTCTCCAGATGCCGGCCAGGCTCAGTTCTCGGGCTTCCCAAAGACTCACCCCCCATATACAGAGGATATTCCCTTGTATCAGAGTGGGGATAAACTCTGAGTGATCCCACAACCCTGCCCTGGGGGTCTTTGCCCCCATTTAACGAATGGCAAGGACCCAATTTAGATAACAATCCTTCGGCAAACAATGGTGGTGAAATATGAACCCCCGTTTCTTATTGGATTGAACCCCAGAGTTAAGGGTACCCTCCCACCCCAACATGGCACCTGACAAGGGGTTGCTTTGAGAGGAAAGTGATGCTCCAGGTACCTTCCCACAGGTGAACCCCCCTTGTCACAAGGAGACACCAGGGTCTGGATGCTTGCATCAATTTTGCTCAACCCTGGCAAGAGAAGTCACTGGAAGACAAATCGTGAATCTTGAAGGGACGCCTCACACATGTGGTGGACCTCAATTCCATGTTTAAAGGGCCCCTGATTAACATTCCTACCCCAATCGAGGTCTCGCAAATTTAGGGAGCCCTCATAGTTAGCTTGGTGTTCCTTGTGGAAACGTGCAAAAGATGAGATTTGCATGGCGTAAACTACAAAACACATACCGCCTATCAACCAGCGCGGAGTCAATCCAACGGTAAGTGAGACTGGGCATTGCTGCATGTCATGAGCTGATAGATGAATCTAAGGGTGTATATATATATATATATATACAACCTTACATACAATATCGTTGCGCAGTCAAACTTCTTTCCTCAGCACAAAGGCGCTCATGTGCGCCGCATGTGCAGGATAAGATTTGGGAAGCCCGCCACGCGGCACGGAGCCTGAGGTCAGTTCACCCCATCTGATGCGCAAGCTTTCCAAGGGGCTCAGCCCTGTGATTGACCTTCGCCATTCGAAAAGTCCGACTCATTTTTGTCCGACTGACCTGTCTTCCTTGGGGCGACTTTGGCTCACAAGTGATCCATCCGGATGGTTCGATGGACATCCCCTGGCGATCGAAAACCGGGGTCCAGTACCTGCATATTAGAAGAGGTATGGACAAAAACAGGAACTTCCAACCTTCATTTCAACTTCAAAAGAGAATGGTTTCCATTGAAGCTGCCACTTTTGCTTTCCAGAAAAACGGGACATGGAGGAACCCCTGCCCCGGGAAACCCACTAAGGCACCCGAGACGACAAATATTTCTTGGGCCCCCGGTCTGCTCGATTCTGGCGCCGAGGGCCGCCAGCTTGGCCTGCGCGGTACGGCCGCAACAATGGTGGATTTGTGGGTGCAACATGTGTTTTTTTTGGGTTCTCCTTCTGAAAAAAACACCAAAAAGGGGGGGGGGGGCAATTTAAAAAATGCGATCGGAGCCAAGTGCATTCGACGAAACCTTTCAGGGCCCCTGAACTAAAAATCCTCCCTTTGGGGTCTCTTTGGAGGTGCCGCTTTGGGGGGTATGCACTTTTGAGGTGGCCGCTGTTGACGGTGTCCCTGTGAAGCCTCTTCGGGCTCTGTTTGGGATTTGTTTCTGAACTGTGGACAAAGGGTAGGATAACGCCCACATTCATTACCCAGGTCAACAAAGACTCCTTGTGTGGGCCATGGAGGTTCCCTTTGGACAACTTTGCATGGTTGTCTAACTTCCCTATAGAGGGGTCCATGACCAACCCAAATACCCCAAGCCAAAGGGTGTTATAACCATGGCACGTGCGACTTCCCCCCCAAACAAATAACTAACAGATCTGCTTGTAGCTACGTAGTAGAGGAAGCTCTGTGACACTGTCCGAGCGGTCGAAGGGAGCGGGACAATTCAGCTGTGGTCTACCCTCTGAACGAAGCAACTGGGCTCAGCATCTAGCACCCAAAGACCATCCTGTTGGGAATCTCTTTTGGCTAGTGCTGGAACGCCCTCTCACAGCTCTCGTTTTTCTTTTCTGTCTTTTAAACTGCCTATTGTTTTCCTGTTAAACCGCGCAAAAAGGGTACCAACTCAAACAAAGACGAGCCGCCCACGTTGCGATCCATGGCACATGCTCCCCTCATCGGGTTGCCGGTTGGCAGTTCGAGGCTCCGGCCCGGTCGGCTGCGCCGCGGGTTCGCTCCTGAAGACCCTCTGCATGGTGTACCTTTTGACACCCCTTTCCTGGCCCCAAAGATGGATTCCTCTGCCTCCAAACCACTGCCCCCAGGGTAAACTGGGATATAGACCGTTTACTATGGTGGCTATATATATATATATATCCCACTAAGGTTTGGGCAGTGGTTTGGGGGTAGTGATTAGTGGGGATCGTCTCAGGATCAACGTTCAAGGAGGTTAAAGGGAAACGACCAATCAGCTTCTGACTTTTAATGATTTCAGTTGTTTTTCCACTTGGTGTGTCTTCAACCACAGGGCTGGGAAAACGAGGCCGCAACTTGGATTCTCTTTCCACAAGGAGTCCAACGGCCAAGAGGCCACATCCTGGGGGTGGTCAAGTGCGGGCCATGACCGTAAAGCTGCGAGGGAAGCCAACCAAACTGGAAAACCTTCCTCGGCAGAGCTTTGAGCCTTTGTGCGGCCTCTCACCGCATCCATGTCAGCAGGGACCACTGTCCTTCTTGACTTTTTCACTTCTATTGAGATTCACCAGAAACGAAACGCCCTTTCACAATATCTCATGGTCAGCCTTTGTGGAGTCCTATGACCGCCAGGCAGGGGAAGTCCTCTTTCTTGGGTTCCCTTTTTCTTGTCAAGCAAACAAAAAAAGGAGGCTCACTACTTTCGGGATCCACACCCGATGACCCTGGCCCAAGGGCTCACATTTGGCCGCTGCAAAAGGAACGCAGCAGGACCCCTAGACCAAATTGCTCTGCCCAGTTGTGATGCTGCGGTTGCTTTGAGAAATGGAATTGATAACCTCTGTTTGCTGCCGAAAGGATTTGACCAAACGCGTGTGACCCAAGCCACCATGTTGAAAAGTTGTTTTGCTTTGGACAACTGAGATTTGCCAGGTCAGTGGCATGGCAAGTACAGAAGAATGCGAGAGCGCCATGACCTACGTGCTATGCATCCGCAACCTGCGCCTGTGCACAAGCTCGCCAGTCGGGGGTGCTTGCCATGCCCGTGAGTGCGGACTGTTCCAAACATAGGATTCCTTTTTTTGTTTGAGGGGGGGAGGGTCCCCTAAGAAAGACAGGCCCATAATTCGACACGAAGCAACGTGGAAGTTTGGGTGATGAATGAATAGGCTCACTTGCAACCAAAGCGAATCGACCGTATCTGACCTGTGGGCCTCAAAAGGAGATCACCTTTTAGTTCCAGGTCCTTTGGGCAACTGTATCGGCGGATGGAAGGATTCGGATGCATTAAGTATGGCTCGTCGTTGCGGGGGGCGGGGGTGGGGTGGGTGGGGGGGGGGGGGAATTCCCAAGAGTAATGCTCAAAAAGCTGGGAATCCTCAACATGATGTGGGGACACCTAGGAATCAATTCCCAAGAATGGCTCGTCTTACTCCCCTTCAGATTAACGGAAGAAACCCTCAAAAAGCCAACCCATGTCTATGTAGAGGAAACATGAGGAAACTCTTTTTGGGATTTGGACGTTCGTTTGAGCTCCATGTTGATTTGTAGGGGAGACCGCGGGCATTTCCAATGTGCAAAAGATGTGAATCCCCAACATGATGTGGAAAACACCGAAATGGGCTGTGTTTTCGATGTTGGTTTCTTCGAGTTTGCCAAGCATTGTAGGGATGGCAAGCAACTCCAATTTTCCATTTCTGGAACCATCCAAAAAGGGGGGCACATTTTGCTCATAGATCCCATCGCCAACCTACAGTCTGTTTTGCCATCCTATGTCCCTTTCACCCCATGGGAGTCGTGCCATCTACCCTTTACTCCGGTATATAGCTTGGGATGAACGTCTCAGGGGAAGGCACACGCACACACACACACACACACACAAAGGTCTTCCTGTTCGTTTCCCTTCAAAACCACCGAAATCACGGGGCTTCCCTCACAAAACACACACCCACACACCCACAATATGGAGGACCATGAAGGACCGGGATGAAAAAAAAGAACGAGCCACCCAGACCGGAGGATCCCAAAAGAGACGGGTGTGGGTCAAAAACGGGTACCCCAAATGGGTTGCCCTAGTAAATGGAAACAAGGACTACTTCCTGCGGTCCATATCCTGGTGGTTTAACTTTGACCCGTTCCCAGACGTCTCCTCGTTGAGCATCCGCTGCAGCGTGACCTTGGACCTCTGCGCCTCCTCGATCTGCTGCTCCAGCAAGGCCTCGCGAGCAGCGGGGACCGAGACGCGCGGAGACGCAAGACGCGCAAGAAGCAGCGCGACAAACGCCACTGCAAAGGGGGGAACGGGGTGGTCTGAGGCGTTAAAGACAACAATGGTGTTTCAAGGTGGGTTTCAATGTGACTTCTTGAAATGGACTTCTTGGCCAAAGTGGTCTGGGGCGTCTTGAATTGTGTGCTTCAGTGTGCTGGTGCTTGTTTTGCCATGTCCATTTCCGTGGATCCATATATTTGGGTCTGTGCACGAAAATCCGCGGGCCCAAGCATGTGGCTGCAGGTTCAGGGTACTAGAAACAGCAGGAGCCACCAACCATTTAGGCCTTCGGGGGAAACGGGTTCCACAAACGACAAGAGGGGAACCATGTAAAAACACATGGGAAAGCAACAATAGGATTGAAAGCGTTCTCTACCATAGGTGTCCTTTTGGAAAAATAGATGGCAATGGAATAAAACCCATCTAAACCATTGGAACCCATCTATTTTTGACCACACTCACCTAAAAAAAACACCTAGGTCACCTATGTTCCTTACAGGTTTCTGAGCCGAAATCCGGCACAGCCAAACCCAAGTCTCGGATGGTTTTCTTCGCCAGGATGCCGCGCCGACTTTGGACGCAGCCGACAAGCAGCGCGTGTAGGAGCAAGGTACCGACTTTGTCAACATGTGGTCCTGTTCAACGCAGGGTTTTGCCAGAATTGAATGAGGCGACGAACAATGACTTGCATTGCCAAGAACAAAAGCCACAATAATGGTTGTTCGAACCAAAGCCAAGAACACTTGCCAAAATTGAAACATTGATTGCATTCGCCCAGTTGCTTCATGATTCTGGCAGAAAAAGGGACCCATGAACTTTTTGGGGCGTGATTCGTGGTGATTCCATTTCTAGTGGCGCAACCTACCAAACAAAAAGGGAAGGGGAATTCTTAAATGGAAACAGCCCATTTTGAGGGCTCCTCACTCCCAGACAGGCCTCATTTCGAGCCAGACCCATATCTTAGCTATTTTGCTGCGTGTCAAGCAGACAGCCTGATGTATTTGACTCCCCGTGACTGTTCCACACATATCCCCTCACTCGAATCGAACCAAGGCGGTGTGTGAAACCTCCGCCAGCGAGTGGGTGTGTCTTAATTTGGAGGGCACCCCATTTCGGCTTGAGTTCAAGGGGAACCGAGAGGAAACCACACGTTTTGTTATTTATCTTTCGGGGAACCATCCCGATTTTGAGATTAAACCCAAGTGAGCGCAACCTCCCCCGGCTTGAGACGGATCCGACGGATGTCACTCCGGCGAAGAATGCTTGAACACTGTGCCAGCGTTTGGGGGCTTCTTAAAACATGAGGATGTTGCTCTCGTGTTTGTTGTTCTTGGAGGAAGGCCCATGATGCTCTTTCTACCAACTGTCTACTAGGTTTCCCTGCTTATTGTGCGTGCTACCCTCTTCTCAACACTCATGTGTACAGGGTTTGGAAGACCGACATCAGCTCGCACACCCGGAGAGACGATGGATTTCCCAACGCCTTCTGTGCCAGCAGTTCCTGATCTTTCCGCGGCGGCCGGGGCGGGCTTTTGGTGGCGCCTGAAACCGTGGCCGAAACCGGGGCGTGGTGACTATAGCCTAATGATAAACACTTGGAGAACATGAGCGAATTGTTTTTGAGCGCTGTGATTTGGAGACTTGAATATTTTTAAATTGATCTTCAACCACACCCCTATTCATCCGATAGCTTGCTTGGTACGGGACAATACTCAGGGGTCTTCCCACCAAAGGCAAATGGGCATGGAGCCCAAAAAGGAGGTCTGTCCCCCAAAGGATTGCTCCAAAACGGATGGGTTGTTTTTGTCCCTGCAAGGATACATCCCCAAACCGACCTGTTCTATCATTTGCGAGGGCTCCTCTAAATCAGCTAAGGTGTTTTTGGGATTTGGCGCAAATGTATCCTTTAAGGGGGCCCCTGTTGGTTGGGTTCCAAAACGAAAGCGTGCGTGCGTGCGTGCGTGTGTGTCTGTGTGTGTGTGTGTGTGTGTAATAGGGGGAGCCCAAAGATCAATTTCCCAGCCCCCACCCCCAACCCCACACCACCTCACCCCTTACCCACCCTGGGGGGTCTCCCAATTCCATGTTCCTAGTCTCTCACAGGGAAAATGCGTTGCCCTGAATGAAGATCTCCCCAATTCCTCGCTTCAGATCCAGAACAAGTAACCAACCTTTCTGTTTACCGCGGTCCAAAACCCACAAGTGACCTTTCCTCCTGAGTGGACTCGCCAAAAACATCCAAACTTTTTGTTTACCATTGAAATGATCCCCCCAAAAGACTTGGGGAGTGAGGAAAAGGGGTTGGCAACGTGGGAAATCAGACTTTCCTGCACAAAGCTGAAGCTCAATCCCGCAGGATTTCGCGGCATCCAAGCATGTCTGGATATTGCTGCCCTCAGAACCAGCCTCAAACCTGGGGGGAGAGATTCCACGTTTCAAACCTGGGCGGTCCTCACATCCCCCGCTAGAAGTGACTAACTTTTAGTGGGCTGAATACGGGAACCCAACCACCAAACCAACTAAAAGCTAAAAAAGCTATCAGGATGGCCGGGGAGCACCAAAGACAAGGAGTGTCAAAACCAGTCCTTCCACATGCCCAGCTCCATGTTGGTTCTCTTCGGTGCTATCCCCAAAAGCCCAAGGAACCCATCCCAGGAACCGATCCCGGCCTGTCTGCTCGCGGTTGGGGCTGCTGCCACGGCTGCGACCCGGGCTCAGCGCCTCCGGACAAACCGCTAGGGACCTCAAGGTCAATGTTGGGAGAACAACAAATGAGCTCCACCCAAAATGTTCTCACCCAAAAGTTGGTCAATGTTGGTTAACCAAATGTCCCACCCAACAGTCTTAAGATTTTGAGCCTTCAATCTTTTGAGGATGATAGGAGGATGTGTTTTGAGGATGCTCTGGGATGTGGGCTATGGGATACATGATTAACATTTGTGTTTGTTTGTTTCGGGCAAGATCAGACACTGAAAGCATGCCTCCGCGGCTGCGTCAGTGCAGAAACACAAGGAAGGCTGCCTGCGCGGGCTTATTTCGTTGAACTGCGCCTACGCGAGTGCCTACGCACACCCCGCGAGCTACTCTCTGGACGGTATATGCCAAAACATGCCTGCGCCGACGTGCATCCTACGCAGGATGTTGCTGGAATGGCCGTGGAATGCCTGCGATCCTACACAGCCAGATTTGCTTGCACGGAGGCTCCGCGGCACGACGAGTTCCACGCGAATACTAAACAAATGCATAGTCAAAATAATGTTGCCCGTATGTGTTGGGCCAGCTTCGACTAATTGTAGTTCAGGGGATCATGATCGTCGCCCCACGATTTGACAATGAGAGGTACACTGACAAAAGGGGAATGCCCCTTTTGGTGGGAAACCCTCACTGTTCGACATCGCACGTTTGGCGGTGCCCTAAATATCGGGAACAATTTTTACATGGCGCTTGATGTATTTTCAGAACCCTCTTCAGATGGCATTAGAAGAGAACCACAAGTTGCTGCAGCCACTTGTGGGGACTGGTCCACTATTGTGGAATACCACGTGTTTGCCATGAGACAGGCTCAAATCTATCACTGGGCTCTGGCACCAAAATTGGAAGCCAATATCCCTGACCGGTGCATGGTGAAGGAGACGTGGCAAAGCTATTTTGCAGCGGAACTCCACCAAGCCACCTTTGTGGTTCCCAAAATCAGAAGGAAACTTATGCTTCCTGTTCTCGACATGTGAGCTAGGGCAGTTATTGGCTAAATGTTTGAAAGGTCGGGTGTTCTTACCTCGTTCTCGGACCCTTACCCGTTTGGACTCATTGACCATCTTTTTTGCAGCGCTGCATGCGTTTGTGACCTCAACCACCTATGTCATGGTCCTGCCTTTCGGGGGTACTCCCACATCATTTTGCACCTAATTCAGTATGTTACCCAACAATGTATCCGCGCGGCCTTTACTGTAGTCTGTAAATAAGACAGTTGCTCATGGGCCTCACCCTTTTCAAAAGAAATCACTTGCTCGAGTCTGTTCATGGTGTCTTGCACGCACAATCCCCTTCAAGGGGCACACCACGAAGAAGTATTCACTCAGCCAATGATTGTGACAGCTCATGGGTCCGGAGGCCTGTGCGTCTGAACAAGGAGCTCCTCCAATTTAGTTTCTCAGTTGGTTATCATTCGATAAATTCTAATTTGAGTCAGAATCAAACACCTAGCATTGAACTAAAGGAATCTACCCAACATTATCTGGCAAGTCATAGGCTTTTTGCCAGACCTTGCAGTCAAAAGTTAACTACTCCTGGAGATTCATTCTCCGGCCTTGTCCTAGGCGTTTTAGTTTCCTGGTGGCTTTGGGCGTGTTGGGCGTTCTAAATGGTTTCTAGGAGTTTTGGGCGACCCCCGAACCAAAAAAAACGTGTTTTTCTGATTGCAGGCGTTTTGCGGGTATTTCCGGGCGGGGAAAACATAAAAGGGATCAATTCTGAAATCTCACGAACATATAAGAGTTAGTAGTTTTAGGCGACTTCACGAGGAAAAAAACAAAAATAAACATCGAGATTTAGGAAAAGCAAGCTAAAGACGAGAACAAAGGTTCTCATCCTTCATTTGCTTAAGTCCGCCAGGGACAAAAAGCAACAGGGGTACATAACACATATTCATTTCAGCAAACGGAAGTCATTGTGGCTCACTTGCGACTCTCGGAGCCAAATTCCCCTTCTGAGTGCCGCGCAGGGCTTCTCGCGCTTAGGCTAGCGCCAGAGCGCACGGTACCTGGTCAACTGCACTTCGAAATGGCTGGCTTTGCCCAGCAAAAGGGCAGAACGGAACCCGTTCCAACAAATATGTGGAAGCAAAATATATTTCCCCCTCACCGAAAGGAAACTCACTTCAAATGGCGTAAGGTGATCTTTAAAGAACAACAGGGGAAATATAGGGACTGCAACAACCAAAGTCACCCCAGTAGGTTTAGGCTTAAGCGACATCCGAGTTCCTCGCTGTGATCGCCCGCAACAAAAGCTTTCAACATGAGCCCTGACAGAGTGGAAGCCACCCAACCCAGAGGAACATTGGGTTGTCCTTGGCAAAGAGATCCCCCTAAAGAGAATTCCCCACGAAACAAACAAAAATAGGTTGTTTGAGGGCCCTGTGATTCCTAACCCCCGAAAAGACCAGCTTGCATCAAAGGCTGAGGTGTGGGGACCTTGAACCCAGAGGAATATCGGGGCTTGTCCTTGGTAAAGGGATCCCCGAAAAGTGGGAAAAGCGCAAGCTCTGCTTCCTGTTTGGGCCCGATTCTGCAGATTCCTAAGTACCCCCAAAGACCGGGTGGAGCCAATAGGATCAGGTGTTGGGACCTATTGAGGTGAGCAAAGAGTGAGGTCCCAAGAGGTCTTGGGACCTATTGAGGTTTGAGGAAAAAAAAAGAAGGTTTTGAGACAAAGCCGTCTTCAGCACCTCAAGCAAAATGCCAAATCCCTTGGATTCCCTTGGCTCAAGCAGTCTGCGCCTGGAGACGCTCGAACTGGGGCTGCGCAGGCGCCGCCTGCGTGCGTACCGGGGCCCGGTTTGGGTCGGTCAAGCGCCAAATTTGGCCCGAGCAAAGGCTTCGTCGCCTGCTGTTTGAGGGTGTTTTTCCTTGGACACCTCAAAAGCAGTTTCTACTGGTAGCTGACCTTTTGGGACCTTTACTTGAAATGGACCAACTTTCATGCGTGGGGATGTGTCCAAACCAGACGCTCCATGCTGCATGTCCAATCCAAGGGGAAGGGTTTCGCTTCACCACGCGTCCGTCGGTCAGAGCGGGTTGGGCTTCGCGCTGTGCCACGGACCACCAACAGCTCCCTCAATTTCCAGTAAACATCGCACCAAGTTCGCTTTACATTGGCTCAAGAGGTGATTTGTAAAAGCACCAAATCAGGGCAGCCTGCCAGATGCGTTCCTCCTTCAACTGTCTTTGTGCAAAGGCAAATGACGCCATTGCAACTTGGAGCAATTCGGATCAACGTGCTGGCCATTCGACCGCGGCCGAATGGGGTTTACCTTTTCCAGCAAACAACACTCAGCCCTGCTTGCTTCGAATGTTGGCAGACCCAACAATCCTAGCAAAGTGGGGGTGGTCCGAAGAGAATGGCCTTGGGATTTTTGGCGATCTCCCCATGAGACAAACCTGCAGAACTGGAAGAAAGGCACTTGTGTGCCATGGAGTAGGGGAAGCTAATCATTTTGGTTTGATCTTTGTTCAAGCCACAGCCTAGGAACTTTAAATGTCTCTACTATCATCATTTTGGCCAAGGGCAAAGATGTAAAATGATACCACACGTAGACCCAGGCGGAACACTCCCAACTGTGAACCAGGTTGATTGATGCCACCAACATTACTCGGGCTCAGCATGCACCTCCAGCTGCCAGCCCTTGGGAATCCCTTTGCTTATGCGTATTGTGTCAAAAATAGGGATTCGGACCTCAAGAACGATGGGCTTGTGTTGGGTTTCCCTTCAAATCAATCTGAAACCGGTACTTTACAAAATAAGACCAGGTGAGCAAAGTTTTTTTTGGGTACATAGAAATGGGAACTCCGCGGAACCTACGCGAGCTGCAGTGTTACAGGGTTTCAGCCTACGCGGAGGCAGTTCCTACGCAAAAAAAAGAGAAGGCCCACGCGAAAAAGCCTACGCGGACTGCGCAGGCACACTATTCCAGACGCGGCTCCTGGCGCTAAAAAATCTGCGCAGGTGGCCCCAACCGTTTGGGAATCCGGAACCCTGACAGCCCCAACCACCTCGATCTGGCGCCTATTCGGCAGAGCTATCGACCCCAAATCGCTTTGATTTGTCAAACAAAAAACCCTTCCTAAACACTTTACAAATCAAAACCTTGCTAAAACCTTGCTAAATCAACCTGAACACAGCACCCTACCAAAACCACAAGGCCTTTGGTTCCTATCGGCTGGAGCCATCAAATGCGCTCGAAGCTCAGCTCGGACTCAATCGCCTGCCCGGCGCTCTCTGCCCGGGGACCGCGCGCTCTGCACCTGGAGAAGGGAAGCGCTTTTTTGGGGGGTTGCAACCAGATTCTTGCTGGTGCGATAGGTAGGGAACGTGGGAAACCCAGAGGTCACCTTAAAGGAAAACCCCAAGGGATGGTGCAAAGGCTCATTCCCTCATTCCCTGCTGAGCACCAGCAAGCATTTGAGGCTGTCATTTTTGAGGGTACCAAGGTTGGGGGTGGTTTTCAAAGGGAAACCAACAGGACCGAAACCGTGTTGGGAGTTCCAACCGATTTTAAGACACGGGTTGCAACCTGGATTCGGGTTGCCAATCCTTGGTATGGTAGCAACAACTTGTTGTTTGCAGCCTCCTACCAAACGTGAACAGAACCAAACAACCTAGAAAGCTAAAACATGCCAACAACAGTGAAGGTGACATGTCGACTTGCCTTAGACCGGTGGATTTCCGGAAACAAACGAGTCCGCAATCCTTTAGTACATAATTACAAGGGAAATCGCTATCTGGCAGGAGTCAAGACTTCAGTTGCTCATAAACCTAGTTGCAACCAGTGACCAAAAGGTGAAGTCTTAATCACCCGAAGAGGGAATTAGAACGCAGTTTATAACCAGTGACCCGAAACGCTACAAAAAGGTAGCATGTTTTTTGGATAGTAAGTCTTCCATAGTGGTCTCAATAGTGCAATATTTTCATGTAACACAAATTGAATGAATAGTGTATGTTAGTCGAGAAACCGTGTGCTTCTGAGAGCACATCGGTAAGGGATCATTCACATTGCACACCTGTACTTCAAATCCACTACAGCGGCCCGCTGCTTCAAAAAGATGGGCGGCGAAGAAACAACACGAAACGCCGACGCCACATTACTTAAGGCAATACCGCTGCACTTCGCTAGCATCGTCTTGCCAAAATATTATGCTGGAAAGCGTCGGTGCTGCCCGCTACTGCACATCACGTGAACGATCAGCAGTGCCAGCTGAACTGCCACTAGGTCTGCCGCGTCAGGGCTTGAAGAAGCAACCAAATTGAGATCGTCGGATGCTTCGCGGCCGAATTTCTCAGACCTGTATCTGACGTATCTAACCTGGTCACCTGACAACCACCTTGCTTTTGAGGCGGTTGTACAGATTGCATCTGCCAAGATCCCGATTTGGGAGGCGCTGGCATCCTCCTGAGACTGATCGCGCCGAAGGAGATTGCCAGGGAGGTTGACCCGAGAGTGAATGTGCGCACTCCCTGAGAAGATATTCCCCAAGATTCCCTGGTGTCAACTAATCCAGGGCCTTGATTCCCTTCCAAGGAATCAGCAAGGCCAGTGAGAGAATCATTGTGAGTTGTTTGTTCATATGACATTCACTCATATTGTGGTATTCTGCGGAAACCGTCTGCTTGAACCCCAAGGTAAAGCCAAACCAACTACAGGCAGTCAGCAATTCGCAATGGCGGCTGCGAAATATAGCGCGTAACTGGCTGTTGCAAGATCATCGCAAACCGCTATGATGTTCGCGCTTTAGTTTCAACAAGTAGGTGTTGAATGATAGGGGACGGAAACAAACAAAACAACTCTCCATCTCCTTCTGGCTTCATTTGCAGGGGATATCATGTAAAACTCATGGGTTTCCTAGCACCCAGCACAGCTACTGCTGCCTACGCTTGCGCAAATGCGTTTTGCCAAGAGATCGTCACAGCGAGCGACTTGTTCACTACACATTATTCGCGAAATCCCTCACGCAAATATATTCTAGGGGCCAAGTTGCATACCCCAAATGGACATACCCCAAAACTAGTGGCTATACATAGGTTATGCAGGCTACATACCCCGCAAACCATCCCTGTATGGGGCCTGTAGGTGGTATGTCCATTTGGCCCTTAGACGCATGTATTTCTCCGCCAAATGTTAAAACATATCTAACACGTCAATGTCGCATCTTTGCACATGAACGTGTCCAGCATTGATCCATGTCCATCTCCTTGTACCACTGCAAGGAATAGAACTCCTGATGCGTCCACATCTAAAAGCCGGATACCGCCGGCTTGGAACGCATATGCCTGCCGCCCAGGATTGGACTGAATTCTGGCCGTCTCCAGGCTTCGGCGTTTCCAAACGTGGATCGAACCGCAGAAACCTTGCTTTTGCAAACATGGACTTTCCGAACATGGAAGTTTCCAGATATCATTGGCTGGTACCGCTTTCTCCTCAAAGGCGCTTGGTGCGCAAAGCGCACTGGACTCCATTCCCCCCCTGCCTCACTCCGCACCATAGCCTCACCATTCTGTTGCAAGCAGCGCTCGCAAAATGGGGGAGCGCTCATCTAATCGTTTAGGGATCCCCCCCGCAGAGTAGAAAAATCACGCGGTTTTCCTGTTGGTGTCCCTTTAAAACCGCAGAAAAGCGGGCCTCCAGGTGGTTCCTTTTCACTTCTCTACCTTCAGGGGGAGTGGGGTGAGGGGATTCCATCCATAGACGGAGATGGGGTCGAAATCCCCCTCCTCCAACTAACATTTTTCGGGGAGTGGGGATACTTTCTGGGACATACCGGAATTCAAGCCACGCACAAAGCAAAGGCTGAGGTCTGTTCGGAAGAAAGACCAGAAAGGGAAGCCAAGGAAAGGCAAACAGGGGAAACAAACGAGACCGGAATTTAACCGCTTCTTGAGGGGAGCCATTCCATCTACCCTGACATGGAGCCTCGGATGACTCCTTCCCTCTGGAGAACCTCTGTCCATAGGCACAGGGTAATTTCGTGAGTCCCCTGATGGGAAAATTCAGGGGCACCATAGAAAATCCAGGAAAAAATGAGACCAAACCATGTACAGTTTTTCTCAGTTGCCCAGTTTGGACCTGGAAATCAAAGGGGAACACCTGTTGCGGTCACGACTAAAAGTCGACCAACTGGGAAAAACCTACAGGTCAAAAGGTTGGCTTTGGCCGACGATGTTTTGGAAGTTAAGCAAAGATACTCTATCCCGGTCAGCGCCTGTCGGTGTGGCACCGGCACGCTCCTCCGCAACATTTTCTTCGGCACATGCAAAGAGAACCCCGGTGCGTTGCCCTGTCACCCAAGAGCGATTGAAAAATCGAGAGACCCCTTAATGTGTGTGCCTGTGTGTGCTTTTGGAGTTGGCAGCTTTTTTTGGGTGATTTTACAAGGAAACGAAACGGACAGACTACCATATTGTGGGTCCCTTAAACAGCACGCAGCCATAAAACACATCCGGATCAAGCGGCCTGACGAAGGTCATGCGTGGAACAATTCGCATCAAGATGCTTGCTGTTTGCGGCTTGCCTCTTTTTAAGATCTGGAATGGCATGAGCAGAAGCATTTAGAGCTTTTGTAAGTTGATGTGGCTGTTGTTCGTGTTTGGCAGGCAGTAGTGTTGGGCGGACTGCAAATAATCGATCTTTGCTAGCTGGGAAACAGGAGGGAGGATTTTTCAGGGTCTTCTAATCCACCGCGAGGTCAAAGGCATCCGCTCTCAAATCAAACCCGAAATGGGACGCCCGGCATCACGACTCCGGGGGATGTTTGACTGGATTTGGGGCTTGCAGGGGTCCAAAAGAATGGGCCCCTGGTGCTGCCATTAAGTGCAGGTTCACCAAAAAGGGGCAAGCACCTGAGTTTGACAAGAGGAACTCCGTAGTGAGGAACCTGCAACCGGACCACTGTGACAAAAGACCCCGAATCTTGCAGATACCCAGCACAAACCAGGTCCATTGAAATGATCGCCACTTCAGGTTCCAAAAAGGAAAATGGCTCGGAAACCCTGCAAACGGGAATCAAACCGAAAAGCTGGAGCCTAATCTTGCTTTGACGCTCCTTTCCAGGGGAGAACCGCAAAAACAACACGCAAAAACCCTCAAACAAGACACACCCAGTTTAAGACAAACCTAGAGTTTCCCCCACCAACCTCCCCACACCACACCCCCGGAATCCGTACTCCTCAGGGCGCCGTCAAAGTCCTGACCGAGGATTCGATTCGCATCACGCCGCAACAAAAACATTGAGAACAACACAAACCCAAAAACCGCCATTTGCAAGAACTCGCCCCCAGGAAAAGGACACAATAATGGATTCCCTTTAGAACCAGCAGGGGGAACAATAAAACATAGTCTTAGGCAAATGGAAGAACAAAATCAAACAAAGAGAGCAAGAGAAAGCAAGAAAAAACCACAAAACACAACACGACAGGAATAACTTGGGGGAGGCGGGAGTGGGGGCGGAAAACAGAGGCAGGGCCGCGAAAGAAGAACACATGACAGGAAAGCGGGGTGGGGTTGGGAGGGGTTGGGGTGGGAGTGGGTTGGGGTGGGAGTGGGGGGAGGAGGGGGAACAGTGGCAGGGCCGCGCAAAAAAAAAAAAAAAACTGACAGAAACATCAGCCAACAGAACAGCCTTGTTGTTGCTTTGCGAGTTTGATTGTTCCATCTTGCCCCAAAGTGACGTGTGTTGTGGTGTGTTCTATCTTTTCAGCTCTTTTGCGTGTTTTGTTGTTTTATCTTTCTAGAAACCGAGGAAAGATCTTGTCTGTACATCATATGTAATGCTGCTGGAAGAAAATAATGGAATAAAAAGAGCACCGTATAGCTTGCTCGTGCTCCACACCACTGTGAACTGATGAATATCCCATGTTACGGTTTGTCTTTTTGAGGGACCCTCCCCAAAGACGAGGTGGGTGGTCCTTTTGGTTGCCCTTTAAAGCCAACCCAAGGGGTACCGAGGCTCAACAGACAGACCATCATGGGCCCTGGACTTCGTCACTTGGGTGTTTCGCAAAGCAAAGGCCCGGTTCGGAGTTGCGGGTAGCCCGGGCCCCATTAATTTGACCCAAAGTCACCCCCTATAAGTGGTGGGGTAAATGGAAACCACCCAAGTTGCTGACTTTGAGACCCCCCGAAACAGTCCAAACGATCACCCCGGTCCCCCAGAGCTGCAACGAGCGTTTGTCGGAATCTCTCCTCCTTTCTCTCAGCCATGGGCGGCTTCACTTCTTTCACAGGTCGGCCTTAGGCAAAAGGACCCCCTTGCGCATGAATTTCAGGGCACATCTGAATTTGGTGGGTTCTCCCACCAATTAACATGGCACCTGATAGGGGGTCCTAGAAAACCATTTTCCGTTTGTTGTGTTTGTTGGTCGGAGGATATGTCCCCAACCTGCGAGGTGGTTCCCTAAACAAATAAACGTAGCCTGTCCAAGATTCCGAGCCAAAAGCCACGGGAACTGCCCTTAGTCCTCCCCAGAAAACGCCACGGCGGCTTCGAATCAGGTGAGACCCGCAAACACACGGGGTTGAAGCATCTGTTTTTGACAAGGCTCCCTACACAAAACCCTTCAAAGATCATCACACTTACATTGAACACTCACTGTTGGGCGAAAAGGCGATACCAAAAACCCGCAGGGGAAAATGGACAATCATTCGTGTTAAAAAATATCATCCATGATATCGGCAAGTAGCTTTCCACCATGTGAGAGCGTGCATCCAGATGTCGTGTCTACCTGTTCTGACATAATATTCATCGCAATGTGAAATAATACACGCTTGGATATTCAAGGATACCCTTGGTATCCTTTTTGGAAGTCGGCCGCTTTGCCACTTGACGCATCAACTCAGGCTCATTTCAGGTTGAACAAAACGGGGCCAAGGTCTGAGGGACCCAGTTGTCCCCCTTCTTACGGGACAATTGGGCCGCCCCTCCAAAGTCCTCTCCAAGGGTAGACCACCAAATTTTGAGAGAGGCCCAGGTCTTTCCCATAGGGATTGCGCATAGGATCCACACCAAAATGCGGCGTGTTGCTGGGCTTTGGAACATCCCAACACGGGGCCCTTTGAGACAAGCCCGGGCCACAGGGCCACACCCGAGGTTTGTACGCGGCCGTTTTACACCAAACAGGTGAAAGTGTATTTTTGTTTGTCTCGGGGAACCCCTTTTTGGTGCTAAAGGGAAACCACAAGGAGAACCGCCACTTGCAGCATCTGCTTACGCTCTTGCGTTTGGTGCTTGCGGCCCAGTGTCATATTCGGCCGGAATACACAGCCGTAATCCTGGCCGCGCAGCTGGCGTGGGGTCCCTCCAAATATGCAGCACCAACCACCTGCAAATGGGTGTGTATTATTTTAGGGGACCCCCTCCCAGTTGCTGGTTTTCTTTTGGGGTGTCCATTAAAACCACATCAACAAGAGGGTACCCTCAATCAAGCCGCACCCAAATCACAAGGGTTTGGTCGTATGCTGGAAACTTCGATCGATCCGGACTGCAGTCCCGGGAAGTGGCTTTCTCGGCAACAAGATGCCGCCTCCTAATCACCCTCTCCCCGTCTATCCTAGACCTCGTTAGGGCCTGGAAATCACAGCTTAAGCTTTCGGACCTTGACCAGACAATGGGAAAACCAAAAGCTCTGAAGGTGGGTTTTTGACAGCTAGTGCGTCTCTATTTCGCCTCCTCGGTACCTCCTTGTGGTTTAGGGGCTTTACCCCCTTTGTAGCTTAGGGAAACCCAAAAGAGAAACCGAAACCACGCCGCCTCGACCAGAAATCAACCCTCAAGTCACACGAACGGGTTTTCATGGTGCGTTACCACCTCACGCCAAGAGAAATGCATTCCCCCTTAAGCCAAAGCATTCTGATTGAGGGACCCCCCAAAATGGTTTCGGTTCCCCTTTTAAGCCTACCAAAAAGGGGTACTGAGGCTCAAAAAGAACACAAGCCAAACCAGGGCAAGCCAGTGAGGTTCCAGGAACTCTATGCCCAAATTCTGCTGCTGATGGTTTCGTGCACAGCAACCCACATGAACGTTGTCCAAAGAAGTCGCGCCTGCACTTCCAGTAGTTAGTTATAGGCTTATGCGTATATGTATACACACATATGCGCACATGCATATATATATATATTGATATGTGTACGCGAATATTTTAATGCAAGGTCATGGTGTTTGGTTGATAATACTTAATGGGTTGCATAAATCCCAATGGGGCCAATGAGTCTCAAGATCTCCCTGCAACCACAGAGGCTGACGATCGGAGGCTTGTGGCAAACTACTTTCCTGTTGAACCCCCAACCCAACGTCCACTTCCATCGTTGGAAAGCGGATACAAGACCAAATGGATTTGCTGGGGTCAAAGGCTACTTCGATGTCTTCGTCGAGCCAAACGCGGAAAATTGTCAGGGCGCCATCTCGGCAACAACAAATTGATGTTGAAATCATTCATCAGGAGAACTCGGACGGAGTCAGTTGCCGCGTGACACTGGTAGAACTAGCATTGGAAGCATTCCTTGTCGCGGTCACACCCAGTTTTTAGGAATCAAGCCACCAAGAGAGACTGGACCAGAACCATTTTTAAAGTAAATGAGCCACTTCCAAAAGGGAACATCCAGTGCTTGGAGGGCCTATAACTCCCCATGATGCCCACCAAAGAGCTAATAACTTTCACGCCCTGTTCCCCAGAAGGACATGGACCATTTGGTGGCCCCGCTTCCCAAAACAACGCCGACCGGGGTGAAAGTAGATGGCACAACTCGATCCCTTTGCGTAGGCAAATGAAGGGGATGGAACCTAAATGCGGGACTTGCGTCATTTACTTTCGCTCATTTCCTGAATGGATTGGTCAAACAAAGTCCAAGCTCTGTGCTTACCACTAAAACGGTCTTCCCAAACCCAAAAAGGCTAAAGTCCAGGAACTCAGGGAGTGAGCTTTGTCAAAAAGGCGACCATTTTGAGAAGCTCCCATTTGCTCACAAAGAAGCGGACCTTCAGGCAACCAGCTCGAGTCCAAGCTACAATCCAAAAGCGCCCGGATCCCAAGCGCCTACGCGGCGCGCCGGCACCTGGCATTCAAAACGGAATCCCTGGCTTTTAGAGTTCCTCTTGGGTCTGTCCTGTTTTTTGGGATTTGGACCCTCCAAAAGCTTGGTTTTCCTTCTTGGTTGTCCTTAAACCCACCAAGAAACGGGTACCAACTCAAAAAAAGACAGACCCTAGACACACCTGGTGAGCCGAGCACTGTTGCACCGGGTTGGCGTTCTGCAAGAGTGACAGCTGTGGGGATCTCAAGCCTTTTGGGGATGAACATGGCAACGCGGGTACCTACGCTTTAGAAAACACTCAATCTACACGAAATGCCCACGCGAGCATCTACCCCCACCTAAACTGCCGCGAACATGATGCCGTTCCAAAGCTTTTGTATAAGCTTGTGTGATTCTGAAAAAGACGCCCCATCAAAAACAAACATCCACATCCAAAAGGACGCAGTTCCTCCCTCCGCGCTCCGCGCTCGCTCCTGCCGAGGGTGCGGAGACCTCTGAAGAGCCGGGCGTGTCTGGCCTCAGGGCATGAAGGATGCAGCTGCTTCCCTTTTCGTCATCTCCTCTTTTTGGGTTTGGAGGAGGAGGTAGTGTATGTTTATCCTGGGTTTTTCCTCCTTTCTCTCCTCCTCCTCCTCCTCCTCCTGCTCCTGCTCCTGCTCCTGCTCCTGCTCCTGCTCCTCCTCCTCCTCCTCCCTCATCTTGCTCCGTGCGCTACGTGGGGAATGACCGAGCCTGGGTGTTGGGGATGAACTGTTCGGGATTCCCTTAAAAGAAAGCAAATCGGATGGATACTGACCTTCCGGGTGTTGGGAATGAACCTGTGCATTCCCTTGAAGGACATGGGATGGATGTTTTGTTTTTTGCGGGGCCATTCCAACTCATTCCCTGCCCATCAAACCAGTTGTGAAATGTTCAGGTGCTTCACTTGGCACTTTGGATTGATGGTTTGGAATTCGCCCAGTATCGAGGGGTCTCCTTAAAGGAAGCCGCCAGTTGGATGGTTTATTGGGAGCATTCCCTCATTGCTGTTTCATTCCAGGTGCTTCACTTCATCTTGCTTGGATGCGCATGGAGGATTGCAACAGAAGGTAGATGTGTCTGGGTCTCTTCCACCTTCCCACTTTGCCATGGCACCTGACACCCTACAGGAAACCTTGCAGGTACCCTCCCACAGGTCCACAGGCGCTATCATACGAGTCCTGTTGATAAAAAAAAAGATGGCCCTGGTAAATGGAATAACACCCATCTAAACCAGTGGAACCCTTGTATTTTTGACCACACTCACCTAAAAAGGACACCCATGGGTGCTATATTGCTGCAAGGGAGGGTCATCCACTTTCTCTCCTTCCTCTTCCCTTGAGGACCCTGGATGGTTTTCTCGGGCTTCCCTCATCGGCTTTTGGGCTTCCCCGCGCCGCGGTGGAGTCCTCCGCGGTGCAGGCGCCTGTGACTAGGTCGACCGTCCGTTCTTTTCTTGGGTGGCGGACATCCCAACCTGTCCTTTTGTGGTTTTGTAGGCTTTGGAACCCCAAGATGGGCTTGCCCGTTTATTTTTAGGATTTGGATTCCCAAAATGGGGTTGGCCGTTCATTTGTGCGACTTGGATTCCCAACATGGATTCGGGTTGTGGTGTCCCTTCTTAAAACCGGCAACAAAAAGGGTGCCCTCAAAAAAGGACACGGTCGCCTCTTTTGGCCACTTGTTGCATCAACACATGCAAGCATTGCTTGGGCTAATAGCAGCGTGAGCCAAAACAATCGCATCCACTGAGGACATGTCATGGCCTATGTGTCATTGTGTGACGCGAACTGATATCAATTCCGAACAAAGGCTGGACATGGCAAGGGTGATGCACAGCGAAACAGAGCCGTCCACCCTAGTTTGTCCGAAACAGGTGGTTACATTTGCTTTGTGACTTTCGTTGCTCTTCGAAGCTCAGATGCAATGCTTCATTGACCATATTCCCGCTTTCAGTTATTGGCATTTTAACTATTTCTGGGTTCAATGGAAAACCCAAAAGATTTCAACCAAAGGTTAAAGTCTAAAGATCCAACCCAGTAGCATTCAGCTAGAGGATGAAAGCAGTCCTCGTCTTTGCACCGAGAATGAGTGACATTGACATGTGCTGAACCGTGGGGGGGAAGCTCGTCAAAAGTCACAACTTGGGAGTGACCTTTTTCGAGGGCCCTGTTTCGTGGTTTGGAAGGGACACCATGCGGACAACCAAAACAAACGACACACCAAGTTGGGTGTGGCTCAAACTCAAGCAGCTGGGGCAAACAGCAGGTTTGAGTCTTTGTTTCCATATAAGATGCATTTTGGGTACATTTGTTTGAGCCACAATCATTTCTTTGGCGCGTTTGCCATTTGAGTCGATGGGGTGTCAGGAAGCCATTTCTGAAACTCTGAGTGCAAGCCAGGGTTCTTTTGGGAAACCCGAGGTCACAGTTGGTCAACTGTCATCTTAGTTGCTGGAAGGTTGCTGTTGGTGGCTTAGCCACCAGTGGAAGCCACCAAACAAATTAAAGGGATTTGCAGGGTCACTCTGTCACCCCCCCTACTTTCATGGACAAAATGCAGCCGAATCTCTCGGCACTGGTTGGGCTGGCGTATCACCACCTGCAACCCTCAAATTATCCCAAAAAAAAACGGGTTATTACCCCGGAATTATAGGGTGAACTCTTTTGTTTCGAGAATTGGGAGGGTCCAGGAAGATTTTTCGCAAGCCCCAACTCCAGGCTGGTCATAGCAACCGCCCCGCCTTCAGCGAGCGCGGCAACCATTGCGGGCGAAGGAAGCACTGCAACACTCTTTGCAATTGTGCTAATGGGCTAAGATATATTTTCGTAAACGCTTGTGGCTCTCATTTGCAGCCTTTAGGCTTAGGATCATTCTGCGCTGGTTCCCTAGGAATGGCACGAGGCAATGGGAGATGTACTTGCAACTCATGAGCTGCAAAGCAGAGATTCTGTCAGCAGTCGAGCATTGCGAAGGTGCTCCATGAAGAGCAGATGAGAAAATTTGGATCTGCCCACTCTTTGGTGGTGTCAACTAGGTAAATTGGGTCAAACCGAATCCCCCAAGCAAAGAAACAAACAAACAAAGAAAGAAAGAAATAATCAATGAAAGAAAAAAAGGAAGGAAGGAAGGAAGGAAGGAAGGAAGGAAGGAAGGAAGGAAGGAAGGAAGGAAATCAAGAAAGAAACAAGAAACAAATAAGTAAATAAATCAACAAACAAACAAACAAACAAACAAACAAACAAGCAAACAACCAAACATAAAACTGTTGCTCGTGCCTTCTGCGCGTCTCTCAAAATCAGAATCGGCCCCGCAAACCATACGTTTTGGAGCAAGCTGACACTCCAGCTGGGCCCCAAAAATGACACCCTACACCTTACTGTTCCTTGCCCCGAGCAAAAGGCCGGCAAGGACCAAACTTGGATGAAACTGCTGAACAGTAAATAAGTTCTGGTTTGGTCCTTGCCATCCTTGCCTGAAATAATGGTGCTTGCATTAACCCCCACTGTTGTCGTGGTAGTTTGAACCTCAGGGTTTGGTGTGGAACACGTTGAACATCCCTTTTGTGGGCGGGGTCCCTTCGATTTCTCTGGATGAGTATGCTTTGTGAAACCTTAGGATCTACACCGAGCTTGCACGACTCCGAGTGTGGAAACAACAGAGAAAGGGTACCTCGACCCTCAAACTAATGTTCATCCCATGTTAATCAACCCCAGTTTATTGATAGGGGGTGTCCCCGGGTTTAGTGGCAAACCATCACTTTGGAGGGGAACACCCCCATATTAATAAACTGGGGTTGATTAATATGGGGTCAATATTACCCATGAAAAATTGTAGATTGCACCAAAAGACCGGGGGGAATTCCCTTTTTTGAAGGGCAGCTTGAGGGTCCAGGCACTCCCAAAGACACCCTTTTGAGGGGCAAGCTGGCGCTGGCACGGCCTTTTGAACCCGATCGAGTCTCGAATCGAGCCCAGCGCTTGGCGCGAAGGGCGCAGCGATCGAGAAACGAAGCGAATCCGTCAATGGGCTGTGTGTTCCACACCGAGCTAAGCAAAGAGGAAATTTGATGAACACCAAACTGCCCGGAGAGCACAAAAGCTGTCCGAGCGAGCTGGCCTGGTGTGGGTGTTTCTCAAGTGTTGGGTAAGCCGGGAAGAAGGGGAAGACTGGCACCTTGACTTATCAGGGTCTGCACAATTCTGAACATAGGCAAGCAAGTGACCACCTCGTTTCCTGGTTGCGCCAGGGCAAAACAACAAAGGGTGCTCGTCGGTGTCGGTTTTCACACAGACCCAATCTGACTCAACTAATTCAATGCCCAGCAAGCAGAGGCTTGCAGCAAATGCAAAAAACAACCGGCTGGGGGATCTATTTAAGCCGTCTCCAAATCAACATAAGCTCCTTGTTCCCTCAAATCACACAAGGACAAAAAACCCTCAGTGCTTCACCTGGCTACACTACCACTCTCTCAGCTTGCCAGCACAAAGCACTGCTGCAGCACCCAGCGTCGCTTACCAACAACCATCCTTTGTCTCCAGTCTTCCACATCCAAGTAAGAACTTGGCGTCCGCAAACCAAGTCTATGCGTCCAGAACCCAAAGTAAGAGTTGGTTCCCGAAGGACATACGCCACGGCAAGCTCAAAAGTTTACAGCTGCCAACAGGCGGAATGCGACTGGCGCGAGCGAAGACGCATTCCCAAGCACTTCAACAATTCGGGCGCTGGCAAAGCTCCAAAAGATAGTCGGGGATCTGAGTCGTGGTCACCTCGAAGCAGCTCAACGCTGCTTAAATCGCAAACGCTGCATGGTGTCACAGTCAAACCTTGGAAAAGGGAAATTCGTGGCTTCCTTGCACAAAAGTCCTCCGAACGCAGAGCTTACGGCACGAAGTCTGAGTCGCGAAAGGCAAGAACTAGTCCCTGGTACCTTTTGAAGGGGAACTACAAGAAGTTGCCAATTTCGGAGCACTGACGTGCTGCCGGTCGGGGCCGGTTCATGGGTGAAAAAGGGTCCATACAGTCAGCCCAAGACGGGGCTTCTCGAATAGCACCCATGAGATGATTTGGTTATATTTGGTTTCAGCCAATGCCCAAGGCTACTCTAATTTCCTCGCCCAATTCTGCGTATTTCGGCCCCTACTTGTTAAAGTAGCGAGGAGGTTTCAAGTATTAAGTGTAAAGGGTCACTGAAATTCCCCAAACCAAAGGATCAACTTACTGGAGTTCATATTTCCACGCCGAAGGTGGAGATCCAAAAACGGGGGAGGGGTGGGAAATTGCGGGATCCGTGGTGGAGTGCCCTACCAAAAAGGAGGTCCATTCGAACCCAGGAGGTGTCAACCCACCCCCCGAGAGGCAATGGAGGCTTGCAGGTGTTTTTTGGTCGACCAGTGGCCAAAGAGAAAAAAAAGCAACTTTATGGTACTTGATTGTAAAAGAGAACCCCCCCCCCTGCGCGAGGGAGAAACAAGAAACATGGTTGCCTGCATTTGCAACTACGCCCCCTGAAAAAACAACAACAAACAAATATATTTTCAGTTGTATAATCGATTCCAATCAAGACCAGAGAAAATACAACACAGTGTTCATTTCAGCAAGGACAAAAAGTAATGGGCACGGTCTGACTTCTGAGGCTGAGGCAAAGAGGATGATTGTCACCACAAGCATGACGACAACCACGCATATGCCTCATTCCGAGGCGTGTCCACTGCGTGTTACACGAGGATTCCACTAAAACCGAAATTCCAAAACCCAAGTCAGCATCTCTCACTTGCTTACATGGGGCATATACGTGTAATTTACCCTGCTTTGTACTTGCCTTAGCTGCTTGCTTTATCAGATGTGCTTGTATTGGCCTTCCAACGGCAAACACCCGAAATATGGCGCCCACGAAAAACCATCCCTAGGCGTCGGGTGGCCGAGCCATGGTCAGCCAATGCTGTAGTGACAACCAGCGCGGTGCTAAGCATCAAGATCCAACGCGAGCTGTTGGAACCATGGCCCAAGCTGGGTATGGGTCAACATTTTGATTGTAGGTTTTAGTCCTTGGTTCCATTTACCAGGGCTCCATTTTTGGGAAGATAGTTTTGCCCACAGCCACCTTGCAATCTAGAAAACCAAAGCTCAACCCACAGGCCAATATCGCTGAGCGTCCCACCCGCGGAGATGGTTGCCCAGCGGAAGACTTTGTCTTGAAGCCTGGCAGATCCACCGAATTGAACCGACTGGATTGATCTGATGGGCTTCTCTGAAACAAGCGGTTTTTCCCTTGGTTGTGTTTGACATGCCAAGAAGTTCAATAACACAAGCAAATAAACAGGCAAACAAGCAACAAACAAACACATACCAAGAAGCAGGTAAACAAAGAAAGCAAACCAACCAACCAACCAAGCAAGCAAACAAGCAAGCAAGGAAGCAAGCAAACAAAAACAAAACAAAACAAAACAAAACAATCAAGCAATCAACCACGCGCACAAACAAACACACAAACGAACTAACAAACAAACAAACAAACAAACAAACAAACAAACAAACAAGTAATCAACCACACACACAAACAAACACACAAGCAAACAAACAAACAACCAACCAAACAAACAAACAAACAAACAAACAAACAAGTAATCAACCACACACACAAACAAACACACAAGCAAACAAACAAAACAAACAAGCAAGCAAGCAAACAAACAAACCAAACAAACACGCAAACAAACAGACACACACACACACAAACAAACAAACAAACAAACAAACAAGCAAGCAACAAAACAAACCAAACAAACACGCAAACAAGCAGACAAACACACACACACAAACAAACAAACAAACAAACAAACAAACAAACAACAAACAAACAAACACACAAACAAACAAACACACAAACAAGCAGACAAAAAAAAAAAAAAACACACACAAACAAACAAACAACCAACAAAGCAAGCAAGCAACCAAGCAAGCAAGCAAACAAACAATCGCACACTTTGCTGAAACCCGGCGAATATTCTTGATCCTTGATTTCGAATTCCCGCCGGTCGGCCTGAGACACCAGAAAATTACCAAGCGCCCGCCTGTTGCCAAAGATCGCCATGGCAATTCCTGGCGACCGAATCGAAGCGATTCGATCGAATCCGAGCCGGTGCGCACGCTCCTCCCAGACCGGTGGACTGACTGCGCCTTCCTGTGGGCTCCCCTAAGAAATCCTAGCCAGCGAACAGAAATCGCCAGCCATGCAGTTGACACCATATGCCTCTCCGATCTTTCAAAGAACGCTCCTGTAACGCTCAAACCTTGGTATCATGCCCTAAAGAAAAGGGGTACGTAGAGGGTCTGGATGTCATCTTTTCGAGCTTCTTGTGCCAAATCATCTCCAAGTTTCTTGCTGTATTCAACAACCAATTTGCGGATTCCATCAGAAGGACTACACCTCCAATTTTGGGGTTGTCAGCATACTTGTAGTTACATTTCCTTCCAACTGTTCAGTTTGACCGAAGCTACCTTTTTTAACCAAGCACGGGATTTATCAACCCGTTGATTCACAGGGGGCGTGCGCCATTTCAAAGTGGATTCTCACTTCTGGGGACTTTCCTCCAAAAGTTCAGTGCTTACTCCGGGATCAACACAACTCATCTGCAAACCTGCGTCCGTTGACGTCAATTATTATACTTGCCCCCTAAATTGTGTCCGTTCTCAAGGAACGTTCCGCCCAAATAACAATTGAGGATCCCCAACCCGAAACCCTGCATCCTACACAACATGGGCATAAACTAGGGGACCCCAAACGGTGGTGTCCTTTTTGGTTTCCCTTTCCCAAGGTGCAAAAGAACACCCTCCAAAAAACAGACCCAAATGGGGAGGGCGGGAGGGTGGGGGTAGCGTTCAGTGTCCCACATGCCAACACATATTCATATGCCCCCCCGCCCCCAAACAAATATGACTCCAAAAAATGCCAGCCACTTTCGGGCCCAGCACACGCAGCGAAGGAATCACTCCTCGCCTGCACCCATGGCTAATCCCCCCACGTGCGCGGCGATGTCCATGAGCGGCATGAAGCTGAACCTCGGAGGCGTCTCGGCGCGTCTCGCTAGGTAGGGAATGAAGTAACGAGTCCGGTTGGCATGAAGCATTTGGGGATTCCCTTAAAGGAAACCGCAAGGGATGGTTTATAGTCTGCCAAGAACCAAGGTTTGTCTTCCCGACACGGGTTTCCCTTTGAATTCCGCACGTCAGCCCAAGCGTTTGAGTGATCGAGAGGGGGCTCCTCTTTTGAGGTCCGGCTTTTATGTATTTCCCGTTGCGCGGGAAAACAGTCCAACCGATCCGCCAGAACTATTATTCTTCGGGGCCGGCATATTCTTGTCTTGGTATCCATGTCTTGGAATCACTCCGCCGCATGGTCAAAGGCTCAAGACGCCAAACAGCACCTGGTTCGACCTTTGAGCCGCCCTTCAGTTGACAACAAAGAAATTCCCTGACAACACAATCTGCAAGGCATCCCTGAGATTCAGCCGGATCTGGTTTGGTGCTTGAAGCGCAACACTATTCTGTTTGCTAGTCTGCGGGGACGCAGTTGTGAGCGGGGACGCAGGTCAAATGTCGAAGCAAATAGCAATGGGAATGATGTTTAACGAGGGCGTTGGTGGACATCATGTAACGGGGATCAGTTTTGAGGGTGCCCACCAGTAAACATCACAGCAGTATGGATTTGTCACAAGATGCCAGCCAGGGTCAGTTCTCCAATTTTCAGAAGCCCAGACTTTCTGTTTGCCATTGAACTGACCTTCCCAAAACGTGAAACAAGTTGAAGTGGGAAAGTGAGGTTTAGGGATTCGCTCACCGATCCGAGGCTCCGGCAGAATGATGAGAACGATGGACACCAGCACAGAGCTGATCTGCGCCTCACATTCGCTTTTGGGAGGGTCTTTGTCGGAGAATCCACCCTTTTGGGTTGGTTCTTGACTTTGTAAAGGGGCAAGCAAACTCGCATGAGCAGAGCCCGTTTCACCCATTTATGTTTGGCACCAACATGGGAACAAGGTTTATATAGGCATCGCTACACACCAATTAAACCAGGTAGTAGAACCACCTACCAAAATGGCCAATGGCGGTTTTGGGCGCTGCTCACCCGTGTGCGTGCGCGTGCTTTTTGAGGGCACCCCTTTTGAGGCTGGTTTTAAGGTAAATCAAGAGGATAAACCTGCTTTTGGGGGGAGGGTCCCTTTTTGACCAAACACAAATGAGTTACATATTCTTTGCTTTCTCGAAGAGGACATGGATAAAATCGGCTTGTCCCCCCGTGTCCTCTCCAAACACCACGACTGTCTGATGCTTCCTTCACCTTGATCTTCCAGGACCTCTTCAAGTTCAGGCCTCCGGCGAAGACCCAGCCAACCTCCCCCAAATGTTGAATAAACCATCAAAAAAGGAAACAGAAACTTCGGTCACCCCGCCCCGATAAAGGAATGCTTTGAAGCGGATAGGACACTCACTCATCAAAAGAGTTAGGGGAACCGAAAGAACACTAATTTTGAGAGCGTTCCCAGGTAGACCTTGGGGGAAACGTGGGCCGCCGAAGCACACAATCGCTACGCCGGGCTCCAGGCATTCCGCATTCGAACGTCGCCCCTCAGATGGTAACTGTCGGGACTGATAGATTGCCAAGTGCAACATGAGCTTTTGAATCCAGATGTTCAACATTGCGCCAACCCTAGAAACACCTCTGCTCACAATCTGCAACAAACGCTTAGACTCCTCCGAATATAGCAACTGTGGCAGGGTACGTACCTGCAAGATAATCTCACTTCCTGAGTGGGCGGCCCAGAAAAAGTCAAACGTGTTTTTTCTCCCTCTTTTGTTATTTACCACCAAAAGACCAAAAGGGGCTTCCCCTGAAAAGTATAAAGTCCAAAAATTCGAGAAGTGAGTCACAACTCTTGAGGACTTTGTCAGGTTCCATGTCAGGAGGGAGGGTAAACTCCTTTCACTCTCAACTTGCGGTGTCTGACTAATGCCCACTAGAGGCCTCCTGTTTGCGTTCATCATCGGAAAGGCCAAACTCTCCGAATATCAACCATGGGACATGCGCAACCGTTTTGGTTGATACCTGACCAAACACCAAACTGGCTGAAGACATGTTTATCTTGTTTCATATTTTGCAATGTATTTATTCATTTACTGAACATTTTGTTTAGTTGATGTTCTTCTTTTTGGGGGGATAACATGCATTCTCGCTTGTCAGTTGGGACCCAGAAACAAAGGAACTGTTTGATTCCATGACTAAACACTGGACAAAATCAGGGAGACCAAAGGTCGATTCCCTTTGGGCAAGTGAGTGTTAGGACCCCCCTTACCACACATTCATTGAGAAACCTCTCAGCTTGAGGCGGCATAGTTTGGTTCCAGGTGATGAACAGGAAGCTGAGCCTCAGCGACACGTTGCTGCTCCAGGGACCTAAACACATGATGTGTGTCCTTTTGCGACGCACAAATCCTGGCAATACAAGCGGGACGTGAAACCATCCTTGGTTTGGGCCAGTTCTTTGGAAACACTTTGCAAACTGTCCGGTTCATGTTGCGCGGCGATGAACCCATTTACTTCTCTCGCTAGCGCGACACATCCATGAATCATGGCTCTCAAATAATCGCTTTGCCTGCAACATGTAGCATCGCGTCAAGTATCGCTTCACACGATCCAGTACGTGAGGTGTCTTGGACACTGACATGCCGTTGCGTCGCCACAATCAACTCTGCCAACCAGCATACAGCATGCAGCATCGACATGCATGAATATCAAGTACTTTCGATTTCGTCACTTGCCAAAGTCAGGCAACACGACCTCCCAGTACAGGCCGGCAGACACCCGGCGGCTGAGGACTTCTCGCGCAGGAAACACGAATGGCACTCACAGCCAGGCTTGCAATCCGACTCATGGCAAAGACATACGAGCCCCCCTTTCTTTGGCCTGCTTTTGGACAGACCAAGAAGTGGGCGATCTCGCCAAGCAGTACATCTGTGTGGCGAAGTCTCTGAAGCTCTAAGATCCCCAACTCCAAGCAGTACAGCTGGGGGGGGGATTGGGGTCTGTCAATTCCGTTTCTCTAGTCCCCATAAAACGGGACACAAATTTGAAGATCTCCAGTCGAAGTCCCAGCTCCCCAATTCCACTAACTCTAAATTACCCCCCAAAACCTCCCGATTGATCTAGGGCCTTCAAACAACTTGGCTTTGAGACCCCCAACCACCTCCGAGGTGATTGGAGGGCTCGGGTCTTGAAAGCTTCAGGGGCCTCATAAAATGGAGCCTCCAGAACTCGACTCCAAGGTGCTCTGAGGCCTCAGCCAACCTCCAATCAAACCGCAGAGGCATCCAGACCTCGCTCGATATGTCAGAAGGCGAATGATCCGATTCGATCGGAGCTGGCATGGAAGGGTTTGTCTCTAAGAATATGCTAGGGGTTCCAAGTGCCTCGTTACCTAGAAAAGCAAGAGAACTACCAATTGAAAACCACAAGGAAATGGCTGACTGCCTATACGGGTAACCGGGATCCACTGAATTTCTCAGACAACCCACCAAAATAGCAAAAAAAAAACGCCCCACTGGGACAACAGCACCAGCGTCAATGAAACTCCAACCAACATAGCGTGGACGTATAAGCACCTGAACAAAACCAGTGACGGGGCAACAATCCAGACACAAGCAGCACGGTGCCTAAGATTGCCAATGAAGCAAACAGTGTACGGGCTGGGTTTGCCAAAGCACTTTGGCGGGTGCTTAACAAAACAGCACTCAGGCGGTCTTGGCTGTCAGGCAAAGCGCGGAAACCCCAACTACAGTTGGGTTTCGAAAGGGCTCCCCTTTGTGGTTTTCGCAGACTTCCCTAGCCAGTGGTCCTGCTAGGCGAAGCCTTTTAGGGGTTAACCATTTTTTTGATGGGCACCAAACAAAAGCCTCCGAATACGTCCCCGGAACAACCATAAGCATATCTCCAGTGATAGATTCCCTTTAGAATCAACAGGGGAAAGCACAACAAAAGCATACTCTGAACCACAAATCAAGTGGCCTGAAAGCTAAGACCATACTTGAAGTCTCCTTGCATCCCTTGTTACCAATCACGAAACATGCATAGCTTCTGATGGAAGACTCGACGATCGCGGGGGGAACCCTCGCGCCAGACTCGACGCGGAACTCTCTGAGGCCAGGGGCGCGCCCACCCCCAGCACTTCTGGGTGCAGCACCTAAGAACCCGCGACCCATCTCTTTGCTTCCGTTGGAAAGAAACCATATGGCTGTGGCTCAAAATACCGGTTCCAAAATCAACCCTGGTAAGTGGAAACATGGACCAAAACTTGCGTAACCCCTCCTGTTTAATTTTGAGCCACACCCATATGGGTGATTCCCTCCGTTCTTGAGGGTATTTTTGTTTGGAGTGGCAGCAAAGGGAAATGAAGCCTTGTAAAAGGCAATGGTTGACAAGGACCTCCGCAATTGCTGGAGCCAAACCAAAGGCTCCCTTGATAGACCCTATTGGGATTTAACAACCATTGGACAAACGCTCGTTTTGGGGGCTCCCTATTTGCGGAAACGCCAACATGGGTGCCATGTTTACTGGTTGAACCCTATGGTGGACATGATTTACTTAAAGTACTGACCACGTTTGAGAGTTTTCGAACTATTGAAATAGCCAGTGCCACGTGATCCATGCTAACAAATGCTTATCTGGCCTAATTAGCAAGAATTATTCTATTGGTTATTGAGGAGCAGGTTGATGACCATCCCTGTTATTTGACCATTGCACATAGTATGGGTTTAGCTGAAAAGGGTGACCTTTTTTCTTTCACTAAATAGAAAAACCATAATCAAAACTGTGCATCGCCCTTTGGTGTCCTTTCGGGACACTTCTGCGCACCGCTTCAAAGCCAAAAGGCCGCTCCCTCGCAAAAACGAACACATAATCCCAGCGGCCATGGAGAAAAACAGGCCGAACTACTTGGCGCCGGTTTTTGGGGTTGGTTGAAATCTCAAAGGGACCTTCCCCTTGCCCCCGCAAAAACGCGAGAAACGAGGCTTCATCGATCCATTCGACAAAACCTCGGACTGGGCGGCTCAGCGCAGCTCAAGAGGTTGGCATAGATGCCTGACACGAAGTAGATCACCAGCCACGCCTCACCGAGAGCTGAAAAAGGATGGTCAATGGAGAAAACTCAAAGCTTTCGGTGGGAAAACACAAAACCAACTTAGTGGATCCCAGCTACCAACATAGGTAACCAGCCATTTTCCTTGGGGCACCCGTTGAAAAGCTCAGTTGCTCTTTAGGGACCCAGAAATACAAGGTGATCATCTTTTGGTTCCACAACCAAAACTGTCCAAATCAGGGAAACAAGATAAAGGTTGAAAGGTTGGCTTTGGGCAAGTAGGAGGTTAAACTGGGAATTGCCAGGGCCGGTGTCCCTAAAAAAATACTCTTCTGGATGGTTGTATGGGCTTCCAATTGAAAGGGACTCCCTTAGTAATTAGTCCACCAGATTGATGAATCCGGGACATGCAATGGGAGGCGACGGCCGAAACCTCGGTTCCCGAGCTGCCAAACGACCAGCCGTTTTGCTATGGTTGTGGGGGAATTTACACCAGGAAACCCAACAGAAACCCTAGAGAGAGGGAGAAACCCAAGAGCACCATGAAACAACAAACACAAGAGAAACTTTCGAGGAAAAAGTCGAGCCCCAATCAAAAACATGAAACAGCCCCACGAGCTCGTGGCCACACGCCGTTTTCACGGCTGTCCTAAGGGGAAGTGAGTCGATTTGTTTGTGCATCCACCGCTGCACGTCTCTCCGTTCAGAGATCAGGTGTCAAGCTAATGTAGGAAAACACTTGCTCCAAAACGTTCGGCCACGGTGACAGCTCTGACCAAAGACAAAGAGCGCACTGGCGCTTCGTCTTGCCTAGAGGCCAAAGGCTAAACTGCCAATACTCTTGCCATACTAACTCCTTGCATAGTCCCAAGGGTTGACAGTCCAGAAATAAATATAAAAACAAAACGGCTGGCCGGAAACGGCCGTTTTCTTGTTACAACCAGGTTTGACAAGCTAGTAAAGGGTACCCCCCTTCAAGGCTCGGCCCTTTTGAATAACACCAAAGCTCTGATTCATGAAGTCCCTCTCCAGCCCTGCAGTTCTAAGAAATCACAGGAGTCCACATGGGAAAGGACCGGAGAGAATCAAGGCAGACCACCAGGGGAGAGGAGTGGCCAGGTCCGGATTCCTTGGGAGCCCCACCAGGGAACGCCGCAAATCCGCTTTCTTTTTCGCCAAGCCGCATCAAGCTCCACCACTACGCTGTTGGCTTTAAAGGGAAGCCAAAAGCAAAACAGCCTTTGTTTGGTTGGCTCCCCTAGAAAGAAGACGCACAAAAGGCGCCCGATTTTTGTCGGACCAACGCGGACCTGGGATGCCGCCCATTTCCACCCGAGCCCATCTCGCTGGGGCAGTCGGACGGGGGCGCCCCACATCACCTCCAGCTGCACGCCGGTGCGGATCTGCACCAAGAGGTTCCCGGCCTCACACCCCAGGCCTCCCCCCCCCCCCCCCCGCCGGGGCCAGGGTGGCCCGGGTGGTTTTCCCAGCGATTTGTCCGAGAGACGGGGGCAAGCCACTTCAAACAAAAAGAAAACAAGGAGACCTTATCTAGAAAAGCATGATTCTCCTTTTCAAGATGGGTTTCGTCTTCCACCCAAAGAGAGTAGACCCAATTATTGGACCAAGATACGGGATGATTTGAATGCGATCCGAGGAAATCCTACAAGCCTTCCCCAGCCCTCTGTGTCTATGTGCCTGGTTTAGCAAGGTCCGGCAAACATGGAAGAGACTTCCCCGCTGAATTGGACAAGTTACCCATGGTCATTTTAGGGCCGAAGGAAACATTGATCAAGCTGTGGGCGTTGGTAGCATTCCAATCGACCAATCGATCACCGCATCCCCCGAAGACTGAAGCGGCGAAGCCCCGGGTCCCGGGCCAAGTGTAGCCACCCGGCATGTAGCATCGTGGCCTGTCCAGACATGCACAGTGCAGGCCAGTCCTTCACCCACTACAAATCTTGCCGGATGCGACTTTTGCAGACCTGGAACCGTACAGTATCACTTTTTTTTAGTGGATCTCCCCAATGGTCATCCCATGTTTAACGGACCTTTTGATCAACCCCCAAGAAGGTTCCCTGGGAAAAAATCCAACCCCTAGCCAAGCCTTGGCCCGGATCCTCGGATCGATCCTCGCTGAGCTCTGGGCCGAGGCCAGGCGCCACCACTGCCCTTGGTACACGATCTTCGCCTCACGTCCGAAAAGTCCGAAGCGGAGAAGAAAGAAGAAGAAAAAGAAACGGTCTGAGCCGCACTCAGCACTTGGGGCCTGACGTGGGCCCCCCCCTCAACAAGCGCAACAAGAAGACGCCCGCGCACTTTGGTGCACTGAGCGAGTCTGCAAAGCAAAAGCTCTTGAAACTCTGCAATTTAGAAGGAAGCTGGAGGCTTTCTGGTTGGCCGAAAGTTCCAAAGTTCTTGTCGCAAGATACCAGCATACCAGCCCAGCATACCATACCCGAGGCTTTCCATCATAATGTGTCAGGCTTCTTGGACCCGTGAATTGGAGCCGAATCGGTGGTTCGAAGGTGAGGTTGGCCGATTTCCCATTTCCCCAGAAGAGCCAGGAGTCCAAATCCCGAAACCTCCAATCAACGCAACCAACTGAGGCATGCCTGAAAATCCGGGCACGCCGAAAAGCTGGTCTGCCGCTTAGTTTCCCGAAGCCACTTCAAGAGGATCCTGTGGCTTTGACGCCACTTTTCAAGTGGGGGTCCAAGTTTGGCCTTGACGAAATGGGTAGCTCGTCTTTAGGATCCCCCCCCAAAAAACGGATTTCGGGCTTCCTTTTGGTGACCCAACAAATTGTGGGAGGAAAAGAACCATTGGGAAATACCCCGGTTTCCTTTTGGTGACCTTATTCATTGTGGGGGAACAACCATTTGGAATCCGTTTTACCCCAACAAGCCGTGGCGCCTGCCATCAAACCGCCAAGGACTTGGAGCTGAACAAAATGCCACCGGGTTTCGCGCGGCATTCTTGGCGCCCGCGGCGTCCAAGCGATGGAAGTGGGGGCCGAACATGGGATTCTCCTCACCGTTTCACGCGGCTGTCGCTCATTTGGATTCGCTGGAAGTGGGGGGGGGGGGGGGGTAGTTGAGAGCACCAAGGAATAGGGCTCCATTTTTCGAGAAGCCGCGTACTCAAAACCGACTCTCGGGTGAAAGTTTCTAGGGATAACCCAATTAACGGGTGCCACCTTGTTCATTCTTTAGAAAATGCCAACCTTTAAGCGCCGCCTTCAAAATTCTTGAAGCATGGTTCTGGGTAGACGACTTTAATGCCAGGTCTTGATCACGACTCATTTTGTTGTTTCCAGCCCGCCCCGGTTAGGGTTCCATTTTTTTGGAAGCTTCCATGTCCATTCTTTCCAGGGATCCGACTTTTTTTCAGGACATCAAATTCCCAGGGGAAGTAGCTGGTTCTTTAAATTACGATGGTTCTATATTTGTTCGTTTCCAGTGGGGCAGTAAGATTTGGGCGGAGCCCAACATGGTGGACATCAGAATTCGGTGATGAATTGGTTCAGCACGTCTGAGGTGGGTCCAACTCTTCAAGAAATCTATTCAAGTTCCTTTGAGGCAAAGCAAAACAGAAGCCAGCTTGGAGGGTGCCCTTAAAAAGACAAACAGAGACCTTTTTGTCAACCCGCCAACGGGAAGGTACCGCAACAGAAACGCAGAAGCGCAACGGTCAATATTCACTGTTATCCACTGGAGTTACAAAGGGGATCACAATTGCAAATGAGCAACATCTCGTGACAGCTTCACATGGGTATCTTTTTTGGGGACCCCCCCCCAAAAAAAAAACTACTTTCGGGTTGACAAGGGTTTCCCGAAAAAAGAAGAAAAAACAACCAAAAAAAAAAAACAAAAAAAAAAAACAAAAAAACAGACCCACATCCTTCAGTGGTCCTCATAGGAGACCATGCCGCCGTCGAGAATGATCACCATGACCAGGATCAGCACCTGCCGAAGCAAATTGGATGCTTCCGCCCCGGCTTTCAACAACATAGGCGCACCTATTCACGAATGACCCATGCCGGCGCATGCGCAAGTATATGCGTAGCCCAGTTTGACTGCAAACCACTTCCGGCGAGCGCCACGTCAAGGCCTGAATCACGGACAGGATGAAGGACACCCTGGGCAAAGCCACGTGCAAAGATGATAGTGTCAGGGCATTGCAACAGTACGCGCTGAAGAAAAACATGAATGAGCAGTTCTGTTTGTGGTCCAGCGAGCTGGTGATCAAAAATAGAAAGCAACAGCTCCCCCCAATGGCCGGCCAATTGCCGGCACATCGATTTTGGGCTAAACGACGTCACTTGATGTCTAAGTGACTGCTAAAGCAAGTTCAGCCAAGTATCACTTGATGTCTAAGTTAGCTAAGTTAGCTGGGGGAGGAGCGGAGCGTGCAAGATTTGCTTGTCTGCAAAGGTGCGATAACACAACACCTCCTGGATCTTCTGGCAATGAAGCGGAACAACAAAACAGCAACAATGTGTTGCTTGGAAAGTCCCTGGATTTCGGGGTCGGCCGTGGTTGGACCCCCACATGGCCAAAGCTTTGGCCATTCCCAAGTTTCAGGAAACAGGTCTTGGGTTTTAAGACCTTGTCAACGGATAGCTTGCCATTTACACTTCAAGAACCAGCCTCAAATCCCCAACACCACAAACCAATCCACTTCCCTGACAGTAGGCATGGATCCTCAGCTCAACTTGCTCCCCAGCCAATCCTTTTGCCCAGCGGCGAGCACAGGAAGGTCCTCCAAGCTCGCTTTGCGTCCGGAGATCTGCGCGGGCGGGAGGTCTGCACTCACTTGGCTGCCACAGCCAAATATGCGTGGACATGTTCCTTTTTTTGGGGGGAGGGGTAGAAACAACAAACAACAAGCAATACCCATCCCCTTTTTAGCATCTTTGTTGAGAAATCAATCATGGATTATTAGCTCGCACTGGAGTGCGGTTTTCGAGTTGGCGGGGTCCAAACTGGGCAACTGCGCCTTTTAAGGGCTCACCAAAACGGAGCTTCATCTCTTGGGGGGTTCTTGGGTTCCGTGTTTGGGGTGTTTCCGCCGTGCGGGATAGAGCTGAACTGGATTCCGGATCAGACATTTGACTTTGAAGCGGCTGAACCCGTGCGTTGGCTCTCTTTTCAGGCATTCGCATTGTGCCCAATTGCAACCAGCGGCTTCCGGCCGTGGTGTAGCCCCAAAAGGTGTCCTCTACAATTGTTTGTTTGGGTTCCCATGTTAATCTATAGGGGTGAGCAACTGGTGAAGGTGTGGGTCTCCCAAAAGGAATTCTCAAAAGGGTAGCCCGGTAAAAATGGACCAAATCAGGGAAACCAAAAAGATTCGATTCGGTCGGTTCGCTTTCAGTAAGTGAACAGGGCTTCCACAGGGAGAACACCAACCGAACTCCACTAATGTCTTCCTTCCCAGCCGTCATGTAGTTCATTCGAGGCTGCCAGTTTCTCCTTGATGCCGATGCTATGAAAAGGTTTGAAGCTGATCCATTGAGAAACCTGAGTCCTCAGATTCCCCGCTAAAAGTGAACCACCTTTCACGCGTGAAATTCGGAAACCCAGCCGCCTTTCACCTGCTAAAAGCTACTCAAGGGAACCGGATGCCTGGTTCCGAGGGCCTTCATTCCCCTCCCCTCAAAAAAGGAAAAAAACACGAATCCTGCAACCGTCCACCGCCGTCCGAACCGCCTCTCGCGTTTTGTTTTTTTCCTCCGGGCCTGCAGCCCACCACCAGGCAGGGGCAGCAGGAGAAGGCGAGCTTGAAGCCACAGGTGGGCTCCTGGTTTGCGAAAACACAACGCGGCCGGGATCCAAACACGGCCAGGCAGCTATCAAACTGGGAAAAGCGGCCAAGGACCAAGCAATACCAATCCAAACCGGGGTTTGAACAAAAACGGGATGGGGGGGGGGAATCCCAATCCACACCAACGGGTTGGGAACATAGAGCTAAAGCTGGAGTCCCATCCCTCATGGTGGCCAGACTGGCCCGTTTCTGCAAATGAGACTCTCGTGACTACTTCACCCTTTTTGTCCTAGAGTGAGCGGTTCCCACACTCATAAGACTCTCTGGACAGCATATGGCTAGTTCCCTTACCCAGACCAAGTGGCGGGTGTTGAAACAACCAGACCCGAGTACCAGTTCGATGGATTCCTGAAATGAGAGTCCCCCTCATCTCGAAAAGTGTCCTTTGGATTTTCCTTTCAGAAAGAGCTCCCTCGACACCCCTCGACACGGAAATGGAAAGTCAACCAACCGCTGGGGTCTCACTCCTCGCTCGAATCACAATGAACCCCGTAAAAAGGGGTCGATGATCCCTGCAAACTGGAGTAACTGGAGGATTGTTGTTGAACATGGAACCCAACAAGCCTCCAAATGCTTACCTAGTGGGTCCTTTTCAAACACCAGCACCAAGCAAAGGTCATGTATCTTAAAATTAGCTTCCCAACTCAATGTAAAGAATCAAACAGTTTCGCGCCACTCTGGTTGGGACTGCCTGTCTGACTGTCTAATTTTCGTCTTCAGTTTCGATTGTGGCTTGATGGACCTTCTTTCCAGGGGTCCACTCCGCAGGAGATTCCTCCAAACATGACGTTTTGAAGGGTTTGTACTCATCACTTTCAGTTTTCCCTTCATTGGTGTTTTGGATTGGAGAAAACTAAGGGTTGCCGGGCGATTAGATGGCCCTATTGTGAAAAAATGATCAACCAGGAATCATCAGCCTTTTCCGATCACCCAGAAGGACAAAAAGGGGTCAATCCCTGGGCCCCATCCCCAGAGCCAACGCCTGGTTGCTGACGACTTCACCCCACCTGACAGACGGAATCCGCGCAACAAACAAAATCCCTGAAATGGCACCTTAATCTGGAAACAAGGACTACCACCGGCTTCCCCCACTTGGGACGATGAAGTTGGGGCAAATAGTTCGAGCTACCAACCCTTCCGGAAACGCGTGGGATCCTTCCCGCAGGTCCTTCCGCAGCGCGTTTCGGAAAGCATTGCTTCACAAGAATCGAGTGAAGATCAGGAATAGAAATGCCGTCTTCGACAGCTGGCTTCAAAAAGGTGAACTTCAGTGAGTCTGTCTTTCAAAATCAGCAGCCACGAGTGGAGCAACGGACGCTCAAACTACCAAGAAACATGGTCGATAGTGCCCCAGTATTTGAGGGGCGGCGTTCGTTTTGTTTGGAGTAGTTTGAGGGTCCAGGTAGTACTTATTCAGCCCCTTTCATCACCCGGGTTTTGACGGGTGCCCTATAATTCCCCTTGAAACATCCAAAGCCACAAGGAGACTCACCCCAAATTGACAACCATAACTTTCATCATTAAAATGGTCTCTCCAAAATCTTTGACGTCCATGAACTCATCGAGCGAGTATGTAGTCTACCTTTATATATATATATATATAGGGGCGGACCATATATATATATATATATACCAGTTTTGGTTGGGACCCCGGAATTCCAGAATTGGAAAGCCTCCTGTGTTCTGAGGGCGCCCCCCCCCCTCCCCTGAGTCACCTGAGCGCCCGGGCACTGGATCCCCCATGGTGTATGTCAGGGGTGCTCTCAGGCGCTCCTTGGCCGAGTAGATTTGGCTTTTTGATTGTGTGTCCAATTTGAGTCAGAATCAGAATGGTCTACCCAGAACCATGTAAAGAATTAAGAAGGCGTAATTGTGGCTGATGTGGTTTTTTCAAGGCTCCAAAAGAACCAAAAAAAAAGACAACAAAACAAATGAGGGGGCTTGCTGGTTCGATAGGCAGGGAACTGACCTCGAAAACAACACCATCCGCTCCGGTTTCCTTGAAGAGAATCTTTCAATTCATTCCCAAAACCCTGGGTCATTCCCTGAGGACAAGCAAGTTGATGAGAGGGGGTGTGTTTCGTCAAGTCCTGCTGTTTTGGGTCAACATGGAGGTCCCGGAAGTCCCACTGTTTTTGCTTGTGGTTTTCCTTTTGGCTTTGCAGCTGGAAACGGAAAGATGATCCGGAAAGATGATCGTGGACTTGGGTCACTTCGGGCGCCCAACCATGGGTGGCTCGGCTTTCTTGCGGGGTGTACCCTTGTTGGGTTTGGTTTAAAAGGGACACCCACAGGAAATTCACCCGTGTTGAGGGTTCGGATTCCGGCTATGAGACACATCTGGATTTGTGGCAGAACCCATTGCATTCTTTTGACGGACCAACTTGCAACTACCAGGGCCCCTATTCCTCCCAATCGAACGTCTCTCCATAGATGGTCCCAGCCCCGGATGAAGATGGCTTGGACTTGGATCTTCACAATTTAGTACCTCAAACGTGCAGATTTGGTCAGCATCGCCGCCAAGAAATAAAGCAACAGCGGAATTCCTGTCTTGCGTTTGTCAAACCATTTTCAGGGGAGGCAATTACTTGTCAGAAGCAAAGGCAACATGTATGAATTAATATGCCAACGTGCACTGCTCACATTTCGACAAAAGGTTAGAACTGTGCTGGTGTCCACGGGAACTGGGGCTTGGCTGCGGGATGACTGAAGGTTACCAGCCAAAAGCATCTACGTATTTGACGTGGAGTCTGCAAGTCCACTCGGAGTAGATAAAAACTAAGAATCCGCTTAGTCGGATGGGCCTTCTGCCTGCTACATCAGCATGGTTTATCTTAATTGGAGTCCCATCACAGGGGTGCGTGCATGCCTTTATCCTCTGGACTGGCTGACCAAACAAGTGGTTCCCCATGTCAGCGACTGGTGAAACAGTTCGGATATGGAGTACGGGTCATGGTTACCATACTGGGAATCAATAACGACAACTCCAGAGCAGCAGCACACATGGGGCGGTCACCAAACATGGACTCTAAGCACTGAGTACTGTGCCCAGGATGTTGCTAGAAAAGGGGAGGCGCTTTCTCTTTCTTTTAGTTGGGAACTCGCCAAACTGGGCTGTCCTCAGATCCCCTGACCGCTACACCGTGAAAACCCAAAAACGTAAGGAACCGCACGATTCGCTGGTTCCAAACCGCCAAGCAAACAATAAGGGATTTGAGGGTTGAATCCAAGCAACTGATGCCGTGCGGCCTTTGGAGAACGTGCTGGCGTTTGGCGTGAAATTACCAGTAACCCCCAAAAGAATCAACCCAGCTGACTTTGACCCCGAAAACAGATGCAAAAAGTACTTGGATGTCGGTTGCCAAGTAAGCGGTCAGCCTGAACTATAATATAACCAACTAAGCTTGACTCCACTGAACGGGACTCAGCGGCTGCAGAATCTAGGTTATCAACAACTTACTCACTCGGCCGAACACTAAAGTGGTTACCCAAAAAGGGTTTGCTCTGGAAAGTTCTACACTCGCCCCATAGGCAAAAGTCCTCCGGAGAGGATGCGCGTTCAAGCTCGGCCGCCTCACGCTTGGGAGCTACGTCTAAGGTAAAAAAACAAAAAAATGGGGGTGGGGGGGGGGGGGGTGGAACCAAAAGCAACATAAAGCATCATAAAACAACACCAAGCAGAAACAACAAACACACGACGAAATGCTACATCAAACGTTGAAACAACAAGACAACATGCAAACTAAAGCACATCTCAGGGAAGGAATCTCCAACATATTTTGGCATTATGGATGTACCCCAGACCCTCAAAGTACACATTAAAAATGGAACATATTGCCAACCAAAAAAATGGTTGGTGACGTCCCTAGGGAAGTTTGAGGGTGGCAAATTGGCGACCGGGAATGCCACATGGCGAATGTGCTACTCCTGCAACATCCTGCAACTAACTCTGTTTGAAGTTTGTGCGGGTCTCAGGCAGACCACGGCTTCAACGTGTTTACAAAACGTTTTTTTAGCACTGTCTTGCTTCGGGCTTGATTGGAAGGGGACCAAAGACTACCTGATTGAACAAAGTTTGCCCAACCCAGGCAGGAAAGAACTCAAGGTCCGCGTTTAGAGTTGTGCTTATTTCTCTCATACCTTCCGTCAATGAAATCTCAGACTTTCAAGACACATCATATGCCAACTATCCGATTCCTAATGATCTTCGATTATTAGGTTGTACATGGGCGGAAGCAGAGATAAAGTTGCATTCCAAGAACCATTCCTATCACTGAAGCTCCGTATTACCGCTTGATCGTTCGCGAATAGCGACATAATGAAATGATAGTAATACGATAAGTGGAGCAAATGAGATGAATGAATCACAATAGTTCAAGCCCACACAAATGAATCATGGTCAACAGCCAAAAGGTACCCCAACACCTTCTTAGTGGAGAATGACTTCGAGTCCAATGGCGGCAATCCTCGAAACAACATGAGATCCAATTTTCCCGTTCACGAGGTCCCGTTTCGGACCTTTGGGTGTGTCTCAAAACAACCCCCATGTTGGTTTCACGTAGATGTCCCTCGAACCCGCCCCCCCAACAAAAACAAACAAACAAAACAAGAAAAGCTCCCCCCCCCCAAACAACAAGAAGCAACACAAAACAAGAAAACCACGCACCGCATTTGGGGCTTGGGGGGTTGCAACCCGGCGGGACCCTCCGCTCCGCACCCGTCTCGAACTTTCTCATGCCTGGAGTGCCATGGCCACCTCCTGGTGGCACTCTGACGGGTATCTGCAGAATGGTTGGTTGCTTCAACTTAGCTTTTTCGCATTTGTTTTTGAGTTGGTAGAGTGGTAGTCTCCATGTAGCCCACTAAAAGTTATTCACTTTTGGCAGATCTGAGAACAGCCCAGTGAAGGAACTCATTTCACCATAGGCAAAACAACCATGGGATCCGTCCCCATGTGGTGACAGGCAAAATAACCTGGGAGTTGCTCCCCCATTTCCCGGTGAAGGGTCATCTCTTTTGCCCGAATGGTCAGCCCAAAGGACCTTTGGATCAACCCCCATACATGCGAAAACCAGAGCATGGGGTGTTTGTAAAAAACAGCTCGGGCAAACTTTATTGGGAACTTTGAGGGTACAGGTAGAAATACATGGCTCACCTGAGACCATGACTTACAATGATCCCGGGCAGACCGAATGTTGAAGGCGTCTTTGGGGATCCAGACATTTGATGGAACTAGCCGACGCCAAGGGGAGAGCAAACCTGAGAGAGACAGCAAGACCGCCAAGTTGCACAATCGCTGCGGTTGAAACACTCCACGGAAAGATGGGACACTAGACTTCCTGTGAACAAAGTTCGACAATCACACGGTGACTTTGGCCCATGGTGAGCCAGTTCAGGGTTTTGATGAAAGGTGACTTGCGCTGCAAGAGGCGCAAATTGAATCTCTAACAGGCACGCAGGTGATCGGAGATGACATCAGATACCAAGACAAATCAAATAAGTCTTAAGCAAAGCCCAGCATCAACCAACGCAAGGGTTTACACAGGCTGCCATACGTATTTACGGTCGCGTGTCAACTCACCTCAACAAAATAAGCCCAGGTTATGTTCCCAACAGCCCCGCAACCCCCTTCGGAACCCTTCCGAAAGCTGCCCCAAACCAGCCAGAACATAGGGCAAAGTCCCGAGAGCTTTCATTGGGCAAAAAACTGGAAGGTGCATTCTCTGCCGAGGCGCATTGACAAGTCTACACCAATCAACGAGCAGAACTGATGGCAGCCACAGCTGCCTGAACCGCCTGAACTGGCTGGTGCTGAGCAGAGCTCCGGCACTCGCCCGCTTGCGGGCTGGAAGGAACACTGGAATGACGCAGCTGCTGAACGTGGCGCAGGCGATTCAACGCCGCCTGGGCACCAGAAATGTGGACAGGTCGCGAGCCTTTCACCTGGACCCTGAAGAACGTCAACGGCAACTTAGGGAACTCACGGGGATGAACCCTTGGACCAGAAAGACGAGCGATCACATCCACCCTCACTGCGCCTCCGTAACTTTTCCCGGATCTGGGGCCAGAGTTCGGACATTTTATGTCCATACCGATTAGTATCCTGGCTCCAAGAGCGCCGAGCAGATAACTGCCGCTGTGCAGCAGTGGCTTGGATTCAAGTTGCCGCTGCATCCCCACCCGGTGCTTTCAGGAGGTCCGAATCAATGGACAGATTTCCTGCAGGCCAAAGCACATGACGGTTGTGCTTCGTCGGCCGCGAGGATCCGGGTTGTTCGTCCTTTTTGCAAGGCTCTGCCCCGCAGTCTTGGTGTCTCCATTCCGATTCTCGGGGGTTCGAGTTGCTTTGGGCTTCAACATGCCCCCACCGGACACGTGGGGGAAGATCGTCAATATTTTGGGGCGGTTTGCGCACGGCATGTAGTTCGCACTGGGGACTGGGCCCAGCCCAGCACTGCTGCTCGGTGACTGCTCATGCCGCCATGTCCATGGCTCCACGGAAAAAAACGGCAAGACAACCCCAAAGGTCCAAAGGTCGATTCGTTGACTCGGAAAATCCGACTGGGCTTTTGGAGCTCAACGAGCCGACTCGGTTGACCGGCCCCGATACCGATCTCCTCATCTCGCGCGCAGCGAACATTCTGCAGGCCAAACCTGCAAAATTGCCCAAGCTCCCGGAAGAAGTTCTGAGCTCGAGAAAACTTGTCTATTTACCAAAAACATAAGGGAAGATCGACAACCCAAAAAAGGCTGGACATATGGTTGGAACCCTAGTTGCAGCTTCCCCGATCATTCCAGGCAATTGACACGGGCTTCCAGCTGACATCAAGCATCGGATTTGCAAGAACCGTTCTGAAACCGGGCATCATTTACAGAAAAACAAAAAAAAACACTCAAGCAAGCAACGGAAATAGCTGGAGCGATCGAACAGGTGTCATCAGCCTCTAGACAAGCGCTGATGGCACCAAAGAAGCAGCGCTAATCAATGGAACGCAAGGGGCTGGTGGTCATTAGTGTCCTTTTGGGAAAATAGATGGCCCTGGTCAACCAGAACCATCTGTTTTCGAACCCAAACAACCAAAAAGGACATGTATACTGGTGGCCTCAATCTGGCATGTCTAAACTCCCGATATTGTTTGCCCGCGCCTGGGGCAATCACTTGAGTGAGCTTGACCTAAGTGCGATCGCTGGGATACCACAGGATGCTCTGTAATTTGCACTGAACATCACTAAAGAAAACTCACCTAATGAAACTGCCCAAATGTGATGTTTGAAGCAACCAACCAACAAGGGTTAACAAATTTCAGAAGTGATTTACCACGCCGGGTCATGGCGAATACACGGACCATGTCTGACGGGTAGGGTGCATGGGGAGTCCAGTCCTACCAATAACACACACACACACACACATAATATGTTTCTTCCGGAAAAGGCGTAAAACCTCTGGATGGTGTTGTAAGAGCGTTTTGTCGCACCAAAAAAGGTCTGGACATTGAACGGCAAGAATCCAATATGGTCCAATAGAACCTGTTGCTTGGAACTGGATCGAACAGCAACGTACTAGCCGAAAGGAACACCATAGAATTAAATGCTCAAGAACCAGTTAGCTCCTGACAGAGGTCAGAAACGCCCAGTCGAAATTCTCCAAGGTCTGTGCACGTGCTCTTACAGACCGCAACTTGAAAGCCGACCCCCAATCCAAGGTTTTCCAGGACCGCTTCCCTCCAACTTGACCAGAGGAGCCGCCAGAGCAGAAAACCAACGCCAACCATTTTTATGGTACTCTTCTCCCAACAGGGGGGGTTGCTCCAGATGCCGTTGTCAAACACGGATTGAGAATTTGCGCTCCACGTGAATCTGCGGAGTTGTCTGGGCCGTCCTCAGATCCCCTGCAATCCAGAACGTGATTAAGTTTCAGTGGATGAAATGGAAACCCAATAACCTCAAATAATTAGAAATAAACACTTCAGGAACCAGACGCCAGATTCCGAACCGCTAAGGAAAGAAGTCCAATGGAAAATCCGACTAGCCGGTCAGGTTCCGTCGAACGAGGGTCCGGCCCAGCAGGCGGCCCTCACAGCAGTCGTCCAGCTCGACCTAACGTCTTGCCAGAGCCATGAGCATGCCATGCGCTTGCGACTCCCACTTCGCAAAACATCACACAACACAAACTGACAAATGCAAGCACAAACACACAGCACACAAACAGAACACGCAAAAGGAATACAGGCAGCTTCAAGCGAAAGGGCAAAGCACACACACACACAACACACACAACACACACACAACACACACACACACGCACAGGAACCGGAACACGAATCAAAACGAATACTCGTATATATATAAATACAGAGAGATAGAGCATAAATTCCCAGGACGCAAACACAAAACAAAAAACGCAAATGGAAAAACAAGGAGAAACAAAAAGAAAAACAAAGCGCAAACGGCATGAGGCGCAAGCTCCGAGGACACGTGGCGGGGGGGACGCCATGGCGAACGGAGCATCGGCCAATGTTTTTGTCGGGTTGGAATCCCGTAGGGGTCGATATTGGCATCTGATTTGGGTGTGCATTCTAATGAGGGACCCTGTGGTGGAAATCATTTAGGTGGAGATTTATGCAACCACCAACCACTTTGAAGGTGGCTCCGTATCAAAAGCAAGTCATTCAGCGAAATGCAAAATGCAGGGTCTCTGGCTGACTCTGGCAGGTCCTTTGAAGTGACTTACCTTTATAAGAGCCAGGTACGGCCTGAGCATAGCCATCTAGATAAATCAGGCCCATCTCTGTCAACTGCAGTCCTTTTGCTTCCCATTCTCTTCCGTGGGTTGCCCCTGGCACCCCCAACATAAAAACAACATACATAGAAACTGCACATTCTGCTCGTGAACTTACTGTTTGCCGTTGAAGCCCGCTGATATTTGTTTCAACACCTCCAATTTGAAGCGACCATTGGGCCCTTGGACGCTTTTCCTTCCACCAGGCGCTGCGCAAAAGTTCCGCCAGGTCAGTTGCGCGCAGATCGTGGTGCTGGGCGTCCAACAAGTGCCGCCACGACCGGGCACCCAGCTCCGCAGCGAGGCCCAGGCCACGTGCCACACGCGCCCCAGGCGCCCCACGCGCCTCACGCGCCGCGGGCACCAACGGCGCTGCCACGTGAAGCTCGGCTGCTGGAAACAGCGACGGCCAGGGAGCGGGCGTGCGGGCGTCCAAGGCCATGAGGCCCCGCGCGTCCGCACCGCAGACTCGGAGCTGCTGCGCCAGGCAACGGGCCACGGCGCAGCCCAGGCTGTGGCCGCAAAGCACCACGCAGCGGCCCAACGCGCGGCTCAGCTTGCCACGATGGCGCACGCCGTGCAGCCAGCCCCAAGCAGCTCGTCCAGCGGCCAGAGGCGGGCCACCGGCCCGGCATGCAGCTGCTCCAGCTCAAGGAACTCGTCTGTGGCCAGACGTGCAAGGCCACGTACGAGCACCAGCGTCGGCTCAGCTGAAACCTCCAGCCCAGTCACCCGTGTTGATGCTGTTCTGCGCCGGAGGTCGCGTAAGAAGCGCAAGGCATCACGGAAGGCCTCGACCCGCGTCCCCACGCGCGTTGCGAAAACAATCCTGCAGCCGCAATCGCGAAGGCTGCGCCGGACGCACGGCAATACCTGCATTCACTGTCACACGTGTCACACGCCCCGTATGAGAGACCGTGCAGGTTACCCAGGCAGCTTTCAAGTGCGTGCCTGCGCAGGCATCAAAACACCCTGCAAGCGGCAAGAATGTCAAGCTACAAACAGGCAACTAACATCTTTGCCACAAAGCACTGGCTTCCTTGGTCAAGATGGACCACTCACAGCGGTAGCATTCAGGGTGCAACGCACGCAGGCTGTGTTGTAATGTTAGCACTTGATTAATAAAGGCCCCCCCCCCTCCCCCCTGAACAATGGAGGCGCCAAAACAATGGGGGTGCACTTTTGGGACGTGCAAACAATGGAGGATTTTGGGGCCCAATTCTACTTTAGTATTGCAGCCACTTCCTTTTTGCAATTCTACTTTAGTATTGCAGCCACTTCCTTTTGGCAATTCTACTTTAGTATTGCAGCCACTTCCTTTTGGCAATTCTACTTTAGTATTGCAGCCACTTCCTTTTTGCAATTCTACTTTAGTATTGCAGCCACTTCCTTTTTGCAGTTCTACTTTAGTATTGCAGCCACTTCCTTTAGTATTGCAGCCACTTCTTTTTTGCAATTCTACTTTAGTATTGCAGCCACTTCCTTTTTGCAATTCTACTTTAGTATTGCAACCACTTCTTCCTGAGCAGACTTACCACTGGGGGTTTGGCTTTGGGTTCTGTGGTTGAGCAACCAATTGAAAGGGGAATGCTTTTAAGCAAGTGGGCCACCAATTGAAAGGGGATGCTTTTCAGCAAGTGGGCCACCAATTGAAAGGGGATGCTTTTAAGCAAGTGGGCCACCAATTGAAAGGGGAAAGCTTTTGAGCAAAGCAAGTGATAGTGTATTTTCTGGGAGGGGGAGCTGGGGGCTTGCCACTATTGTGGTCCCCTAAAACAATCACATTATTGTGGTTCAGTGGGGTCTGTGAGGGGTACCCTTGTCCTGATTGTTTTTTTGGCAATTTTTTAGCACGGTTTAATAAAGAGTTTGCAGTTTCAGGGCTGGGGATGGTTTTCAAATTTCAGAGTTTCAGCTGGCTTTGGGTTCTGTGGTTGAGCAACCAATTGAAAGGGGAATGCTTTTAAGCAAGTGGGCCACCAATTGCACGGGGATGCTTTTAAGCAAGTGGGCCACCAATTGAAAGGGGAATGCTTTTGAGCAAAGCAAGTGATAGTTTATTTTCTGGGAGGGGGGGCTGGGGGCTTGCCACTATTGTGGTCCCCTAAAACAATCACATTATTGTGGTTCAGTGGGGTCTGTGAGGGGTACCCTTGTCCTGATTGTTTTTTGGCAATTTTTTAGCACGGTTTAATAAAGAGTTTGCAGTTTCAGGGCTGGGGATGGTTTTCAAATTTCAGAGTTTCAGCTGGCTTTGGGTTCTGTGGTGAATTTGTTTGCATTTGGTATGGGGTCAACATGGATTTTGGGTGATTGTTTGGGGGGGGGGAGGATTTGTTTAAACTAAAATTGATTTGTGGAGTTTTTTTTTGAATTTTCCACCCGGGCCAAAAAACTTTCAATTATTCTGGTCCCCCTAAACAATGGGTGCGAACCAGAATAAGGAAAAAACTTGACATTATTCAGCACCAGTTGATTAATCAAGTGTTAACATTAGCAGCGTGGCAAATATGTCAGGAGGATGGCTCCGCGTATATCAGACATGAGTACAACCAGTCTGTCAGCGGGCGTGCTTGAAAGTAGAAAGAAAGCGCGCAACTGCTAGCACAGTGTTGGTCGTTGCCGTGTTGGCGGCGGCGGCTTTGAGGGCGCATCAATTAAGCACCTTGACAAAGGCACAGGATCCCCACGCACGTTGTGAACACAATCTTTCAGCCAGGATCATTAATGCTGCAACGTGTGCGCCGCGATGCCCCGCGTTGTCATGGGCTCACAGACCCCCACTGTGAGAGAGGCGCATGAAGAGGGCTGTGTACATTGTGGCTGGATGGACAAATACTCCCTGCAAGTACGACAAGGATCAACAGAGTCAACCGACATTTTTACTACATGCCGGCTTCGGGTTTCAGCATTGGCGTGCATGCGTGTCCAAAGGCAAACAGCTGCAACTCAGCATGGAACACACAACTTGCAGCAAATGAAGTGGGGAAATTCGAGCAACCCTGCACAGGAGTGGTTTAGCCGCGTGGCGTCATGAGTTCTGGATGAGGAGGCCCTGCCAAGAACACGCGCCAGCTCAGCCAGTCTGATAGCTAGCTTTGTGCCGGACACAATGGACGGGTACAAGCGCAAACACATGCAAGGCCAGTGCTGGTGCAAGGGACACCAAAAGGCTGCGAGGGCTGTGAAGGATTGGCCCGGGCGTTCTGCCTGGCTTCGGGTGATCCTGGAAGCTCAACACGGATGGGCCCTGAAGCCTCTCAACATCGGAGCAACACACGCAATGGTTGTGCTTTGCCGCTGCCACCGCAACCAACGCGACTTCGGCCATGGCTGTGCTCGCACTTGTTCCGGACCTTTCTTAACACGTTCTTTTCCCCCTGCTGCTCCCGACATGCTAGAGCCCAGATGCCTTCTTCTTGTGCAGCTTGCGGCATAAGGACTCACTTCCCTCTAAGTCCTGTCAGCCTGCGCGGGGAGTTAGAGAAGCAGCCTTTGCAGCCACCCCGCGCAACCATGCGCAACCAACTGCTAAAATTCAGACAACACTGTGGCCTTCTCTCACAGCTTCTCTTTTTGCCGCAGAAGCCTTTCCAGGCAGTTTGCAGACGCCTGATTATACACCCCGTGCATTAGCAGTATCAACCGCATGTTCTAAGACGCATGGCTGTGTGGAGTTGCTCAGGCGACCCGTTTTGTTTATTCCGAACTGCTATGAGAGGTCCGGAGTCTTGAGTGAATACCTTGCTGCCCCTTCGTTTTGGCAGACACTGCAGGTGAATTCTGCCACACCTCCGGCGCAGGTTACACGGCTGAGAGTGCGCTCAGCGCACTTGGCTCGTTGTTTCGTTTTTTTTCATCTATTGCTGACGGCAGAGGCAAACAAACGCCTCGGTTGCAGCAGGAAAGGCGTTAAGAGACGCAGGCCAGCTGCGCCATGCACGAGCACCAAAGTCGGCTCGGCCGAGACCTCCAGCCCAGTCACCCGTGTGCCGGAGGTGGTCACGTAGGAAGCGCAAGGCATCACAGAAGCCCTTGACGCGGGCCCCCACAATCGCGAAGGTTGCGCCGGACGCTCGGCAATACCTGCGCTCACTGTCACGGGTGTCACACACGCCCCGTATGAGAGATTGTATGGCTTACGCAGGCTGCTCTCAAGTTCGTGACTGCGCCAAACGCCAGACGCTCTGCAAGTGTGTCAAGCTGAAAACAGGCGACTGACATCGTTGCCACAAAGCCTGGTTGCCACACGCAATGGGATTGCATCCAAGCAGCACCGCTCGTGCGTGGTTGAGCAACTTGGTCTTGAGCATTGAGTATGTGGGTGCATATCACACATGGACCCAGACAGTCTGCCAGCAGGCTCTGTAAGGGCGCACGTGCTAGCACAGTTTTGGTCGTAGTCGTGTTGGCGTTGGCGACTGGCCTTTCTGAACCTCGACCTTCAACAAAAAACGGCTTTACCAATCTGTAGCAACAAACATTTCTCCCGGAAGCATGGCGAAGGGTTCTTCCGTTGGGTTCATGGGAGTTATCATCATGAGAGTCATTGCAAAGAGCTATCATCATCAGAGTCGTTGCACAGAGTCATCATCATCATCATGAGAGTCATTGCACAGAGACATAGCACAGAGTCATTGCACAGAGCCATTGCACAGAGTCATTGCGCAGAGTCATTTGCACAGAGCTATTGCGCAGAGCTATTGCCATTGCACAGAGAGCCACCTGCGAGGCGCAATGCTCGTGAGAGTCAATGGCGAGGAGCCATGCTCATGAGAGCTCTCATGAGAGGAGTTTTAAATTCCTTTCTTCAGGGTAGGGCCGACAGCACTCTACGAAAATCAACCCTCTGCGGGGTCGACGTTAAAAAACTGGGGACATTTTAGATCCGCGTGGTCGATGATAAATCCCTTGTTGCTATTTTTAATCTGTGCGCGCGACCCTCTGCGAAGATCGGCGTGGTCGCTGTTAAAAAACTGAGGACATTTTACGATTTCTGCGGTGAGCGCGCGACCCTCTGCGGAGATCAGCGTAGTCGATGTTGAAAAACTGAGGCCTTTTTTTGTGATTTTTAACATGCCCAAGAGACCCTCTGCAGAGATCCGCGTGGTCGAAGCGCTGTCGCTGCGGCACCGTGCGAGTTTGCAAAGTGCCCGATGAACCCTCTGCGGGGATCGTGAGTGTCGAAGCGCTCTCGCTGTGGCGCCGTGCGAGTTTGTTGCTTGCGAACTGGTCTTTGGAAAGCGTGGTTTGCGCGGAGTCGCACGGTCGCGGGTTCGATCCCCGCCTGGTCTGCGTCAGCTTTTTTAGACACAAATCGCAACTTTTAAGCGCAAACGTAGTATGCGGACGCAGCTCCGGCTGGAAAATCGCAACTTTTAAGTTCAAGTGACGCGGAATACAGTCCTGCAACTCCGGCTGCATAATGGAACTTTTCAAGTAGAAAACTAGTATGCGAAGCACTTCCCGAAAGCTCCGGCAGCACTTGCGCAGAGCAACTTGCACAGAGCGCTTACGCAGAGCAACCTGCGCAAAGCAACTTCCACAGAGCACTTAGGCACAGCAGCTAGCGCAGGGCAACTTGGGCAGAGCAGAAGTCAGGTTGTTCCGTTGGGAGAATTATTATCATGAGAGTCATTGCACAGAGTCATCATGACAGCCGTTGCGTAGAGTCCTCACACAAGACGAGTCATTGAACGGAGTCATTACGAGAGTCATTGCGCAGAGTCCTCATGAGAGTCATTGCACAGAGTCATCATGAGAGTCATTGCACAGAGTCACCATGATGGCTGTTTTGCTCAAACAGACACAAGATTACCTTCACGTTTCGTGAAAAGGGTGGATCGAATAAGGAAGGGACTTTGAGAGATCACTGGCATGTCGGTGGCAGTGGCATGGATGTGGCCAGCAACAAAGTTAAAGTTCTGCGGGTGCATCTTGAACCGAGGACTTTGTACTTTCACCCGAGTGATGCGCCACTGCCCCCAGGTATGGTCATGGACTTCTTCTTACCGCTGAGGGTGACATCGGTGGTTCCTGTGGGCCGACGTCATGAAGCGTTTCACCGCATTGACTCATGGAAGGTTACAGAAGGACATGTGGGAGAGCCTTTTTTGTGGACAGGATTCACTCTGTTTACCTACGCTGTTCCTCCGCCCAAGGTCGGAGAGAGCATCACGACTTCTGCCACCAACAATGCCAGGCTGTGAGAGGAAGATGAGATTGACCCACCTCCTGACGAAGGGGACCACACTGTTTCCGAGGGAGAAGATGGGCAATTTGCGGATGTTCTCTCAGAGCCAATTAGCGTGTCCTTAGATGATATCCATTGGATGGGGCCAAAGAAAACATTGCCTTGCGTGACTGTCCTAGCGTGAGTGTGCGTGCGTGCTTGACCCAGGCGCAGCCAGCAGTCACCATTGCTTTCCTTAGCAAAAAGCCGGTGGCTCAGCTTAGTCGTGACGCGCAGAAGCTGACGAGCCGGACATCAACGAGGTGGACATCCGAGGAGAAGAGCACCTCGTCACTTGCCACCAAGAGGTGTTTCCTTATCCAGCCATTGAAAGCCTTTCGCGGTGGAGGCGATCTAGAGCTGCCACCTCTTCAGCATGGCGGATGGCGCTCCGCGGTTGGTCGGGGACTGTGACACGGACATGATGAGCTTGCATGTGGAATGGATGGCTCGAGCGCCCGAAAAAGTGGCTCGGACTTTCACGGAAGAGAAGGACATGGTCTGGAGCCTGCTCGGCGCTCAGCCGGAGGTCGCGAGCAACAAGCGAGCGGCGGGTTTCTTGGTAGAGGAAATGCAACGCCTTTGAATGCTCCTCTTGGTGTAGCTAATCGCTGTTTGTAGCTGAGAGAGACTGCGCTGCCCGCACGGACGCTGTCGTGCCAAAGCTGCCGACTGCTTTTCCCCGCTGCGAGACTTCAGCAGAGATAGTTTTTGGCACCCGGGAAAACACTGTGTCCGTAAAACAAGCAAAGGTTGTTAGGCAGTTGCTGTGGGTCAAGCACTTGCGAGTGACTGTCTGTCTTTGGACGCCTCTTAGCTTGCTTCTCGCTTGGAGAAGTACTGGACCCCCCGCCACGATGAGGCGAGCGCCCTAACCCCAAAAGTTTGTGCCATGACAGCACGACACAGAGCCCGCAGAGCTTTGCAGCAGTCTTCGCTGTCTGTCTGTCTGGCTGTCTGTCTCTCTGTCGCCTTGCGAGCATATTCATTTACATTGCACGCGACGCATCTCCATTTCTGGATGGATCGAGCGCTTGACAATCGGGCTCGGACTCTCGCGCGCACGGAAGAGAAGGACATGGTCTGGGGCCTACCGGAGGTCGCGAGCAACAAGCGAAATTGAAGTGCTCCTCTTGCTGTAGCTGATGGCTGTTTGTATTTGACAGATTGCACATCGAGCACAAAACTTGATGCTTTCGGGCCAACCGCTAGTTTCTTGCTTCCCCAAACGGAAACGAAACAAATTGGTGCGTCGGGCTTTCATGAGAACTTCAAGTCCCCATATCCCCTTCGACCGAAGACTGGACATGTTGACCTGATGCCAAACAACCCAAACCTGAGGGCGCGGAACGGACGGAAGCGCGAAGCCAAGCTCATGATTTTGAAAGAAAATGAGTGTGGATAAAAACATGGCCGATTTTGGCGCGTGCGTGCGAGCGTGCGTTGGTGCGTGGGTGCGTGGGTGCGTGGGTGCGTGGGTGCGTGGGTGCGTGCATGCATGCGTGGGTGTGTGTGTGTGTGTGACACACCAGATAGCAAAGGTGCATCCGGGGGGATGGGGACATGCATCCGGGAATCCAACGAATCTGCTCGGATGCATGGGAAGCCTGGGCTGATCACTCAGGTGTACCTGCAACTTGCACCAAAGATGTGTGATTCCTTTGCTGCACGGCGTGAGGGTAAGCCAAAAAATTGGCTAAGGCAAGGCAAAAACCTCTGGTTTGCCTGTTTGAGCTTGGCCAAATGCGGAATCGTGGCCATCATCAAAGGCAGCTTGGCAGAAACTCTGAAATCGCAGGATCTTCTCGCGACAGCAAGCTCCGCGACGCTTTTTCCTGGCTCAATGCTAGTCGACTGGAAAGCAGTTGGAACGTGGCTCGGCTGGGCACGTCCTCGCAGCACACGGATAGCACGCACGCTCCGCACGCGGCTGCACATCAGATGAGCGAAAGAGTGAGTTGCTGCTGGAACGACTAGAGCCGTACCACCATAACATATACTTTTTATATGACATTGCACTGTCGCACCGCCACCTTCTTGACTGAGCATGACCATTGGGGGGGGGGGGGGGCAAGGAAGACTGGAACATATATATATATATATACACATATATCTACATATATATATACAACCTGTGATTCCAAATGGTACATTTTTGTCGTTTGGCGAAAAGACATATTTGCTCCGACGTTTGCCCCAAAACACTGCCTCGAAGGCTGTCTGATGGTTGGGAAAAGTCGCGGTTTGGGCGTTCGGACGGGTAAAAGTGCCGTTTCGACTTGGCAAGCGACTGCCTGCAAATGCTGAACTTGCAAAAGTGGTGTTGCAGAAAATTGTACCCTCAAGGAAGCCAAAGGTAAGAATACATCATCATCATCATCATCATCATCATCATCATCATCATCATCATCATCATCATCATCAGCATCATCATCATCATGACATACATATTCGGTATATACTTATGCAACCATACCATCATCAGCATCAGCAGAGTAGTCATCAAACTATCACCAGAACCAGCACTCATCATCATCATCATCAGAAAGATGATCATCATGAGAAAGATCATCATCATCATCATCATCAGAAATATCATCATCATCATCATCATCATCATCATCATCATCATCATCATCATCATCATCATCATCATCATCGTCACCATCACCACCACCATCACCACCATCATCATAATTGATCATCAGCATCAGCATCACCATCACAATCATCACCATCACCACCATCATCATCGTCATGATATGTATATATACATATATATATATATGTGTGAATACATGTGTATATATATATATATTGTATAGTATATACATATATATATATATATGCCACGCCTACCTTCATTGACCTTCATTCGCCCTAGAAACACCTGCTTGCCCTTTTCTACAAGGAGATCATCAATCCTACAAAGAAGCATTGGTGAACCCCCGTTCAGATATCGCTTAAGCTCACACCACAAGGAACACCCCTACGTGTGGCAGTCACTGCGCATTGTTAGCACGCTATGACTTTGAACATTGCCCGATTCTCCGAGTCAAACCTCCGCAGCAATTCCTCTTTAGCCGTCGAACGGCTTCGGAATCTGCACAAACCCCGGGATCCCAGCGCACTCGAATCTGAGCGCTGGGCCGCAAGGGCCTTGCTCTCTGAGTGCCCGCCCTTTCCGGAAGAGCTCCGAGCGGTTTCGGTTTGGTCAAGTGCTAAAACCAGATCTTCCAGTGGATTCGTGAAGCGACTCCAGGATCTGAGATATGGGTATCTGGGACTTGGTTTTGTGCAAAGTGAACAGGGTCCCATTGGTTTCCAAGTGACACGTGTCCGCTTTGGAGGTTCGAAGCACCTTCCACCGTAGACCTGGGGCACCGAAGGCTCCCCTGCAGGATGCCGATTGCCTGGGCACCTCAAAAAGAAAATTGGGCTCATGAAAGTAATAATGTTGAATGATTTGAGCCAGAACTCATTCGTATATCTTTATTATTTCACATGGTATTTCAATGTTTACTTCTGTGGGTCACTCTGTGCGTTTTCCGAGTAATTGATGGTGGCCCGGGCACAGAAAGGTTGCACCCAGGGGAGCCTTCTTGCCAGCCCAATCGTTCGTTTGCGCGTTTCTGAAACCCCGGCGCGATGGGTCGGGATGGGGTGCAGTTTGTGTCCACCCCTCGGCATTTTGGCAAACCACGGCAACTTCAGCGACGTGGCCCTTCCATGAGCAAAGCGTCCAAACAACTGTTGCACGTTTTGCATTTGTTTTTTTTAATTTAAAGGGGTCTAAGGGGTTTGTCTGTAATGGTCCAAAGAAGGTTTTCCCGTCCAGCAAAGACACACCCAGGCTCCACCAATGATCTGCGGTGTGACTCCTAGCTGTAAGCAACACTCGACTCGGCAGAGAACTGTCCCCCGCTTCAGCACGCTTCAGGCGCTGGAGCAATCTGCCTTGTACAACTTGTAGGCCTGTAGCTACCTATCCGGCACTGGATCCGAGACACAAAAACCCAGCCTTGAAGCCCGCTGCTTGAGCCCCGGTTTTCGGATGGGGATAAGGTCTGTCCCCAAGCACCGGGTGGATTCGTGCGGATCGACTCGCTCGGATCCATTTGCCGGGCCCCGACTTCTCCGGCAGAAAAAGCCCGGTGCTCTCCCATCCGTCTCGTTCCGGTGGCGGCCAGTTCACGTGCACGCCAACCCCAAATGGTCGCTGGCAGGCACTGATTGGAGTTCCAACGCCAGGCCCAGTTCCAACTTGTGGTTGGCTCGTCTTTTTAGCAGGAGTTGGATCCCCAAAATGGTAAGATGGTGGGATAAAAAGTGCTGGGTCTGGTTGGCTTTCTGCAATATGGAGCTGTGTCAGGGTAGCCTAGTTGTCCTTGACCCACAAGAGTCGTCAGCTGCTTGCCAGGTCCATCCATTTTGCTTGCGCCGGAGAGCACCGGGCGGTTTCGCAACGAATTACTCAGTTGCTGCAGCAGCCAGCAGTGTTCCGGTCCACGCGCGGAGGTCCGTGCTGGTAGCCCGAGCCTGGCTGCAGGCAGCCAACGCCGCGCTACGAAATTCACGCATGACCTTTGGTACTAGAAATGGTGATATCTCATGAAGATTCAAACATGCGCGTGATTATGATCCCCATTAGTTGCTAATAGGGAGTTTTGGCGCTCAGGTGAATTTGCAACAAGTTTCTTGCTACGGGCGGCTCTCATTTGAGGACAGGGCGGGCTTTGATTTACAGATAAGTGGCATCCATAATTGCCAGCAATCCTTTGTTGAGATCCGGGATCACGCAGCACAAGTGTTCAGGTTTTGTTCAAGGCGCTCCAGACTTGCGACCAATCATGAGGAACCATACACACGGCAAACTGTGCATGTCAGAATGTGATGCTAAGGCTCTGTCAGAACCATCCCAAAGGCTCTTCGGTGGTCCACTACAAAAAGGCCTTGGTTTTGACACAGGTGCCACGGTCAAAAGATCCCTTTTCCTGGGGTATAGACCACGTATTCGGAGTTTGACCATGGCTCACATAATAGCAAAACGCCTTTCGACCCGAGGGTAAAAGTTCGGTGGCAAAAGTTCTCCACGCAGGAAAACCCGGTGCTACAATCACTACCAAGGTGAGCCGACAGAAAATCAAGAGAACAATCATCAAGAGTGCCGCGGATCCAGATTGAACTCTCAGCATCTCAGTTGCCCAAAGGACCCAGAAACAAAAGGCAATCACCTTTGGGTTCCATGCATAAACATTGACCACATAATGGAAACCACAATGTTGAATAACAGGTTGGCTTTAACTTTGGACAAGACAAATGATTGCCGACGATGGTGACAGCCGAATTGCGTGAAATACCCACAGAGCTCTGATTGGTAGCTCCGAGTCCGGCTCCATCGGCTCCCTCCCAACCAGCTTGGAGCACTTCATTGGAACGGGGTCAAGTCTGGAGCTGGCCCATGTCGCCCAGGTTTCTCCAACGTCGCTGTGCGTGTGGTCTTGAAATGGGTGTGTCTCTTTTTAGTGGCGTTCCCTCAAATGGAGGCTTTCCCTTTGGTTTTCCTTTAAACCAACCCCAACAAGGGTATCAACTCAAAAAAACTGACACCCCCAAATGGAAGCCCTACAGCTTGGTGTGCTATTGGTTTCCTGGCCTGAAGCACCCCGAAGCTGAATGGATGGTTCGTCTTTTTGTTGAGCCTTGGTTCCCCGTCTTGTTGGTGGCTTTGAAAGAAGAAGCAAAAGGAAAACCAACATTTTTTGGGGTTCTAAAAAGGAAACACCATGAAGCTTTGCCCAATCCTAATCCGAACTCCACCAACTCAAATCGGCCAAACCACGCCCCCGCTGGGCAACACTGTATCCATTCTGTGCTTGAGGTTCGATATTTTGCAGGGGGCGCCTACGCGGTACACGGTTGACAAAAAGCATCAAGCCCTCCAATCAAAAAGTCGTATCAAAACAGCTGCAAGGGTTAACGGGATCCAACCGCCCAGGCAAAAACCAAAAAACAACATGGTGTTAGTGTCCTTTCGAGCTGGCGCCTGAAAGGGCAAGAATTCCAACAAGACACCCCGTGTTGTTTTTGGCTTTCAGGTTGGCTTCAGTTTCGTTTTCAGGTTGGAAAGCACTTTTAATCTTGGAAGGGGGGGTGTCCCCAACCGTCACCTTATCCCTAGTTGGTGGTTTGGGGAATTGAACCGATTCTTTTAGGGGGTAAATGAGGTTTATCACCCCCTAACGCCACGAAACGGGCTCCAAACCACCAAGTAGTATCAGCTTCCTGGTTTGGTGGTTTGGAGACCTTCCCCATTTGGTTTGTAAAGATGCTGGGCTTCAAATCGAAATCCAGTTTCCACCAAACCAAGGGCAACCTGATAGAAGGAAGCTGACGCCACGTCACGATCCCTGAGAAAAAACAACGACATATCAACCGCAACCGCCATCGGTTGTTTTCTGATCCCCTGCTAAAAGTGTAACTTTTAGTGGTTTAATAGAAACTCATTAGTTGGCAAAAAGTCAAAGTCCTAGCATCCAAGCAAAATGCACCAAAGCGCCATCGAAAAAAAGCCGCTCGAATGGCCTGACGGTGGCATGCCCACTTTGATGCCGCTGCTCTGGGCGGATCGGCGAAAAGGCTCAACATGAACAGAGGGGGCCCCGGCCTGAAACCGATTCAGCTTCCCTCGTTTGGCTTGGAGCCAAACCGGAGCTTTGGTGATGAAATTGGGGGGTGGTCAACCCCATCGACCCTCTACAAAACTAAATTTCAAATCCCAAACCATGCAAACCACCAACTAGGTTACCTGCGTCCAACCCTACTGTGGACGGGTGAAATCCGTTTCGCGACAAAAAAACACCTGGAATGATTCGACACCCATGCGAATACCAACAAACAATGGTTTGTTTCAACCATGGTTTCAAAGTGGTGCAGGATTTCGATCATCCACATTATGGTAGCAAAAAACGTTGCTTAGTTGCAGTCTCCTAACTACAAACAGCACAGAACCAAAAACAACTCAAAACCTGAAAGCATGCCAACAGTGAAGCGGTCGGCCTCCAAATACAAATGGGAACCCCCGAAAGTGGTGGTTTGCTTTTGGTTTCCCTTTAAAATGAATCCTAAAGGTGGCCCCCTCAAAAGATGCGCCAAACCAGCGGCTCAAAATTGAAATGCACTTCATGGCTTGTCCTGGCTTCCGTAAGGTGGGTTCAACCAAAAACGTCACGCCATTTGGGAAAGGGACGACCAGAATTGGCAAGTCACCTAGAATGGAAAGTTGCGATTTCACAAGGGAGCCCAAAAGTGATAGGGATGCTGATGCGGCCCAGTTCCTTACCTTGCTCGACCTATGGACAGATCCAAATCTAGCCGGACTTGTGGTGCTGTTGTTTCCCTGTGTGTTGCAAAGGTTTGGGGGGTTGTCCAAAATAGGTATCCTTTCAGGGCCATGGTCTTTGTGGGGCCCGCCAATAAAAAAACGCGTCCCAATATGTTTGACACCCTAAGCTTCGTGTTTTCATTCAAAACCAGCAAGGCCAGCGCTCTGAATTCCTCAGCTATGAAGTCTACGGAACACTTCAGGAGAAATAGCATCCGCTCAGCCCGAGGGTGCAAACCGCGCTATGAGCGCACACAAGTCACATGCAGATCGTCAGGCTTGGGCTGAACAGTTGCGAGAAAATGTTCAAACAACCAACGACGCTTCAACATCCTAAGGCTTCTCCTTGGAGCATCCAAGCTTAGTACTTTTGCTTGAAAAAAAGAAACGGGAAAAAAACAAGGATAAAGGGGGGGGAAAAAAGAAGAAAAAAAACACGGAAATTGAGAAGCTGTGCTACTCATTATCTATCCTGCTACAAGGCAGTTTTCAACAACAAAAACACACACACATGGACTTGTGTGGGTGGTTTTGGGCTTAGCTCCAGTCGTCCGCCCTGGCAGTTCTTCCTTTCAGACTAGCTTTGTACAAAGGCCCGACGAAAGGCAGCGAAAACCGCCAGCGCAACCGGCTGGCTTTCAATCTGTTCCTCGATGCCTAACTTAGGACTGAGGCTGGGGACTTGGGAAATCAACCAACAACCTGATCTGAATCATGTTTGTACCTGGACCCAACTACCCGTAAAAGTGGGATATTGCCAGTGGCAAGCACCTGAAACTGGTTCCTGGGCTTCCGTGGAACTTCCCGGCGCTTCCGCACCGAGCCGTTGAAGGGAACCTTCTGCTTCGACTTGTGCCGCGCCTCGCTGCTGAGATCGTAGACGTTGTTTTGGATGTTCTCGTAGATCTTCCGGGCCGTCTGAATGAAGGCCTGCCGTTCCACGCGAAGCCACAGGCACTGCCCATGCTGTTTTGTTGGCCGCCCACAAGCCTTTTTCGTCGTTGAGGACAAGGCGTCCCTGAATACTACAAAACAAGTTGAACATGGTCAGCTGGGTGAGCACCCAGTGTACCATAACCAAAGGAAGCCCACCCACGACTTTTTGCGTGTGGTTTTTGTCATCCGGCTGCCGCATTTTAGGTTGACTCCCCTTGAAATTTACACGGAGCCAAACAACGCTGCATGGAGAATCTCTGTTTGGGGAAGGAAACTCATTTTGGGTTTCTACGAGGAAAAAAGACATCAGCCCCATTTGGCATATCAAAATTGGGTTCAAAGCCCCAGACCACCAATCCAAGCGAGGCTCCTTCCTGACTAGCACCCTCCCTACAATCAGGGAAGTGGATAGATGTCCAAAAGAAAAAGTAGCCTTCGCAAGAGTAGATGGCACTGGAAACAAGCTCCGCTCGCTGGTTGACTTTTGTTCGGTCCCGGTTGCGATGCCATGACCTACACCAATCTTCGCCACGGTCTCGTAGGTCTTTTCTGGTCTCCAGAATCTCGATGTGCCCTTTCTGGGCATCTACTTGGTTTAAAGGAAACCCAAAGGCACCCTTCCCCTTGAGAGAAACCCATTTGGGTGACACTTGTCAGGATATTGAGAAAAGGGCTTTGCCCTGCTGGGTTGCTTTTCCATTTTTAGCATGGGCCCCACGAAACAAAAACAAACAAAAAAACGGGTCCCACTGAAGAATTGAAAAGTACAGGCATCAGTTTGCCTTTTTCTCGCAAGGTCGCTATGGAGCGGAAAAAGCTCGCTCTAAACGGATGAGTAATGGGAGGCAGATTCGGGGTTTGTCTTTCAACACTGGTTTGGCAACAAAAAAACAAGAACACAAAACCAGAGTTCTCCTTACCGCCACAAGCAACCTCACTCTAAATTGGCCCAAAAGGTGATGTTCAAACCACGAAAAGGGGACATGTACGGAACCCTGAAAAAAGCACCACCTAGAAGTGTAAACATATCTTGGAATTTCCACCACCCATTCCATCGAGCTTTCGACTAGTTTCCAGCAGTGTCCAGCTGCGTCCACGGTTTGCCCTCTGGCAATACAAAGGGCTCCCCCAAAAGGAAGGAGGTCTTCCAAAACCCTTCTGTCAGCTTCCATGTTTGTTGGAAGTAGCGCAGTTAAACTGCACCATCGGTTCCATGCTCGATTTGATTCAAAACCTCCGCTTGCTTCTGCTTGCGCCTCCTCGACGTTCTGCGCCGTCTTGGCCGAGGTCTCTCTGAAGATTAGGCCTTGCTCAAGAAAGCTGAAATTGCATCGGCCCTATATTGAACTATTTAGATGAGTGTGTTCTTGTTTTACCGACCCTCAAAATTGCATTTGATCGTTTTGGCTTTCCTTTCACACCAGCAAACAAAGGTACCCTCAAAAAAGGACCCACCTGAATGGTGGAGAAATCGCCAAGTCCCTCAAGCAAGCGACACGCCAGGCGCTCTTCAGCCTTCGAGACGGACGCTCGCTGAGCTGTCGATTTGGTCTTGCGCAAGTTACTCCGTCGCAGTGCTGCTTTAGGTACGTTGGTACCCTCCATTTCGCACCAGCATGGAAGTGCCACCCCTTTTGGATCGGCTATCTTTCCGCTTGTTTGTGCGAGGGTACTCTTCCCTTCAATATTTGGCAGTATGATCCAGCGGCCATCTTAAACAAACAACTGGCACGAAGAACACACAATCAGGCGTGTTAACATCTCCCAACATCCAGTGCTTCCAGCTACCATTGTAGGCGACCATTAGAGAAAATTATTCAAAGCCTAAGGATAACATGCAAACAACATGTAGCCCCAACATGTAGTCGGAACTGCTGGGATTAGTTGTATCTCGTTGCCCTACATCATGAATATGTTCTGTTAATAAGTGTCCCTGTACGCTCCCACAGTCAACATCAAAGTGCACATTTGGGAAGCTGTCCTGCAAAAAGGGGGATACGCACCAAAACACGGTTGCCGATGGAAAAATATCATCCTTCCAACAAGTGATGCTGAAATTGTCTTAAACTTGGGGTATGGGGGGGCCCTTCCGCCGAATACGCCAAGTACTGCCAGGACCATCCCCTTCGGAATGGAATGGCCGCAGAGGGAAGCCCAAAAAAGGGACTATTGGGAAACATAAGACGGATGTCTCCTTTCGGAAGCGCCAAAAGGTCTGGTTTGAAGGAACACCAAAAGGCAAAACACTTGCCATTTTGAAGGTCCAAGTTTGCAACACGGGTCCCCACTGGAAGAACTCACATGGCCCCCTCAAGGGGGCGACAGTGACACTCCAAGCGCCGAATCCCGCTGAATCCCGAGCGCCCTGGCCGTGGTCTCGTGCAAACTGGGCCCCTTCCTCATAGGTGACCTCACAGGCACTTGCCACATTCCCTGATTTGATCCCCTTGTTGGTAGGCTTCAAAGGGAAACCAAAGGCAAGCCACAATTTCAGGTCTCTGTTTTGGAGCCCGTACCAGTTTTTGGGCGGTTTGAAAGCGAAACTAAAAGGATTTCAAGACCCCTCAGTTTAGGATCCTCAATTGAGGGTATGGATGTGTCTGAAATCGGTGGAACTACAGAATGGTTGCAAGCTTTTGCTGCTCCGAAGGCCCAAAGCACAGGTGCATCAATAGCTGCTCAACATTGTGAGAGGGAGTACAAAGCGTAGGTCAGCTGTGCCTGTTGACTTGAAATAATCTCTTCCCCCGGTTAATGAATCACCCCCATTAATAATAAATGCAAATCCGGGGCCCGAGACCAGATTTCCACTCCGCACAATTGATTTTCCATTGCCCCAATACTAAACCAATACTAAAGTCTTGGAATCCTTATTAGGGGGCACTTCTAGCAAGCTTCCAGCCTCACTTTTCAAAAGGTGGGTTCCTCAAAAGGTGGGTTTCAAAGTGTTGTTTTTTGTAATTGGGTCCTGTAATTATTGGGGTGTCCCTCAAAAGCAAACATGTCCTCAAAAGCTGTCTAGCTGCGACTGTCTCTCTCCCGTACATGCTGGCTAATTAATTACCTAACCTGCCTGGCTGCAAACAAACAACCAGTAAACTGAAAAACAAATAGAATGATACAAAAAAAAATCCTTATTAAACCGCTTACTCGCGGAGCTTACAATTCGATCTATTTCCTCCAAATCCTATGTGAACCCTCACATTGTTGGAAAAGCAAAAAGAACCCAACCCCAAAAACCCCAATTTAAAAATAAATATATATATATATGAAATGGAGGGATTTATTTATAATAGGGGAGGGGGGGGCATATTTATTAATATGGGGGAAGAGATTATGTTTCGGAATGTTTCAACGTTCAACGGGTGTCAAAAAAGTATCTACCCAACATCCATAACCTCAGATTTTCAGTGGATTTCAATGGGAAAAAAGGGCATCCTTTTTTAGTTCGTTGAGTTTAAAGGGAAACCTTTCCAAAACAAAAAGTCGAAAAAAGCGCGGAATCCACCCAGCAACTGGGTAAAGTCCCAACATCGGGGTCTGCACCATTTGGGCTGTCTCAGTGTCTTCGCCCCGCAGTGAAGCCGCAGGCAAGTGACATCCGAGTGTCTGGGGACGGACTGGACTCGGCTACGTTTCAGGGAAGCAAATTTTGGGAGGGCCCCACCGGAACGCAGAAGTCCAATCGAATCCGAGCTTTTCCGGGGCCCGGTTTATTTTCTTAAGGTGGGCCGGAAATGCAAGCCCTTGACTCAACTAACCTCTCAAGATAAACCTGGCATAGGCCCCATGTTGAATGGACCCTTGTTCAAGTCTGCGTGAATGGTTTTTGAACGCTACGGATCCAAACCAACACCGCTGGTCAAAAAAAATGGCTAAATGAGTTTCGAATGGGGAAAACCCCGAACTCAAGTGCCATCCAACTTACCAATTGTTTGCCCTCCAACCACTTGAGTGGACCATTTTAGTGGACCAATTTCCGCCCTCCAACCGCCGAGTTCGCCAGATGTCCAAAAGTCGCTCCCCTTTCGACGAAAGTCGCACCCAAAAAACACCCGGATCCGATCCGGGAAGCTCCAGGACCTCCTTGGTTTAAAGGGGGGTCCAAACATATTCTCCCGAGCAAAACGGGGGGGAGAGTCCGGCGCTTTTTTGTTTCTTCTTGTTTCCTCCGTTTTGTTTTTCTCTTCTTTTTTTTTTAATGTTGTTGTTTTCATTTAAAAAAAACTCTCCCAAAACCTGAAGTACTGAAGTAAGGAACCCCCAAGTAAAGGATCTTTACCATGGTGAGCTCGTTCTACCCCCAGCTCGCCAAAAGATTAGGCAGAGGGATTGGGTAGGTCCCCCCATGTCCTCTCCAAAGCAACAACGGGCTACCAGGGGTATTGGTGGCTCAAATGTGTCTCATGCTCCGATAGATGTCCTCATGCTTGACAACCTATTGGCTCGAGCACTGATAGGTCAGAGATATGATTTCGAGCCATTGCACCTCGCGGCGGTCGAGGTCACATTTGTTGCCGATGAGCATGATCACCTGAGTGGTGGTCTAACTGATGGCTATCCATCTTTGGTGGCTTGGTCATGTGGTTAAAAAAGGAGGAGACCTACAAATAATTGGCTCATTTCAGTCTTCATGTTAAGGCTCTGGGGAACCCAAACTGGTCCTGGCCAAAATGCATGCATCTTCCAACTGAGTTGAGCAGGTTTGCACACAGGTGCAGTCCGTTGCCTGTCGTTTTGCCAACAGATCAGGAGCCCGCCACAATGCGAGGAGTGGCGTCTCTGCGAGTTTGACAACAGCTGGATGCAAGGTGACCAAGCAGTCATGAGCATCCTTTTGATAAAATAGATGGAACTGGTAAATGCTTGGAACCAACCTGCAACCAGTGCTGTTTAACTATTTTCAAACCAACTGAAATATAAAGGCCACCTATGGTCACGAAGGTTTCTTGCCTCGCAGGGGTTTTCAACAACGCTCGTCCTGGCCGGTCTTCTGAGCATGCCGAGAAAGAATCGGATGTGGGCTTGGCTTCCAAGTCTCAGTGTGCGCAAAAGGCTTGAACAAGTCGAATTTCCCGTCTACACCAAGGGACCCTTGTGTAGACCCGAGGCCGGCGCCATGTTCGCGTTGGCATTCTGCCGTGCCTCTTCCAACCTCGCGCGTCGCTCGCTTTCGCTTCGCACCGGCGCACCGGCGATGCTGGTTTGGTTGCAAGCCGACCCCATCTGGCTGTCTTAAAGACCCAAATGGTTCGGAGACTGGTCTGTCCGAAAACAAGAGGAGGGCTGAGCAAAAACAAAAGTGGCACTTTTCCAGCACTGGGAAAGCAACCAACAACATACTCAGGGCACCTTTCCAGTGAAAAACCACAACAACATCTTTGCGTTGCCACATTTTGCCCTGACAAGGGGGCCATGGCCTTCAAACAGCCCCAACAAGAAGGCCGAATTAGGCACACATATGGCGAGATCCCGCTTTTTCAACTAGTCGCACAGCCTGAGTGACCCTGGCTGTCTGAGACTTCACCATGGCTCACGCCGACTAGACAAAATCCGGTGAAGTTCTGCATGGGTATCTCGTTTCGGTATGTCGTTTCCTGTTGGCGTCTCTTTATTCCAACCCCAAAAAGGGGCCTGAAAACAAGACACATGGCGTTCAAAAGACTCCGAGGCTCCATGTTGGAAGTCCGTCACCCGCGCATAACCCCCCCCCCCAACCAGCAGTCCTGAAATCCTCGACATGTTAGAAGGGATTCTGAGAAAAATACTGGTTGCCACTCTGGGTCCCTCGTCCCGAAAGGGAGCCTTCAGGAACCTTCATGTCCCTCGGTGAGTTCACAATTCGTTCCGAATGCGGCTACCTCTGCTTGCCCTCAAAGCTAACTGTTCTCAAATAAAAGGATTATGTTTGCAGTTTCCCTTAACACGCTGGATAGACTTGTCCACTGTCATACCCAAATTCTGCGGGTCGTCTCAGATGAGCCTGGGATTGCCGTCAGGCGCAGCCACCCCTTAGGGGTGGCTGACTAGGTACCGACGGTCGAAAGACCTTCGCATGAAATCATCTCACCCCAACAAACATCAAAATACCTGGACCCTCAAACTACACCCTCAAGAAAGGGACATCACCCCAAATCTTGGGGCAATATCTTCTTTGGCAGCAATTCAGATTCTGCTTCTTAGCCCCTGGAGGTCCTAAACTTCTGGCAAACATCCAGATTGGTTCTTAGCCCCCACCAGGTCTTTCGACACAAAGCGAAACCGCGCGGTTTCGGCTCAGCAGTCGGACAGGGCCGACACGATCGACGGGGCGACTGCCGTGGCCAGCAACTTCAAAGCCCTCTTGAAGGATTCGAAGCAAAGGCCCTCCTGACAAGGACACAAGGACCCTGTGACCGTGGACCCCGTTGTGTGTGTGTGTGTGTGTGTTTTGTTTCTTGGGCGAAGCGCAGAATACGGCGGACAGAAGACCCACGTATTGACATATTTGCCGTGTCAAAAGCAGGAGGGATGCGTGGGAAACCTCCACTAAACCAACCAAAAAGATCAAAATGCCTAAGGAAATTGCTGAGAAACATCAAGTAAAGTGGAATATCTTTGAGGCCATCCACTTGGACGGATCCAAGTTGCTTTGACCCATGGGTGCCCCTTAGTGTCCATGGGCAACCAGGCTTTCAGTGGGTGGGAAGCACACATTTGATGAGTGCACCAGATCCATGCCCTGTGGGATTTTGTGTCGGGAAGAAAAAAGAGCAAGCCTCTAATCACATTGACGTCCCGCAAAACAGGAGAACTCCAAAAAAGGTATATAGTGTTGACCCCATATGAATCAACACCAGCTTATTAATAGGGGGCTGTGTCCCCCTCCAAAAGTGGTCTGACTCCAACCACATTTCACCCCTTTTTTAATTGGGGGTGATGAAAATATGGGGTCAACATTACCATAAATATGGGGTCAACATTACCATCTCATCCTCAAGAAAAGATATGTCCAATCACCAAAGGATCTCATTTCTCATTCAGAGGAACTGCAAGTCTGCCAGGAGGACGGGCCGAGGCCAAGGATGCAACGAAGGCATCCTTCGCCTCGTGCTAGAAAAGGGCATCCCACCCCAAAAGAAAAGGTGGTTTTTCCAAGGTGATATCCCCAACAGCATGCGGTGCTCTTTTTAGTGCTCGCACCACCCCGCAGCCCTCTCAGAACCTCGTGGAACCTTTGTGGAACCCTGGTGGAACCTTACCTCAGGGCCGCCCCGACCACCCCGGAGCCTATCTGGGCTGAGACCCCAAAGCTTTCAGCTGTTGGGAAAAAAAGAAACACACACAAAAACAAACAACTATATTGGTGAACAGAAACAAAAAGACCAAAGGACACGCCCAGTTGGATTTGCAATTCTACGAATGGGGGATTCCTAAACAAGCTGTGCCCTCTGGAAGTCCCTGCAAAGCAAACAAATGATCTCCAACAACAAATCAACCCTATGGCTTAAAATCTGGCATTCCCGTGGTCTACCCAAAAACCATGGTAAAGAACCGAAAGTGCGGATAGCCTCACCGATTTGTGGCTGGAACTGCTTTCTCAGTACTTACCTGCTTCCATTTGCGCTTCTCGCCTGGAAAACACGAGAACATACTTTCCAGTAGTGCCAGATTCCTTTCCCAGTTCCCGAGTAGATTTGCCACAAAAAGCCTACACTTCTTATTTACCACCAAAATGATCTTCCCAACCCCAGAAGGTGACGAAAGTCCAGAAACTCGCAAGGTGAGCCTTGGAATCAGAAAACCTTTTTTCTGAAACGCCAGAGGACGCCTCCGACCCCCGCGCCTTCGCAGAACCGCCGTCCGGCAACGAGGTTTGGGAGGCGGTTTGGCTCGTTTCAGCGGCCTCTGAGGCCTTTTGGAAGGCCTCCTCGCGACTTCGATCCAGCGTGGGCGACTCAGTGGGCTCCGCTTTTGGACTTGAACCCAGTGGGCTTCCGTTGGGGAAATGAACCACCCCCAAAATAGGAGCCATGCAGCGGCTCATTGCGAAGGGGGCAATGTACTGACCCCCAAGGTACACTTGCACCTGTTCTCCGCTTTCTGATTCAGTGAAGCACTTGTGGAAATACGGAAACCACCAGACCCCCCAAAAGCTGATTTCCACCCAGAAACCTAGGGCTGGGGAAATGAACCGCTGGGTTTAGACGTGTCTTATAGAATCGGTGGACACAGCGGGGTCTTTTCCAGTGACCCCGCAAAATGACCGTCTGCCCTTCGGATTTTCCTTTCAGACACCCCAGAAAGGGTACCATCAAAAAAGATAGCACCAGATTGGGCCGGCAACAAGGCCAAAGGCTGTGTTCACTAGACATGGTCTAACCATGGCATACATGGTAAGTGTAACGGAACAGAGTTGTCCAAGTGTCTGACACAAATGCCCAGTTGTCCCAATATCGGCGTCCGATTTGTGTTGTTCACACCCGCGTTTGGGGCCAACATGGATCCACCACTCCGAAGGGAAACAAAGACAGTAAGGCGCATTGGTGTCATTCACGGACAGCTTTGCCATGATTGCAAGTCACATTCTCAAACTTCACCTGCAAACTCCAAAAATACGTGGGTGCCAACTCATTAAAACAAAGAACAACAGTGTGGCCCAACAGAACAAACCTATGGTGGTGTCCTTGTGGGAGGAAACACAATAAATAAACCAAACGTATGGGTTGCAGTTTCGCGCCCAGTCCAGGACAATGAGTTAGAGAGTCCCCCATGTCCCGCCCGAATTGACCATGCAGCTCCCAAAAAGAGTAGCCACACAGAAAGGGGATAAACTATCAGCATCCCTCGAATTGTCTTAGATTGGTGGTGTGGAGGGTAAGGCTCAAATATCTAAAGAGCCGACAGAGGGTGACCTGAAAAAATAAAAACAACAACAAAGAACCGCCAACCAAAGAATGCAAGACATGTTGCCAGCCCTTTTTTGGACTTCGCCGCTCCTGGACCGCTGCGGGGTCCAACTTTTTGGCCCACGCCGCGTCCACCGCGTTTGCGTCCTCGAAGAACTTCCCGAAAGCGTCCGAGGACATGGCCCGAGCGCCGGGTCCGGGAGAGTCAGGTTCGATGGCGTAGAAGAACCTAAGCAGTTCTCTAAGGATAGCTTCCCCATTCTTTCCAGGGATCCGAGTCTCTTTAGAAAACCACCAACCCTGGGAAAACGGATCCGGTTTTTGAAAATAATGATGAGTGAAAAGAATGGGGAATCAACCCTTCGAAGTTTGGGTGGTTAAACCGCCTGAAGACATGGCTATTCAACATCAGCTGTTGACGTGACCTCTTGAAAAGTAAACCTGGTTGGTTGGCTGGTTGGTTGATTAGTTGGTTGGTTGGTTGGTATGTGGGTTGGTTGGTTTGTTGGCTGGACCGCCTAGGCTTTCGAACAGAGATGTCTGGCAAAGTTGTGACAGGTAACCTTTGATGGTTGATGTTTGATCATTCCAAGTTGGGCCCTTTTTGGTTGAACTGATCCCTTTCAAACATCATTAAAACAATGCTGTTGAAGCCCAGAGCTATATAAGGCTCCCTGTGAGCAAACGAGCCTGTTGCAAACACCTGTTCAAATGGCTTCCAATAATGGTATCCAACAAGACACCTCCTAAGGCATAAATAAGTATAGCCTCTTATTGCCTTCAACTGCTAAGTGCATTGGAGCTTCTTTAAACCCCATGGAAAGACAGAACATCTGAGCAGCTCGCGGAACCTGACGATTGGGTTCTACCAGGCTGGTTCAGGTGACATCTGCCTTTCTATAACCCCACAACGCCGAATGGAGCCACCTACTAAACTGGCCCTGTGGGGGGGTGTTGGGCGCTCACCTGACTTCATGGAGCTTCAAAGAAGGTTCCACCCTCCTCCCCCCCCCCGTCCCCCTCGCCGCCCCCGGCATGAAACAAAGGCGAGTCAAACTCGAGACCGTCCAAGGCGCCAAGGTTTCAATCGCAGCTCCAAATGCTTGAGCTGGGCATTGAGCCTATCCTTCTCCGACGCTTCGGCCTCGCCTTTGGCGAGGCCTAGAAAAGCGCCCAGTAGGTACCACTTCGCCTGCAGCCTTGGTCCGGGCAGTTCCATGTGTGAGTGTATATGATTGTGAGTATTGGTGCTCATGATCCTTCGTGGTCCTGCGTGTTTGTGCGATTGTGCATTATTGTGCTTGTGCGTACATTTATTTATTTTGTTTGTGTGTGTGGTTGCTTGTGTGCATGTGCGTGTGTGTTTGTATGCATGTGAGCGTGCATGTGTGTGTGTGTGTGTGTGTGCGTAGGTGCACGTGTGTTGCGTTGCGTTGCGTTGCGCTGTGTGTGTGAGCTTGTGTGTGAGCTTGTGTGTGAGCTTGTGTGTGAGCTTGTGGGTGAGCTTGTGTGTGAGCTTGTGTGTGAGCTTGTGTGTGAGCTTGTGTGTGAGCTTGTGTGTGAGCTTGTGTGTGAGCTTGTGTGTGTGTGTGTGTGTGTGTGTGTGTGTGTGTGTGTGTGTGTGTGTGTGTGTGTGTGTGTGTGTGTGTGTGTGTGTGTGTGTGTGTGTGTGCGTGAGAGAGTGTATGATTACGTGCTTGCGTGCGATTCGTAGGTGTGATTGCATGTGTGTGTGTGTTGGTCTAATTCGAGATAATGCGATTGTTTGCGATTCAGTGTTTGCGAGCTTGTCTCATTCTGCCGTGGCAAGCCTGTTGCCATTTTACAAGTAAGGTGGGCTCCCTGGCTGGGGGGTGTTTAGGGCGGACACGTAGGGAGCTTAGCAGGACACGAGATGGAACAACAGCTGACCAAAAAGACACATATCGCGGACTGGTATTTCAAACAGCTTCGAGAGCTATAGTAGGGCTGCTCCAAAGATGCGTCAAGGGTTTCCTACTCGGATGCTCAGCCAAGTTAGCAATTGGATGGCCACCTAGGTTATACCCTCCTAATGATAAGCTTAACCTCACTGGGGTGACTTATAAGTGGGTTTGCACCTAGGTTGCCAACAACTTACAAACTTGGCCGCACACCCAAGTAGGTTTTACCATGTGGTTATTGGTGTGGAACGGTTCGGAGAAACACTGTACGTGTAACAAATTCCCCGAGCCGAAACGATCCACGAACCATCAGGGTCGAGCAGGGGAACACAGATAACCAAACTTACGCAAATGGAAGGCCACGTTTTCAGTGTTCAGAAGTAGAGCCATCCGAGTAGAACCCACCCTACTAGGGCATTGTCACCCACAAACCTCGTTATAACGGCTTCTGTGGGTGTCTTAATTTGAGGAGACCCGTTTTGTGGGCGGCAAGTCTTCTTTTTCAGGAACACCCCGAGTTGAACACCGAAAAGCGCCATTCCCCCCCCCCGCCCCGGGCCCGCTGACCCATGGTCTTCCCCGCCTTTGGAAGTCCACAGGCGCACGGCGGCCCAGCTCCTCCGAGCCCGGGCTCAGCAAAATGTTGACGTCCGCCCCTTGGCAGCCTGCCAGCGACCCCAGACCCGCCCAGGCCATTCCCACACCCAGGATCAGGTGGGGGAGGGGGAAAGCAGCCTGCCAGAACCAGGTTCCAGGCCCCAGGATGGGGAAAAGGTCGGGGGGGGGGGAAGGCCTGGTTGGACCTCCCCATTTTTGAGTTTGGCCCCCCCCCCTCAAAAACAACAACCTCCACGCTTCACTTTGACGCCTTTTTGAGGACAAACAGGGTTCAAGCTTATCAATGGTTCACATATCCGCCTTGCACCTCCTTTTTCAAGGATAAACATTTGAACCCAACTCACTGCTACTTTCAAAACGGGTTTCGTTGTTTCCCTTTGCACGCTCCAAGTCCCTTCTTGTTGTTTGGTGGCTTGGGGACCACTCGACACCAACAAGAGATGGCTCCCTTTTCCACCGTTGGGTCCGTTTCCAACTGGGTTCTGGTGTCACGCAAAACAACCCGATACAAAAACACCCAAAACTGACCAAACTCACGAAAGTGAGAGCGAATTGGCCGAAATGGTGAATCCATCCGCACTACCGACCAAACAACTGGCCCATTGAGTAAAGCCGACCAAGAACCAGTATTAACCAAACAAAAAGAACAACTGACCCAAAACAGACCTCCAAATGGACGGCATTCCTTATTGGCGTCCACCCCCTTTCCCCTCGGGGAGGCCATGGAGGTTCGAGAGGCTTCAAACATCAACGACTTCAGGCACACCACTTCCTTCAATGCTGACTGGATTGCCCCCCAAAAAGTCTGAACTGTTTATTCACCGCTAAGATGGTGATCTTCTCTTCGAAACGCAATCATTTGGAACGCCCGTATCTCGCTGAACCTTCTGGGACTGACCCGTCCCACCAAAACCCAGATGGAATTCCGGGTGCCACCCCCCGATTCCATAGGAGGGCGCGCATGTCTCGTCCGATCGATTCGCCTGGGGGCAGCAAATGCGCCAGCACCACATCCAGGTCTTCCCCACAGAGCAGGGATAGGTCCAGGTCAGAAGCCGAGCACAGCACCGCCTGAGCAAAGTCTCTGTGGGTGTCTCTGAAAAGTTAGGGAGTTACAGCGAACATTTGGACATTTGCTTTGTTGAGGGTATCCTTTTCAGGTTTGCTTTTAAGGAAAACTTGAAGGAACACCGCCATGTTGGGGTTCCCGCAATACTGGTTATAGTCCACAAGAGTTCCATGTGTTGATTACTTGGTAGGCTTCAACCCACAGGGTACGGTGTCTACATTTGAGTCCCTGCAGGCAATACTCATTGTGTCCCCAACTGGTGAGAAACTCCCATAATTTGGCGTGAGACCCTTGGCCCCTTTCGGTTGCGGGTGGTTTCCCTTCAGGTGGTGTTCGCCCTGTGGTGTTTCCCTCATGTTTCGACTTTGACTTTGGGCTTCGCGGTGCGTTCCTTCGCAAGCAGGCAAGCAGGCAAGCAGGCAAGCAGGCAAGCAGGCAGGCAGGCAAGCAGGCAAGCAGGCAAGCGAAAGCAAGCAAAAGTAAGCAAAAGCAAGCAAAAGCAAGCAAAAGCAAGCAAAAGCAAGCAAGCATGAAAGCAAGGAGGCACTCCAAAACTTAAGGATGCATAAGCAAACAACAACAATGCCGCACAGGGTGTGTGTCAAAATCTGCCCCCCCCCCCCCTCCCCCAAGCAAAAAAACTCCTTCTAACCCCCCCCCCCCAATTAGTCGCCTCAAGAAAAATGCATGGTTCTCTCTCCCTCCCCCCCAAAAAAAACAAAAACAAGTTGCCTTTCCCTTTCCTCCAAAAAATAGTTCCCTCCAAACAAAATGGTACCCTCCCCCTCCACGCAAAAGCAATGAAACAAGGTCTTCATGTCGGTTCCCCTTTTTCACCACAACCGACAAAGACCGCGGCCGAAACGTTCGCCACTGGGGCGTTCTCAAACCGACAAAACTCCCATCCCAGGCGCGAGGTCCAGCAAGGACAACGTCTCCCCGAAGATCTTCGCGAGGCCCAGCCTCGCCTTCTCCTTGGATACGAGGGGAGTCCACTGACAGACAGCCGCTCAGCCCAAAGAACATATGAGCCACACAAAATATATCACTTCTAGTTGGTAGACTTCCCTGCATGGATCCCCCAAGACCAAAGGGATATGAGCCACAAGAAATATTACACAAAGCGCAAAGAAGAATCATATGAGCCACGGAGAACAATTGACCTGTGGTTGATTTCAATTTCAGCGTCCGTCCAATTGGTGGTTTGGAGCCTGGTGGTTTGGTGGTTGGGGGTGGTGTCCCATTTGGCCTCTACAAGAACCAGGGACTCGTTCAAACCCAAACCACCAATTCCGGGTTACCTGATGGTTGGCCCACAGAAAGGGGGGAGTCTGCTTCATACGAGACTTGCCCAAACTTGTTATTTACCACCAAAATGGTCTTCCCAAAAAGTACAAAGTCCGGAAACTCGCGGAGTGAGTAGGTAGTCTACCCGGAAAAAACATGTTTATAGTTTTGGCTTGGATACCCCAGAATCGGGCAGGCCCCCTATGTTCTGCGAGAAAGTAGGGGAAACTGGGCAGTCCCTTATGTCCTCCATGTGCGAATACGCACCCTGGGAAAAAATACACATATGTCAAGCAGTGATAGATTCCCTTGAATTCCACGAGGCGACAAAAACAACTGATTCTCAAGCAATTGGACTGCCACGTTGAAGATCAAGGTTGTCCAAATTGCCCATTTAGCGGTCCATCATTCCTACCACAGGGAGAATTGCCGAAGGGTGGTTTGGCCATGGCACATTAGCAATTTTTGACAAAGGGTACGACGAGCGTTTGAAGGACTTTGTTTCCACGCCAAAAGGCAAACCTGCAGCGTAACATTCAAACACCACCAACTAAAGGTCCATTCTCCCCCCCCCCAGAGACCCATCGCTTCCCCACCCATCGCTTCTTTCCAACAAGCCTGCAGGTTGCCAACCCCCCTGATGAATCCCCACTCAAGAGGCCCCCTATTCATCGACCAGTTTTTTTTTTAAATCCGGGGTGCCCGGCAGCGGGGACTTGATTCTGCCACCTGGTCCTGTGATCAACTCTTTGGGGATTTGAGCGCTGTTACATTCACTGGCTTCTTTGCGTATACGCAAAAAACAAAGACATCTATCACTTTCCATGCAAGCTTTGGCGGATTCATAGTATTCATACGTATTCCTACGGGGGTTTCGGCACCAAATCCGTTTTTGTCCTCTCTGGGGCCCCCGCCCGGCTGAGTGCCCGAAGCGGCTTCTGCTAGCGAGGCGCTTGGCCGCCGAAGCGGAAGGCCACGGCCTCGGCGAGGGCGGCGAGGCCGGGGTTCAGCGCCTTGGTCTCCAAGTGCCGCAGCAGCAGCGCGCGCTGCTGGATCAAGGCGAACTCGCCTGGAGACATAGGACCAGGGGGGGGACTTGGGGAGGTTGGGGGGCGGGAACTTGGGGGCTGGATGTAATTGGGGGGTAACTGGAGGTTTGGGGGGGAACTGGGGGTTCCTGCGAATGAGGTGGTTGGGGACGCACCAAAATAGTGCCATGATAAACGGAGGAGTTGGGGGGAGTTGGCGGAGGGGGACTAGGTTGGTTCACTCGCCCCAAGTGGGGCTGGTTGTGAGTTGAAAAAAGAGGCGGGGAAGTTGGCAACCAACCTACAAGGGTTACCAACACGGGGTTTCATTGACCACTCAACCAGTTAACACTACAAAGGATGAAAGGGGGGTCTCAACAAACAGATCAAACATCCACGGCTGAAACAATATGTGGTTCCAGCAATAGGAGAACAAATCCACGATTGCAACAGGAGTCTGAACTTATCACTTATGGGTTGTCCTGTTTTTGTTTCCAATCAACTGCTAAATGGGAACGCAGGGAGCAGAAAGTGGAGATGGCAACGTTTACGATCAAACCGCAGGGAACCATTTGGAGGAACTCCAATCCAACAAGTGGACTGAATCCCCCAAGACAACTAACCAGGAGCCTTGTTGGGTTTTACCACTAGAATGGTCTTCCCAAAAAATGACTAAGGGAGCAAGGGGAACATTCCCATTGGGAGCTCTTGCCTGTTCACGCTTCCCCGCAAGATCACACAATGGGCGCCTCTTTTCTTCAGGGCACCCCTTCCTTTCTGGTTTCAAAAGGAATCCAAAGGAAAACCACCCATTTGGGGTGCCCTAACAAAGAGCTCCCAAACTTGTTTCACCAAATCCTGCAATTCGGCAGAGTGTGGCTTTTAACATGGCCAAATCCAAGGTGTCCCTTTGGGAAATAGATGGCCCTGGTAGTCGATGAAACCAGGTCACCATCCAAAAGGACACCTATGGCTCAAGTCCCGTGTTACCTCCTTTTTCCGTGAAGGGTTGACATGATACCCCAAAAGTGGATATTTTGCAGTGGGTCATTTTCGACCTGGCCAAAACTTGTTTCCCCAAATTCCGCCCGAGATCGACGCGAGCCGCCCACTTCCCCGGCCTTTGCTGGGCTGCAGGGACCCCAGGGCGAAATCCGCCAGCGCGGCCCGCCAGTGCGAGATGGGCTTCAGAGACCCTTTCCGGCCGCTGGGAGTGGCCGCGCGCTTCTGGGCGCGCTGGTCCTCGTACCTGAGAACCGGCTTTTGGATGTTGGGCCCTTAGAGGCTGGAGGCCAAGTTAGAAAGTAGTTAGCCACCTGGGTTATAACCTAGTGGCAAGGTGAAGCCCACTTCGGGTGACTCACAAGTCGATTTTCACCTAGGTGACTATCAACTTGCTTGGCCGAACACCCAAGCAACTGGATGCTGGGAATTGAAGCGGTTCTTGTAGGATGGGAAGTCACGCAACCTCACCTCCAAACCAAACCCTGGACCGACAACAACCCCGTTTTAGCCCTGAGGAAAAACGGCGCTGAGGGAGAACTCAGCTTCCCTCACAGGTTTGGAGGTGTGCAGCTTGGTTTCCCATGCGCCTCTACAAGAACCACAGCTTCAGATCGAAATACAAACCAAAGGCTTACCTGAGCAACTCTTGAAAAACGGCCAGAAGGTCCCTAGAAGTTGATTCGGTACTTTCCCGGTTTGACGCTGGAACCCGGAACGACAAAGGCACCGTGGAAGGAACTAGAGACACTTTGGAGAGGAATGTCTCTTTGCTACCATGTTGTTTGGGAAGGAACCTAAAGCTGATTTGAGTTTGGCAGGCAGCTGTCTTTGTACTAGATGGGGAAACGACTAGGCACCTAAAAGGTCGCCAAACAACTGTCGGGGACAGTACTATACATCCACACGAACGCATAAAAGTTGGCAAAGTCTGCGAAAGGTCTGGCCAACGCACCACTGGATGTATTCCTCGCCGTGGCTGGTCTCACGGATCTCGTTGAACGGAATATCCACCCGGTTCTTTTCCGTGAGGATGTTCAGCCAAGGCTCCTGGCATTGGGTTTCGCCACCAGTTTGGTGCCTCTAGGGTTCCCGGATAGAAATGCTTGGGCAAGCCATGCTCGTTATACACGAACCCCCATTGTTTTAATGGTGGTTAAAACAAACTGGGTGCTCTTTTGGATGGCTCAAAAAACAAATCAGGACCGCGGCTTTTTGGACTCTGTTTTGCGACACTTAGGGGTGCCTCTCTTTAGGAGACCCGTCAAATTTCCTTTTGGGGTTCCTTTAAAGCCAACCAAACAGGCGCACCCTCAAAAACAGACACCCCCGCTCCCCTTTAAGGGGGTCCGGAAATCTGAACACAGAAATTGTCGCTTTTCTGACTCTCTTTTCATCAAAAACACCTCCTCTAACATATGAAACACCGTTTGCAGGCAGGCAGCCTTCCGACAAGCAGGAGTTCCAAAGATCTCCCAGAGTCAACGTATTTTGGAGAGCCCGTCCACTGCGTTGCCCCCGCCTGGTTCCAGCACTCCACGTTGGGCTTGGTGAGGGTGTCGATGTAGAGGTCAGCCGGCGGCTCTGGAGTTTTCAGCCTGCAACCAAAAAGCAAAGGCTGAATGTATATGTGCATGCATGAGCCTCCCTGGAGCCCGAAAGGCGCTTTTTCTGGCCGTGTCCTTTTCCCACCTTGCTTTTCGGCTGTCTGGTATGAACCCCTAGTTTATGGGTTAAACAAACCGTTTGTTATGGCTTGCTTTTGGAAATCGGCCCCGAGACAGTTCCAAATGGCTATGGGTTCATATTTATATGGACCTATACAATCAGCCTTTGAAGAAAGCATCTAGGGGCGCTCATTTTGTGATTGGTTGGGTGAGTTGGGAAATTGTGATACTTGGGATTGGCGGGTGAGTTTGGGACACATTTAGTTCCGGGGGTTTTGAGGGGAATCGCCCGACCAGCCCCAAAGGTCACGCTCTGAAACCATCAAACCCATTAGCAAACCACCTAACCAGGCCAAAAAAACGAAATCACCCAGGTGGATCAAAATTGCACCAACATCACGCCAATTGGAGTGCATACTCCACAAGAAAAATACCCTTTGGCTTCGCCCCAAATTCACCTCCCTCCCTTCCCCTCCCCTCCCACCCCTAAACCCTAAACCCCCCCCCTCCCCCCCTCCCACCGCCCTCCCTTGCCCACCGATCCACCCAGCGAGTCGAGCTCGGCATCGGCGTCAGTTGCGCCTCAGGCTGGGCACGGACCGCGCCGCCAGCGGCTGCAGGGCCTGGCGGGACCGCAGGGTGCGCTCGATGGCCGGCGCCAAGAAGAGCCGCTTCTGAGGGCTCCTGCGAGAGCGAGCGCGTCGAGAGACGCCACGAGGGGAGGGGTGGGGGCTGGGAGGGGTGGGGGGCTGGGGGGTGGGCAGGGTGGGGGGTCCCAAGCTACCAACCAACAAATGTTTGTTTGTTTTGGCCACCTGAGATATCAGTATGCCCTAGTATCAGTCAGCATCGTTGATCTGCTCTTCCTCTGCATAGGTTTACAATGTTTTTAGGGATACGAGTAGCTAAGTGTGCTCTAAGTAGTTGGAGTGGCCCCGTAACGCGCGTAAAAAAGTCAAGCAGGCAGCAGCGCAGGGACTTGCTTCGCGTGTTTCAACAGCAGATTCGGTCATCAGGAAGAGGAACCCGAGGAGTTTGTGAGAAGATAGGAAACCAAAGACACGCACGCGCTACTGGGCACTTGGCTGGATTTGGCAAGTACAAGATCCTTTGCTTGCCTTGAAAGAGCACCAGCAGCTGACTGTTTAAGCAAGACAAACCAAACAATGGTATATACTTGGCTCTCCGTACAAGAGAGTATCAGTACAGTTGATACTTCCAATCTAAAGTTACAGGTCATTGGCAATTCGCGATGTATATCGTGGTTGTGTACCCCTGTTTCCCCTGGTAATAGGTGAATAGGGGGGCAGGTGTCGGAAAAAACCCTTGGCTGAAAATCGCACAAAGTACATAAAACCTGAAATCAAAGCTGAAGCTCGACCCCGCCTGAAGTTGGGCGCTTCTTTTTTCGACTGAATCCTTGGGAATTGGGCGTGGAAACAAATGTGGAAGCCTAAAGTCGGGTGTATATGTGTACATCAGATCCAATCTAAACCCTGGCATGGTCCGAAACAGATCTCTAGGAACTATATAGAGCCTGCACCAATTTGAGAAGTTTGACCACCCCCAAACCACTCCCTCTAGAACCACGGGGTTAGCGCGCAAGAAATCTTAGGAACATTTATCAGTTTTGCCTTTGCCTTCTCTCTTTATCTGAACCAACAAGACGGTCCCCCACCAAGTTGCGCCATTTTGTAGGCCGTCTTCTTCTTGGCCCATTTTCTTGGCCCATTTTTAGGAACACCATGTGGTCCTCCTCTTTCCGAATTCATTTCGACCCCCTCTCTCCGCATCAATCCCGACTTTGGGCGGATCCGTCCTCCAGAGTGACTGCGGCAGGTCCTTCCGCGGCGCGCGGATTCGGCTCACCTTGGCATCCTCCAACGACATGGCCCGCGCGAAAGCCCGCGCGGCTTCGAGGGACTGAGCCGCTGAAAGCCGCGGAGGTACGTGTTGAAGACCGGGGGTGTCGGTTGTTGGGCGGTGAACATGGACTGCGGTGGCAAAAGAAGAGAACCAGGACCGAAACATGACGAACAAACATGTGATAGATGAGCTGGTTTAGCGGAATTTCTGTTTGGTGTGCTTTTTGTATCTAGGGAACGGCAAACGCCTTCAGAGGATATTGGGAATATCATTGGCCGTGCACTAGATGAGCTCAAGAAGCGCTACACATCCACAGGCGAGTCATTCAACCTGCACAGGAAACTACTCAGCATCCAAAGAAGATCTTCCATCCTTCAGCCTTAACGATTGCTCTTCTCAGAATCAAGAAGCTATCGCCCTCTCGGGGTCTGCCCTCGAACATTCCCTCTTCAAGCTGCTCAAAGCCGCAAAAAGCAGCCGCAAACCAGGCCCCGGCCAGCGCGTGAGGTGGTTGAAGGTGTCGCGGCGTGAGATGTCGTAGACCAGGAGTGCGCCGCTGGCCCCGCGGTAGTAAGATCTGGCCACGTGAGCTGCCGGAGGGGTGGCAGCCCAAATAACAGGCCGCTTCCCAATGTCAGGTACCTGTAAAGTGCCCTCTGCCTTCTTGCTGGAAAACGGCCCAGCAATTTGTCTCTGTCTCAGGTACCTTTTGAAGTGCCTTTTGCTTCCTGTTTGTGTTTATTTCCTTATTTATTTATCCAAGGATTTATCCAATCCTGTGGGGGCGCCGAGTCTCTATGCGATGGCTGGATGGACATAACTCGATGGCTCAGTGGATGCGATGCCAAACGCATGTTGCAAGTAACCCAGAATACTCATGGACTCCTAAGCGGGGCACTGGGGCTTCTCCTTGGCTTGTCCAGGGATGGCCCCACGACTTGTCAAGTCACGGTAAATTGGTGGGGTTCCGTGTCGCCTTACTTCCATAGGGCATCCACCGATATGGTCTGAGGACAAGGAACACTGAAGGAGGGATTGGAATATCCGAGCAGCTGAGCCAAGCCTTTTGGTACAATAGCCGTTCCCCCAGGGAGAATTCGCGTGGTATCACTCCCCAAAGACAATTTTGGGCCATTGGGAGTGGAGGCCGGGGGCCAGAAGGAACAGTAAGGGCGTGTAAGGGCAAAGGGTTTTTCAAAAGATCAAAAGGCCCAAACACCAGTTATTGCACAGCCCTGTTCACCTATCTTGCGCTCACGTCTGGGGTACATAATTAGAGAAAGGGGCAATGATGTCGCATCCAAGACCCGCTGCAAAAGCAGCTGGTCATCTTTGCTGTTCAAACTGATCCCCTGCTAACAATGAATAATGTCAAGTTTGTTCCGTGGAAACCCAACCGCTAAGCCCCGAAAACCTACAAACCTTCAGAACCGGACGGCTGGTTCCGAACCGCCAAGTCATAAGGCCAGCCAGGTCGCTCCTCAGCTTTTGATGTGCTTCTCAAATGAGACCCACAAAATGCTCGTCCGATTGGTTTCTCTTTAATCTCGCTTTTGGAGCCTCAACTAAACATAGGCCTTTTGCCCATAAGCCATAGCCCAGATCCGGTCCAAGTGAGCAGAGCTCTTCAACGAAGCGATGGCCATAGCGAGCCTCGTGATGGATCGGAAGGACTCCTGGCCCGCGGTGTCCCAAATCTGAAGCCTCAGATCTCAGTTGACCCGCGTCCTGGAGCCCCTGGCCCCATCCAAATGTGCGCCATGGTCCATCTAGCAAACCGGATCTGGTCCCTTTTTAGTAATCCGTTTTACCCTCCTGACTAGCATGGAAGTGCACAAAGCCCCTTAAGTAGTCTTTCTACAGGGGTCTGTGCACTTCCATGCTAGTTGGTGGAAGGGAGTACTCTTTTAATATAATTATACAGGAATGGATCCACAGATTCGCCACATCCCTATATGCCCTATGGTGATGGTTCCCTCAATAGGAACAAAACTCTGCTTGTTCGGCCGGAAAGTCATGGTTCCCTCCATACCCGGTACTCGAAGAACCTACAGAAAAGTGGGGTAAGCAGCCAAAACCAGGTTTTGCACCGGTTTTCGGTTGAAGAACCTAGTTTTGCTTCCTGAAACCCGTACAAAAAACGTACCAAACCCGCATAAAACCAGCAAAACCACATTTTCCGTATGAACTCCAAGGCAAACCCGCATGGGCCAAGCGGTTGCAGTTTTTTCTCTATCCCTTCCCACGAACAGAAGGCAGCAGACCGGTACCTGGAAGATCAATTACCCACTCGCCGAGGCTATGGCTTGATCTGCTTGTTGTCGATGTTTATGAGCCTTGCACCTGGGACAACGATAGGAATGTCGACTGCGCCTGGACGGCTCAACGCTGTAACCCCAAAGCGACATTCACCAGACTGCACTTTCTCTGTGCGGCTTTAGTCCGCCAAGCAAACTCCGTGGAGTTTACCTTTTGACCCTTTGACCCGAACTGAGCGGATATCTTTCTATATACCCATTGATTCCATCTCCTCACTTCCTAAGTGGACTGGTCCAAAGCCAAATAGTTTAAAGTCCATGAACTCAGGAAGTGAGTTTCCCTACCAAGCGAACTACCCTTTAAACAGCCATAGGAAGAAGGCGAAGGGTTAGCTACTTGGTTCCAAATCGAAACCTGGCACATGAGGCGTGCGCTGGCTTGTAAATGCTCGGTCTTTCGCCTCAAGTAGCCTTGTTGGCACCAGGCCTATCTGAACCATTGCCAGCTCAAACGTTGTACACCAAGGGCAGTGCTTCGCAGCGGGCAGCTGATTTTTGCACCTGTTGCCTGCTCCTGGACATTCCTTCGGTTGCTTTCTCCAGGGCGATTGAAGATTTGAAGCGTTTTCTTGCGATTCACGTATTTTGCGAGGATGTGAGCTGTTGTATTTTTTTTGTTGCGGGCTTTGTGCGGGCGTTATGCAAACTTGCCGCCGTTTGTGTTGTCACCTAAGGCAAGCCTACAAGAAAATCGTTCCCGCTTGGAATGCCCAGGCTGATAAAGACACATGGATGAGGCCTTACCTTGGACATCCTCTTGGTGGGGCTTTATGTCCAATCATTTGGGAGGGTGTTCCCCATGAAAATCAGCTGCATGGCAACGGCCAATGATTGCTAAACTAAAGCCACAGGGAGCCATCTATTCTGATCTAAAGCTCACCTAAAGGGACGTCTATGTTTCATGTTCATTGAACCCCTCGTTGCTTTTGCCGCATGGCATGATCTTCCATACATTGTTTGTCGTTCCCTCCATGCAAGAGAGCAGCGAGAGAAAAAGAGAGAAAGAGAGAGAAACACTTCTCATAATTTGGTGGCCATGCAGATTCATGGTGCTGTTCTGTCCGGATATTGTTTTGAGTTGTAGGACAAATCATCCCTCACGTCCTGATGCACTTTGCTTGTTCCGCTAAAATGGTCTTCCCAAACCCCAAAGAGTGGCTAAAGTTCATGAGCTGCGGAAGAGAGAAATCCAGAGCCAGGGAACCCTCGGGGCAAAAGTCTGTTTTGGGACCGCATCTGTCCGACTCCGACACAAGGCTCAGGCCGAACTCCACCCCGATGGTGAGGTCGTGATCCGTTCGGAAGCGCTTGTCCTGCGAATCCATGCCTTCTCGTTTTCCCTCGGCCCACCCGGGAAGAAGTCAGGTAGAAACCGGCAACCCGTTTTTTGAGTTCTAGTGAGGTGTGGAAAAGCTGTGGCACAAGTGGGTCGCTGACATTGCCATGGCGAAGCACCGGCCCAATCGTGATCGAACATGCAACAGCTACATTGGAAACTCGCCCATCACAAAAGGATTCAGGCTTTCTCCCCCAAAAGGGATGCCTATGTGAAACATCAGCTTCAAGCGTGCAAATTGGACGTGTGTGTGTGTGTGTGTCAGTTTTGATCAAGCTGACTCGTGTTGTCCTGCAAGGGGAACTTGTTTGTCCAACCCCACCCGATGTTCATTTTCTGCTTGCTGGGCTCCAAATTAAAGTTAGGTATCTGAAAACCTAGGCTATTCAAAATGGAGGGTTGGCCAATCTTCATCCACAACCTCAATAGGGAAGCCACTACAGAGGGACCCCTTGCGGAACCCAAGGTAAGGATTAAGGATCACCTTTGAACAGCCCCTTCGCCTGGCGAATTTGTGCCAACACCAGCGAGAATCACTCGACCGCATCGTGGCGTTGTCAGACGGGTCCGTAAACTGCAGCAACAGGCAAGACTTCCCAACGCCGGTGTCACCGATGATGATGTACCTGGCGTTTGATTGGAGTCCGTCGGGCGGATTTCGCTTTGGAGCCAACGCTTACAAAGGTGCCATGCCGTCCAGTTTCAGTCTGGAAACGATGGATGATAGCAAAAGCAAGGGATGCTAAGCGCTTCCACTCTATGGCAACCAGGGGTGTGCCTTTGAACCCATGCTCAAACCATCGAGTTGCTGTCTCTTCATGTGCCGGTCAAAAGGTCAAACGGTCAGCTGCCCGCGACCCGCACAGGTTTCCCAATTAATTACCCTCTACAAAAGCCAGAGGTGCACATCCCCCAACCACCAACTAATGGGTTGCCTGGTTCATAATGAGCCCTCTTTGTGAGACACCTGTTTAAACACTTGATCATCGCGGCACCGCCTGTCACCGCTGAACACGTGCCCAAAACAAACACTCACACACACACACACACACCCACACACACACACACATTAAGACCATATTCGACTTGTTTCCAACCGCCTGTCGGAACAAACAAGTAAAAACAAGGTAAACGCGGTTGTATGGAAGGCCGGTCGCCTCAAACCAAAGTCGTCTCTGAAATGCCCGAAGCTTTCAGGCCACTCCTTCACCCTCGGCTTCCGTTTTCCCCCGCGCACTTGAAGAGGTACGCGTAGGACATGCTCGACTGCGAGGCTCTGGCCGGAGCACTCGGGATGGACACGGTGGCTTATTTAAATGGGCTGCCGAAAGGCCCGCGCATTTTGTTTTGTGAGCAGAAGAAGGCGCCATCTTAGCATTGTGACATATGATCAATCAACCTACGCCAAAGTCAGGAGAATGGGGGGAATAGGATTTACAATCATTTAGCCGGTACTTCCATTTGAGTGGTGGTTTCTATTCCCTTTAAATTTGCATTGACATATCAAACCCTTCCGCGAAACCTTCCGCGCTGTGAAGGGTACCTTCCGCGAGCATGTTTCTACATAGGTTTAAGTGCTTCCGCGGGCCTTCGGCGAGGAAATTCGTGAGGAAATTCGTGCGTACGGTTTGCTAGTAAACGTGCTTGGCAACAACCACCCAACCGAAATCAAACTACTATGTGCAAATCAAAAGGGTCCCTTCCGCGAGCTTCTGCGGGCAAAAAACACCTTCCGCAAACCTTCCGCGAACCTTCCGCGGCTGCGGTGCGGCGCCACAATCTATACATGCTTGCTTGAGCGGAAAAGTAAACCACCACTCATTTGCTTCTTCGCCCCCCAGGACAAATGAGAACTTACTTTTTCAGTCGTGATAGGTTCCTTCTTTAAAACCAACAAGGGGAAAATAAATAAATAACCAAATAAATAAATGAATATATCTATATATATATATATATTAGTCTTAAGCAAATAGAAGTAAGCAAACAATTGCAAATTCCAACGGTTGGTTAGGGGACGGAACGTTGCGATCCTATACCAACTTGCGGTGGAGAGGAAAGTCTGGCCTACATTTTTCGCAGAACGTACCGGCCATTTGTCTCTTTCTCCTCTCCTGCTCCCACGATGTTATTTCATGTATTTTGTGTCTTTAGCCGGAGAGCACTTTGCATTGTGATCCCACATGGCCTCCTTTCAAAATAAAATGCCTCGAGTAGCGGGCTCCATTCCGGTGAATTGAACCACAAGGTGAGAGATTCATACGAGCGATCAACAATCATGGTATACTGGCATTGATCGTATACCAGAATGTGAATGCGTCTAAAAATAGGTGACCCCAACACTGGCGGTGTTCCCTGTAAACCACACAGCGCTGGCTGTGCCTTTTAGGATTCGCAGCCCTAACACGAGTGGGTCTTCCCCTTGGTTTCCCCGGAAAACCAGGGCACCAACTCCGTCCTGGGTCCATGAGGCGTCTTCTCGGTCTCTGGTTGGTGAGGAGCCCCCGGAAGGCAACGAAAATGATCATGTTGGTGTCCAATGTTTGTTTCCCCCATGTTTCAAAAAGAACACATATGTATACATATATATATATATATATATTTGTCCGGGGGGATTCGGTCACACCAAAGGCAGGCAGTGCTGATGCCGAGCGCCAATCCTGAACTCCGCCCACTTGCCTTCCAGTCAAAGTTGCTGGTTATCAGCGAATCGCCTCAAACCGTCGCTCGAGGACTTGCAACTTCGAGACGCGTGGATTCCTTTTACTGAAGACGACAAAACAAAACAGCGAGGAGACCTGAGGGCACCCTTTTTCAGCTTTCCTCCCATTGCTGGTTTGGATTGGTGTCTTGGTGGTGGGGCGTGGTTTCCCATTTACCCTCTACAAGAACTAGGAGTTCAAGTCCAAATCCAAACCACCAATCCAAACCACCAGTGTTCAGTTTCACCTGCCTATTCGGCATGCAAAAGAAACGAGCCAGCTTCCCCCGACGCTGGGCCCCTCGCGAGATGTTTGGCTGTCGCCTGGCAGTTCGCCTGAGCGACCCCGAACTAGGCGACCACGTGCAGCCAGCGAGCTGTTCGGTGGCTACAAGGAGAAACTCGAAAAGCTGAATTCCTGGCAGGATTGCCCAAAAAAGATATCCAATATTTGGAATTTCTTAGTGGTCTAGCACCCAAAAAACCACCTTGACTTTTGGGTGGCTTTTTTGCCAACCCAAAAAGGGTCTGATTTGCTTATTTTCTTTCGTCTTTGCCACGACAATGGCCACCAAACCCCAAGCCAGTTCCCATCCGACGGAAGGCGAAGCGCGAACGGCGCCATCAAAGGCCCCGGCTCCAAGAGGGCGGAGAGAAACCGAGAACGAGCCAAGCGGTTGAGCGGCGGGGCGAGCGTTTTGCAGAGTTGACCAGAGGCTACAGGAGGTGTTGCAGGAACTTGGATTTTTCCAAATCCCACCGCAAAACGAAACGGGTTTCCAGTAGATACGCCCACACCAAACACGGGTTTGTTTGAAAGGGATTCCAAACCCCACCAAACAAAACTGATTTCCGGCAGAAATGCTCATTCACCACCGAGATTTTGTTCAAAAGAGAGCTGGAAAGTGGGTGGCTATCCCAAGATAAGCCCAGATAAGCCAAGGAGCTTCTACGTGATAGCCCCAAATGAGCGTGATTTCCAAAAGGACTGCAAGTGCCGGAAATTTGTGGGAACTGCCGTGTGGTTGCAACTCCCACCAATGTTCTGACCAACAAGTTACCTCTTTAGGTCCAAAAACAGCTCGGGGGTTCGAAGAAAATCAGTTTTTCATGGAGTGTTGCAACGGCGTAACAAATACAACGGCTTGCCTGGGTTCCCGAAACTTCCTCTTTACCTCGAAGCTTCGCGGTTCGAGGTGCTTAGGAGGGAAACATGGGGAACCAATGTCAAATTCGGCTTCACAAAGAAGCCGAGCACTCGCTCAGACCGCACCTTGGTTTGGCAACCAGTCACAGGGGCACGGAGGGTGCTTCTGCTAAGCTTGCACACAATCGCCCCGATAGCCGCCGTACCAGACTTGCCGCTGACAAAGAGCTCTTCAAAAGGCCTGGTCAGTTCCATGTCCTCTTGGAACCGGACCCTTTCAACGAGATGTCGACCGCGGCCACGGGCCCCAGTACTGTTATAAACTTGTAGCAGGATTAGCTTCCTAAAGTTCTAGGGGGTGATTATCCATTCTTTTCAACCATCAGTCTGTTCGAAAAACCAGCTGTTTGTTTTGGGGTTCTGATGGTTTTCTGAAAAGAAGGATCAATGATGGGAAGTGTCCCCGAGAAAAGTCAGAACAGTCAGCCCTTTGGGTTGCGAAAGAACCGGAGAACCTCAGGGCCCTACACCAAACGCCCATCCAATTTCCATTGGCGCGAGCCTACGTGAGGCAGGCTCACCTGAAGCGCCCAGTACCCAGATACCACAAACTTAAAAGCCAGTGTCGGAAAAAACAAGTTGGTTGAACGGTGTACTTTTGGTTGGACCCTTTTCGTCCTCGCAAAACGAACCACAGACTTCCACTAACTTGTTCTTTGTGGGAAATCAATCGTAACCTACGCATTCCCTTAAAGGAAAACGCAGGGGATGGTTGGTACAGGTCGTTCCCGCCTTCCCCGAGAATGAGCAACTCAGTTGCCTTGTTCAAAGGTGACCACCTTTTTGGCGCAACAAAACATTGGGAAAACCAACAGGTCTTGGGCAAGCTCGGAGACCCCGCGTTTTGCTTCCGCGAGTGGCTTTTCAATCGAGTCACAACGGGCCCGCATGGCATGGCTTTGGCCTGAAGACATCCACAGGTTAGCAGAACATGAGTTTATGGGTAGGTGTCCACTTCCGACAAGGAGCAACAAATCGGACAAAACAAAACGACGAACCATGAATGATCTCAACTCGAAAGGTGCGAGCACATGCTGCCATCCACACGCTGAAGCTTGCCAGGAAGTTCTGGGCGGAGCTAGACTGGTTGAGTCCAACGGCTCTGTGCTTTGCTCAAGGCAACATGACGTTCCACGTGATAGCAGCCACAAAGCTCATGTGCTTTGGTTCGCTTCGGCATTTGGATGCGGAATCCAGCCCCTTGAAACAGCCTTGAAGCTGCTGAACTTCAAGTTGGAAAGTCCGAGTACAGTTCAACAGCAAAGGGTTGCATAGGGGATGTCTGAACTTTTTGGTTACCCCAAAATGGTCCAAACCCAAAAGTAGAAAGTCCAAGAACTCAAGTGAGGAAAGGGCGTCATAGTGGATCATACATTCGCTCCCTCTCTATGATTTGTCCCGCTCTCTCTCTCTCTCTCTCTCTCTTTACTTTTGGAAGCATTTGAAGTCGGAAGACGCATCCAACCAACCAATCCTCCTTGGCATCTTGTCCTCTGCTACATGCAATGTGCAAGGCAAACATCCTATCTACCTTGTCAGTTGCCATTCTTTCTGGACCATCTTGCAATGTCACATCATTTTAACGTATAGCTCAGCTAGAATCTGCAGGAATCGTCCTCCGCGACCTGTAGTTGAGCATTTGGAAAGTTGGACGAATCTTCCGAAGAGCGTTCGCGGTTGCTTATCCCAGTCCCACATGTTTTTCCCCCAGTACAAACCTACCCCTAACTCACTCAGGAGAATGGGGTTGTAGGTTCTTTCAAGAAAAAATGCTTTATCATGGGAGAAAGGTGTCTACAGTAATTTAGCCTGTTACTTGCATTTGCTTAAGTGTCCTGGAAAAAGTAACAAATCCAATAGTGATAGATTCCCTGAAAACAAAAGTACTTGCATTTGCAAAAGCTTAAGAGTCCGCTGGGAAGAGTAACATGATGTCCAAGTATTGATAGCTTTCCTTTAAAACCAACAGGACAGCATAAAGCATATTCTTAATAAATAGATGATCATATTACCTTGGTCCTGCCTGCCTTGGTCGCATCTTTGTATTTCTGGTTAAGCCTGGCTGCGCCTGCCACCCACAGCCATCTACCACGCCGTTTTAAAAGCCCCGGCGGCAAAGAATTCGGGAGCCGCCGCATGCCAGCTGTTCGGAGTTCATGGCCTCTGAGGGTTTGTGGCCATGTGTCATAAAACGAGTTGGACCCTTCCCGGTCTGAAGAAGAGACCAGCCTATAACCGCCCCTTTCAAGAAATTGGGGTGGTCCTTCTGCCACATTGTTGGAACACGTTTGGCATAATCACCTCCAAGCGGAAACCTGCAATTTTAGGGAGCCCACAAACGTTTCTAATAAACTAAACCCTTAAACGGAGCATACATCATACATATATGGCCAGTAGTTTCATTCGAGATCCCACTGACATTTGATTGGTGGACACAAAGCCCCCCATACCAAAGGGCCTCGAATTGGACGTCATACACTCAGTCACTTCTTGAATAATTTGCCCTGCCAAGAAAGACAACGTGTAAATTGGTTGTTTGCAACTAACATGAGTTGCGCAACTAGCCAGAAAACGGGCGAACCTGAGCAAAAGCAAAATAATCAGTTGAGGAGTTTGTGCCCCAATTTTCAAACACGTGGGTATGGGTCAAAATGGAGGGACCCCCAAACTGGTGGTTGTCCTTCAGGCCTCCCCCACAAGATGAACAGGTTCCTGTCATGCTTTCTTAAACCTCCTCACCAACAGGAAGCACCTTACCGGAAAAAGACACGGCCAGGCGCTTGTGACCATCATTGCTCCGTGAGCTGCGACAAGAGGTCCGTCATGGCGCGGATGGTGGGGAAGTCGAAGACCTCGATCCGTCGGTCGGAGCTGCTTCGTTCCGGAGGGTCCCGAGGCTGGGAATATTCATTTGACCTGTGTGGCTTTTTTGCACTTGAGATGGAGCCCGAAAGGAAATTCCAAAGATAAATACCAATTGTGTCTGGTTGTTCTGAAGGAAGGGGGTGGTTTCGAGTTTTGCATGGAAAGCAAATGAAAACCAGCAGAGTGTTGTGAGCTCTGTAAGACACCCCGTGACTTAACTCAAACCTCACTTGGCTTCCTTACCAACTCCCAGATCCTTCGGGATTCCATTTCGAGGTGGGAATGAACCTTCATTTAGAGATCCCACAAAAAAAGAAGAAGAAAAAAAGCGTGAGGCCCCAAGGGCTTCCGGATTGCCTTTATGGACCGTGGGAAGAGGCTGCAACTCGGCCGCCCATTGGCTCGCTCCGAGCTTCGAGGGAGTCCGCAACTCTCCGGGGCCGGCGCCAAGGTACTGGGCAGCTCTACGCCTTCGAAGGTGCTGCCCAACTTGTTGCGGAACCTCGAGCGGGCCAGCTGCACGCGGTCGGATCGAGTAACCCGTACGAACTCCTCAGGGTTCTGAAGAACTCGAAGCTTTGTGGTAAGCAAACCGTGGACCCCCAGTTGGGTATGCTTTGGTTGGCATTCAGGGGACTTAGCTTGAGGGAAAAAGGTCGTGACTGGCAAATCTGGCTTTTGCAATTGGAAGCTTTGGGATTGATAGCCCGGAGTTCGGAGCGGCCCGGAAAGGCTCGTGTTCCAGTTCCGAGTGAGGGGAAAACACCCGAGCTTCTTTTTGGATGCAAATACTGTATCATCATGGTTCTTAGCAGGCAATTTCTTCATGTTAGCTGGATTCAGTGGGGGATTCATCCAAAGTTTTGTGTTGGGTTCCTGTTCTTTCGGAAGCAACATTGACTGAGATTAGCAACTACCAGGTGATGCCAAGGTCATCCCAGGAAAAGCACCAAAAATGACGACAGCACTGAGGCCACGCACAAAACGGCGTTCATGCTGTTGATGCCTGGCCACGTGGCTATCCGGAACAGACAAAAAAAAAGCAGCAGCGCGGCGGTGCAAAAAAAGGCTTAACTTTCAGTGGGTTGAACGGAAACTACCACTAAACCCTCCAAAGCTAAAGCCCTGACAGGATGGCCGGGGACCACCAAGGAGTGTCAAAACTAGTCCTTCCAAATGGCTGGTTTCATGTTCGTGCCCTGAGGCCGTCCCCAGAAGGATCCGCGGCAAAAGCACAAGCTGTAAACCAGATGCTGCTTTTTGCGTCTTGGAAAACATGGGACAAGTTGAGCGGATCAACAGGTCAACACCCCCTAACAATGTCAGCGGCAGGTCCTGCCTATGTCCATCAGTGGCATATCTGCATCCTGAGTTGAGCACACTATGCGAATGACAAACATGTATCCCAAACTGGGCCCGGTTCTCCGTGGGGTTCTTGAACATAAGCGCAGAAAACGGATCGACGCAAAAACAAAAACCAAACATAGACACGACACACCCCATTCCGCCCCGGGTCTGTTCTCTAAATGAGCCCCAAAGCGGACATAAGGACATAAGCTCACACATAGACACACTCAATTCCGGGACCTTCGTGAGCGCGCGGTTTAATCGCATGCATGCAGCCAAGACTCAATATCTCCACTGCTGCCGACCATTCCTTTGGTCACCTGACAAATCGATCCAACTGGCTCACATGTCAAAACAGGAGCCATGGCATCTCAAGTGTGCTGTCAGAATGGGCGGAACCAACGGAAGCTGTGTCAATGAGCAGCGTTTGAGGAATTTGGCTTTCCCAAGGCCCCAAGTCAACATCCCGAGCTGCCGAATTGGGCAGGTCAGTCTGACAGCATGCCATGAACTGCCCAAATGTCTGGAACTGGTTGGAAGCCCCGTTTCCTTCGGCGGCTTGAAGGGAAACCAAAGAATCGTCGACCAGGGATCCCTCTTGGACACTTCCACGAAGTTTCGCCTCCTGGATCTTGCTGGTGATGATGGCTGGATCCGCACCTCAAAGCAAAAAAAATAGGGCCCCCTCGCACCCAGTCCCAAAACCAATTGACTTGTTTAATTCGGAACCCGTACCGATGACAAAAGGTTTCTACCTTAGCTTTTGCCCCCCCAACCAAAATAGAGCGAACCTTAAACTGCATCATGACAAGAGATATCCCAGGTATACGCATTCCATGACCCACCCGAAGTCGTGAAGATACTAAAATTTGCCAAGGAAACGGCTCGCTCTTTTGCTTCCAGGTCTTTTGGGCCTTCAAGGTGTGTCGGTTTATCGATGTCCAAGAATCTGTTCGCTCTTGCACCGCCTATAGATGTGGCCCAAGGGTGAAAGGATAACCCCCCTTGGCAAAAGGCTAAGGCCCTCCCCTCGGATCTTTCAGCCGGGGCACTTTTGCAAATTGAAAGCTGGAATCAGACACATCTCTGCCGAGTCCTTGGGAGGAAAACAACCCTTCCCACTTGATGGCATGCCCAAACAAGGTCTGCACCTCTTTCCACTATAAACCGGTCTTCCAACAAAACGTATCCAAGAACTCAGGAAGTGAGCCTTGACAGCGTCCTTTGACTCCAAGCAAACCTCAACCGCACTCACCTGGCACCCGGAAATGGGGCAGCCGTTTTTTTTTTTTTTTTTTTCTTTTCTGAGGGAAGGTCTGGCATAGAGACCCCTGCTGGCCAAACGGTTTGGCTCTTTCGGCCATAAGAAACGGACCCGAGTCCGGGACGCCCTCACGTTCGAGGTCCAACCCTTTCAGGCGCTCAGGCGCTCGGTTTCCCACATTCTGCTGGAAGCCACCCACAAAAGAACTTCGAAAAGTTGAGGTTCCCCCTGGAATGGGACATCCACCTAACAGACCAGGGCTTCATTCCTCCTGGGTTTCTTCCAAAGTAGAATAAGAAGATCACCGAGCAAAGGACCAACATTCGTGGCAGGCTCTTTTTGTCCAGGTGAGCTTGTTTAACCTGAAAATAGGCGGTTTCCCTGACTTCAAGCCAACCCCCCCCCCCCCCCCAGCCCAGCTCAGGCTGGGACGTACCGGGGCCATCGCCCCCCCCATCGCTCCCAGTGCGGTCGGGAAGGCGGGCATAGCAGCCATGGCTGCCTGGTTGGCTGCCTCAAGCAAATTCCAAGGCAGCCTGCTGATGTGCTACGTGAGGTTTACCGATATGGGCGTGTCTTTTCTTATTACTATTTGGACCGCCCAAAATGGGTTTTCCTTTGAAACCGGTACCCCCACAAAAAGACAGAACCTCCTGGGTGATGTGTCAAAATAGGGGAACCCCAAAATTTGTGGTTCCATGTTTGTTTCTCTTTACAACCACTCACAAAAGGTACCCTTAAACAGAAATTGAAACCACACATCCTCTGGCATTTAATCAATTTAATCTCGATAGGGAACCGTTTCAAAATATTGTCAATGGACATATTTGGGCGTGTGTTGTTTGAGGGTACCAATTTCATTTTGCATGGTTGAAAGGGAAGCCCCAAGGCAAAACGGCAATTTAGGGTTCCCGCATTTTGACACACGCACACACCCTTATTGATCTTAATAAGTTTGAATACACAGCGACGGACAAAGCATGGAAAACTTGAATAACACATTGAACCATTACCAGGGTGTTTAAACAATCCTAAATGTGCCGATACAGCACCATATTACAGCCTGTTGTTGCAACACCCCCAAACCGTAAGTTTGTAAACATCCCAGAATGTGACCACGTGCAGGAACCGAGTCATCTTCCCAACCCCTGGTATGTTGAGAAGCAACTTTACTTCCGCAGGCACCAAAAGAAAAATCAGCAAAAACCAAACTTGTTAAACAACACAACAAAAAAAGAGAGAGCATATTTGCAGGAACCATTAAAAATCAGCAAAACCAAACAACACAAAAAAAAAAAAAAAAAATAGATGTGTACCACACCCTGTCCTGCTTGGTAGGTGGGGTTAGACGGCCATTTCAAACTTGAAATGGGTGTTCTGACGCCATTGTCCCTATATGTCGCTGTGGTACACCGTTATATTGGATGGGTATCAAAAAAATCCAACCTCTGTTGCTATGAATTGGGTCCAAAAATACAAATCTAAGCAAAACTGGGGAAACGTGTAAACAGTCATTTTTTTTCTGGAGGAACAGTGACGAAAGAAAAATGGTTTTTGCCTTTGCCGTGTGGTGTGATGTGGCGGTTAGTCATGTGCCAAAGTCAGACTCACTCTGACAACTTGTCAGAAGATGTTGCAGACTGTTTGCCAACAGGATGAGGAGTCGAAAATGGCCAGAAGCATGCCAAGGGGTTCAAGGTAAAATTGTACAGTTGTTGTTTGCTGCAATGCCTTCTTGCAATCTTGTTTACTGTAATCCAATTTCTTTCTTGCCAGCGGTTCTTGTTTGCAATCTTGCCAAGCTTTCTCACTTCGTTTTCCCAGTCTTCTCTCTCTCTTTCTCCGTCTGCTTCTCTTTGTCTCACGTCTTCTCTCTTCTTGCCGTAGAAAAACACGTAAGCCCGGTACCTGGGACCCCGCGAGCTGAACGGGGCACGGGGCACGGGAGAGGCGCCAACGGAACAAGAACGCGGAGAGAACTGGGGAGAACTGGGCGCGAATGAGATACTTCTTGGAAAGAAGAGGACTGGAAGAGGAGAAAAAAACGGCAAAAAATGGGAAGAGGACTGAAAAGTGGGAAGAACCCAGAGTTCTGGAGTTCGGAAGTTTGCATCGCGTGCGATGATGGCAAGAGTTATGGCCAAGCTTCATTCTTTCAAGCGTCGATTTGGGATCATCTGGCTGTTCACGAATGAGATACTTGTTGTGCATATTGATGCTTCCAAGTTCACACACTCTGACTTTGCAAGACATGAGCAACATCTCTGAACATATCGTATCAAGAACACAGACATGGCATTGGAGATGAAATCAGTTGTCGTTGCCAAGTTGGGCAGCCATCGAGATGCGCCACTGACAACCATTGAAAGAAAACCTTCTGGCCCTCCACAAAACCCATTTGCCAAATGAGACTACAGTAGAGAGAAAGAAGTGAAATTTGTAGATGTTCACCAAGATGCACAGCAATGCCTCTGTATGAGATTTGCGAAACACCCCTCTCTCTCGCTCCCTCTCTCCCCCCGCTGGGTGCGGAGCATCTAAGCGCGCTGCCGAGATGTCATCACCTGTTTCCTATATGTTTGATTTGTTTTTGCATCCAAACCTCTGAGACTGTTTTTTAATACCCATTTCATGGCTATGAAATGGGTTTATAAAACTTGGTCCAAGCTTTTTCAAAAACCCATTGTTTTTAATAAATTGCTTAGAACACCTTCGTCTAACCCCACCCATGTGTACCGCAAGTCTCAACAACGCACACCAAGCCACCATGTCCTTGAACTCCGATCGGTAGCTGCCCTCAGACCCCCTGCTCAAAGTTTAACTTTAGCGGTTTAAATCGAAACCCCCACTAAACACTACAAGGCTAAAAAGAACTGGATGGCTGGGAGCCACCAATTTTTGAAAGCAAGTTTGGATACCCCCAACTTCGCTAAAGGCTCCCTTCCAACCAGCCGAGTCCATTTTCCCCGTCCGGCCACTCTACGGCAGTTCCGGGGAACCGTGCAGCGGCTGCAGCGGAGGTCTGCTCCACCACCAGGCTGGACCTAAGGTCTCATGATGACAAGGTCCACTAAGGTCAACTGGGCGAGTCGTTGTGTGGAAGGCACTCCATTTTTTGGTTGGCTAAGGAACACCAAAATGCTCCTGCAAGCATTTTAGGGGTCCGGGGCCCGATTTTTTGATACGCACCGAATCAGTGGTTGAAGGCATTCCCTCTTGAAATTGAACGCCATGTGGGCAAATGGGGACACACACACACACACACCCATTGTACGGAAGTACTGTTGACGGGAATCCCTAAGACCTCAGCCCTTTCCGAATTGCTGCTCTTTCAAGGGAACTCAAAAGAATATCGGCCCCTGGATGATATGTTAATCATATTGCCATGTTAGGCCTGTCTCAGAAGGTCCGAAGGAGGATGTCCCGTTTGGTTCTCCTTTTCCACCCCGAGCTGGATTCTCACAGAATTCACACACCTGAATGGATTTCACTTGGGAATTTCTTGAGGGCGCAACAAAGCTGAGCGATATTTTTGGGGTCCTCGACCTCCACTTGCCAAACAAAACAAATCCAGTGATAGATTCCGGTTAAATCCAACAGGGGAAAGTAAGAAAAATGCTTAAGTAAATGGAAGTGAACAAGTTAAAAGCGATCCTGCCCCTGTGACGTGGGGAGAAGACCTAAGAAGGGCGGCAACGGCCTGGCCTGCCCGGCTTTTCCATCTATCCCCTTGTCGTTTGATTGTAGGGTTCTTGTCTTCAAGCTGACACCCAAAGAAGACACAAAAGGGTGGTAGATCCCCTCTCTGTATCCATATTTTCCAGTGATGAGAATCAAGGTACTTGTGCAACCCCCCTTTTTGGGTTAGTCAGCTTCGGCCAAACACAGACATGGGTGTGTCAAAGAACCCCCTAAATGAGGTGTCCCTTTTCAACCAACCTGAAAAGAGGTATATAGCAAAAGAAAAAAACGCAAAACCCCAATCCAACGGGGAGAACAGGGGGTCTTTTTGAACCTTTGAGCGACTAACACAACTCACTGAAAGCCGCTGAGGCTGCGGCAAAGCTTTGACGGTGGGGTAGTCAAAGACCTGAGGTCACGGTGGAGAGATGGGTGTGTCAAAAATACGGGTGCTCTCGGGCGATTGATTCCATCGATTTTATCGCTTTATCCCAGGGACTCCCTTGGTATCACACCGTTCTTCAGTTGATCAATTTAGGGAAGCTCGGAAACTCCGAGGAAGTGGCTACCTGATTGTCGAATCGGGTAGCCAAAATGAATTGGATTTGGGGGATGTGCGGAGCCCAGGTGCCCGAGAACTGCGAGGATTCGCAGGGCCAGGACTTGAGAGAAGTGGCCAAAGAAGTCCAGGAACTGTTCATTTACTACTGAAATGGCAACCAAACCCAAAAAGTGACTGAAGTCTAAGAACTCAGGACGTCAGGAAGGGAGATAACAAGCCCAGGAGCGGGGCTAAGGCTTGATGTCGCTGAAGAGAACCCAGAAATCAAACTCCCGGAACGGGTGGCACTGGCTTGGTGTTGGTAAAGGTCGCACTCATCTAGGTTTAAAATTTAATTGGGGACTGTCTAGTGGACATCATTTTGATGGGGATTCATGCTCGCCAACCCCTTTTGAGGTGGTTCCCTGTTTAGATTTGTAGCCATCCGAAGACCCAGCTGTTTCGCTTCTGAGGATGATCAGCATTGCTTTGTTGTCAGGACCATTTCGGTGGGATCTGAGGACCCTCTCAACAAACACCAAAGATCTGAAGGTAACGTTGTTTTTTTCTTTTTAAAGGGCTGGTTCCTTTCCTAGGGCAGTTAGGTCAAGCAACATGCTCACAATCCTCATGGTGCAACGCAAATCACTCCCTGTAATAACCAAGGTCCCCCCAATTTGTGTTTTCAATACCAGAGCGGGCACAGTACCAAATCAGAATAGGCCAATTCTATACCAATACTCAACTAACGATTTCTCCCACCGACCTCCATTCGCATTGGGAAACCCTTTGTTTTTTGTCTCTCTCTCTCTCTCTCTCCCTCTCTGTCTCCCTTACACTCTCTCCCTCTCTCTCTCTCTTTAGTTGGGGGACCGGATTTCTAGACCTTCCTAGAAAATGAAAGGCAAGAAGGACAGCCAAGAGAATGGGGAAAGGTAGCTGAGGCGTAAGGCCAAAGTGGTTGGAAGCTGGATGTCCGCGAACTCACTGGTGAGCTTGTTCCGGAAGAGAACCGCATTCATGCTGTTGATGCCTCTCCGCGCATAAAAGCGGGCGATCACAACCATGCGCACCCCCAGGACCAGCACCCTGGTACTCACTTTCTAAGTGGATTGCCCAGACAACATCAGAGACTTTTACTTGCCAATAGAATGGCAAGCAAACCCAGAAAATGACTAACTAAAGCCGAACTCAGGAAGCGAGGGTTGGAAAGAAACAGGCCCGCATTTTTGGGGATGTATGCCAGGAAAAGCTCCTTTCGCGGGAACCTTGATCCGGGTGTGTCTTTGTTTAGGATTCGGCCCCCCAAAAGAATGGAGGGTGTTCCTTTTCGTTTCCCTGTAAAACCAGCCAAAAAGGTGTACCCTCCAGAAAAAGACCCGGCCATCCAAATTGGACGCCAGGGTCGCTTGGATCATGTCGAGCGCTGGGCGAACCCACTGAAACCAAATCGTTGAACCATAATTGGTGCCACTGAACAGCCCCGCAACCATTTGGCTGTGGGTCAAAACCCCGGTGCCCGCCTACGGACCAAGCAAAATGGATTTTACTCAAAAGCGTATCTAGGGTTTTGACCCACACCAATTCGTCTTGGATGTTGGCCCCTGTTGCCAGGTGAAATTGCCACTTCGTGGGTAATCAACAAAATTAAACCCGGGGAAGTAATTGCAGGCGATGGTGCACCTCAAATAAAGCCCCGACCCAATCGTGATTGCTGGCCCTCTTGCAAGCCCAAAAACCGATGGAGGTTGTGTTTTGTTCATGCCAGATCCTGGTGAGGTCGCTTAGAACCATAGGCCGACACGTGAGGGGCTCTTGGTTGGTTTTAAAGAGAAATCAAAGGGACAACCACCATCGTTCTTGTTTCTTCTTCTTCTTCTTTTTTTTTTGGGGGGGGGGGGGCGAATCCTAGAAACAAATGACGCACTATGGACCCTTCGTAGATCCTGGGAAGTCAAAGAGAGATGTTGCCCCTGATGTTCATCATCCCCGCAGCGAACGCAAATCGAAAACACGGCGCTCGGGTGTTTTCGTTTCTTTTTGCGCTCACAAGGCCGGCAACACCTCATCGACTCGCGGCAGGCGCTCCAATTGGAGATAATCCTGCAGATCCCCAGTCCAGTGACCCTGGGAGAAAGAAGAACCCTTGAAATCGGGTTTCACTACTTTTAGGAAGAATCTGTTGGGGTTGACAAATTTTGAGGGAGAACTCTTTGGGGTTGACCACTGAACTGGGGATCTGTACAACATTAGTCTTGTTGGTTCGGTACAGGCAGGTCTGCAAAAAGACGAGCTGTTCAGGCAAAGTGTGGCTCAAAAGTCGGTTCCCAAAATGGGTTGCCCTGGCAACTAGAAAGAAAGACCAAAGCCAGCGGTCTCTGGTGGCCCAATTTTGACCCATGCCCCAAAAAAAACGGAACACCACTACCACCACCACCTGGCATTAGAACCCAGCCAAAAAGCAAACTGAAGACATGCCAACAGAAAAAGTCAAGCAAAACTTTGGCCCAGTCCTGCAGCAAGCCCTGGAACTGCGCGGCACACCGCCTCTTCAGCGGTCGGTACGCCCACTCCTCCCTGGGGCGTGGCGGCCGCGTGGAAACGCCGCGCGGGTGCGCCTTGCCTCGGCCTCGGCCCTTAGGTCTCTCAAATCGGGGGATGGGAGCTTCTCGAGGAGCCACGGCCCCGGGGAAGTGCCGCAGGTACCTAAGATCCGCAGTCGAAGCGCGGGAGCATGACATGAACCAAACTTTGGTAACCAAACCACATTCAGCTTCCCCCCAATCAGTTTGGGATTGGCTTGGAGTTGGTTTGTCGTAGATTGGAGGTGTTCCGGGATGGCTTTGCATCTAGCTACAAGAAGCTGAAACTAAAATCCCCAAGCCACCGATCCAAACCGCTGATCAACGGGCAGCTGAATTCCGGACAAGAACCATAAAGACGCCAAAGGTGTCAACAGCAAACGGTCCTTCTTGTTGGACAAAGTGCCAGTCCTTCTTTTTGGCTCGCGCTTTCTCCTGCCCGCTCAGAGACGCTGCCTCCCCAAGTTCCTCGCTTCGCGGGTTGGCGTCTTCAGTTTCTTGAGCCTGGCTCTCCAACTCCGGCGCTGCGGTGCTGCTCACGGGCTCCAGTTGCTCATTGACTTTGTGAGCCTTAGCACAAAGTTGAGCACCAAAACACATCAGGTGGAACCATGGGCATGTGCCAAAACAGAAATACCGCAAATGGTGGTTTGCCTTTTGAGCCTTTTGGCTTCCATTTCAACCATGGGAAAAGCTTACCCCAAAAAGCATATTTCTGCCAGCATTCAAAATGTATGGCACTTACGTATCCAACATGTAACTGGGCCATGGGCTTTTCTGACCATCCCCATTCACCCAACCATGCAGGTATTCAGCACCGAAAATACTCCCGCCAGCTCAACATCCAACTTTGGGGACCAGGTGACATCCCCCATTGGCCGATCAGCAGTTGGTTCGCACGCATGGATTCAATAGGCTAGCCAGAATTGGTGAGAATTTGCCCTGCAACATCGTCCAATAGGTGGCTGGAATCTATCGTTTCGAACCCCGCTATTTAACCACCCGATTCTTTGCCGCTCTCGAGCCCTGATCATGCCTTGGGTGAACAGAATTGTGGAGATTAACTCTTGGGATGATGGTAACATGCAACAACATAACCTGCAATTGATTGAACATGGCCGGTACGGGCGATCAAGGTGCCTTTGTCTGAGATTATGCCCAACTCACAATCGTAGACTCTGGGCCATATGTTGTAGACCTACATATACCATTTATGTCATTGTCCCAGCTTATCTGTACTTCCAGGATCCAATGAGAGACACCCCAACATCCGACTCCAAGTATCCAACCGACGCAGGAAACGCCGCGGGACGGGCGGAGCCGGAGCCGTGAGGGCAAGGAAGAGCTCATCCTCGTCCTCTTCCGGAAGGTCTTCCTCGGCTCACGAAAGCAACAAACGAGCGAGCAACATGGCAAACCAACCAATCAACCAACCAACCAAGCAAGCAAACAGGCAACCAAGCAAGCAAGCAAGCACACACGCACGCACGCACGCATGCACGCACGCAACCAACCAACCAAGCAAGAAACCAACCAACCAACCAAGCAACCAACCAGAAAACAAAGCAAACCAGTTTCGGCAGCATCGGAACCTGACTGCCCTCAACTCTTTGAGGGTTTTGTTCAAAGAGACACCAAAAACAGGTTGCTCAACCACCAGCGGTTTCAACGTCTAGAGAACAAAAACAAGAAGAAAAAGCAAAACAAGGCTGGCCCACCCCACCCCGCCTGCGGGGCTGCTTGAAGTGCCGCCTCTCGAAGCCAGGCCCAGCGGCGCTCCTGAGCTTCGCTAGATGATCCGAACTGGTCCAAAGCCCCCGAAAGTGATAGAAAAACAACTCAAGTCCGAGTCAAAACGTGAGGATCGCGTTGGATGCCCCAGCTGAAGAGCTGCGAACCAACCGCTCGCGCCTCGAAGGTGAGATATTGCGCCCGCCGCTTTGCCTTCGGCTCCTGGAGAAAAACCACCGCGCCAAGCTCCGCGTTGCGGTTTCTCAGTTGGCGCAAACCTGGGGGTCATTCTTTGAACTGTGTCTAGGGGTTATCAAAGTCAGAAACTGGGGGGTGTTCCCTTACCCACTTAAGGGGTGACTTTGATAGTGGTACCATAGTCCGTTCCCTTGGTTGCTACCCGCCCTAGGCCCGCCTTCTGTGATTTCAAAATGAAATCAAAAAGAAAACCGTTGGGGGTCCAAATCCTACAGCAAAACGACGGAAAAGGCGGAACCACAAGGAAGTTCTCTGACCAAAAGGTGTTTACCCATTTTCAAAACGGGAAGTTGGCCAAACCGTGTTTTTTGGTGGGCAACCACCAAACATAAGACACGGAACCCAAAAGGATACCCACCTGCAAAATCCTTGCAAAACAGGATTTGTATGGGCTTCATGTTACTGCAGGGAAGCGATGTTGACCGCAAATCAATAAACCTGTCAGATTAAGCGCTGCTCCCGACAATTGACGAATCAGCTCTAAACGGGGCCACATCCCATTGATCAAACAACGGGTTGTTTATCTGGTTCAACTTGTGCAGGTAGTGACCATGGCCATAAGCGGGACAACTATGGAGGGGTTCCTCAACACGGTGAACACCTACGTGGGTACTGGGTACGGCACTATGTGTTTGTCCAGCCCCCATGAAACGGGAACAGAACCAAAGAAAAAGCTGGGAACATACCAACCTGGCGGGCGAAAAGGGCCCTTGGTTTTCCCAATATGCTTTGTTCAAGCCAATATACTGACCATTTCGCGCCCCTCACTTCCTGTCGTGTTCCACTAAGTTGGCAACCAAACATCAAAGAAGTGACGCTCAAGTCAACATGAAGCAACGTGCTGCAGTTGTTCTTGTTTAAAAAAGTCCTACAAGAACAAAAAACAAGACAGAGCCCACGAACCCGAATGCACATCACTTTGCGCAAACCCAAGAAAATAATTAGAGAGACCATTTTTCGGTACAAGCCAATGGGGCTCGCAATCAAGCCTACTGCGCAAACTATGTTTTTCAGCTTGTAAAACTGTACTTCGCGCGCTCCACTTGTTGCTACGAAGCTACGATTTTCAATCTGGAGCTGGACACCTGCGCTTCGCGCGCTAGACTTGTGCTACAAAGTTGCGATTTTCCAGCCGGAGCTGGTACTTCGCGCGCTAGACTTGCGCTGCACAGCTGCGATTGTCCAGCTAGAGCTGAAAACCTGTACTTTGCGTACTAGACTTGTACTACAAGCTGGAGCTCAAAGCCTGTACTTCGCGTACTATACTTGCTTTTCAAAGTTGCGAGCTTCCAGCCAGAGCTGGAAACTTGTACTTCACGCACTATACTTGCACTACAAAGTTGTGACTTTCCAGCTAGTGCTGGAAACCTGCACACTTCGCGCACTAGACTTGTACTTCAAAGTTGCGATTCTCCAGCTAGAGCTGGTTCTACAAAGTTGCGATTTTCCAGCTAGAGCTGGAAACCTGTACTTTGCGTAGTAGACTTGTACTACAACGTCGCAATTTACAGCTGGAGCTGGAAACCTGTACTTCGCGCACTAGACTTTTACTACAAAGTCGCGATTTTCCAGCTAGAGCTAGAACCCTGTACTTCGCGTACTAGACTTGTACTACAAAGTCACGATTTTCCAGCTAGATCTAGACCCTGTACTTCGCGTACTAGACTTGTACTACAAAGTCGCGATTTTCCAGCTAGAGCTAGAAACTTGTACTTCGCGTACTAGACTTGTACAACAAAGTCGCGATTGTCCAGCTGGAGCTTGAAGCCCGTACTTCGCGTACTAGACTTGTCAAAGTTACGATTTGTGCTTCGCGTAGTAGACTTGTACTACAAAGTCGCAATTTCCAGCTGGAGCTGGAAGCCTGTACTTCGCACGTTAGACTGGTACTACAAAGTTGCGATTATCGAGCTGGAGCTGGCAACCTGTTCTTCGTGCACTAGACTTCAAAGTTGTGATTTTCCACTAGACTTCTGAGCGACACTTTTTCTGATCGACTTTTCTGAGCAACACTTCTGATCGACACTTCTGAGAAACACTTTTGATCCGCACTTCTGATGCACACTTCTGATCGACAGTTTGAGCAACACTGCTGAACCACACTTCTGATCGGCGCTGATGAGCAACACTTCTGATCCACACTTCTCATCGACACTTCTGAACGACACAGCTGAACAACACTGCTTGCTGATCACTGAGCGACACTTCTGAGCAACACTTTTGACCCACGCTTCTGATTGACGCTTCTGAGCGACACTTTTGAGCGACACCTGATCAACACTTCTGAACCACACTTTTTCTGATCAACAATTCTGAACAACACTTCTGAGCGACACTTTTTCTGACCGACTTTTCTGTTTGACACTTCTGATCGACACTTTTGGGCGACACTTCCGAGCATCACTTTTGATCCGCACTTCTGATGACACTTCTGATCGACAGTTTGAGCAACACTGTGCTGAACCACACTTCTGATTGACACCTTCTGATCGAAATTTCTCATCGACAGTTCTGAGCAACACTTCTGACCAACTTCTGATCCACACGGCTCATCGACACTTCTGAGCAACACTGCTGAATTGACACTTCTGAGCGACACTTCTGAGCAACACTTCTGATTGACACTTCTGAACGACACTTGTGAGGAACCCTTCTCATCAACACTTCTGAGCAACAGTTGACACTTCTGAGCGAACTTTTTGAGCGACACCTGATCAACACTTCTGAACCACACTTTTTCTGATCGACGCTTCTGAGCAACACTTCTGATTGACACTTCTGAGCGACACGTTTGAGCGACTGAACCACACTTGATCTGATTGAATTTCTGAGCAACACTTCTGAGCGACACTTTTTCTGATCGACTTTTCTGAGCAACACTCCTGATCGACACTTTTGAGCAACACTTCTGATCCGCCTTTGTGCTTGACACTTCTGATCGACAGTTTGAGCAACACTGCTGAACCACACTTCTGATTGACACTGATGAGCAACACTTCTGACCCACACTTCTCATCGACAGTTCTGAGAAAAACTTCTGACCAACACTTCTGATCCACACTGCTCATCGACGCTTCTGAACGACACTCTGGACAATGCTGAATTGACGCTTCTGAGCAACACTTCTGAGCAACACTTCTGAGTGAGCAACACTTCTGACCCACACTTCTGATGGACACTTCTGAGCGACACTTTTGAGCGACACCTGACCAACACTTTTGAACTACACTTCTTTTGATCAACACTTCGAGCAAGACTTCTGAGCGACACTTTTTCTGATCGACTTTTCTGAGCACACTTCTGACCGACGCTTCTGGTCGACACTTCCGAGCATCACCTTTGATCCGCACTTCTGAATGACACTTCTGATCGACATGTTGAGCAACACTCCCGAACCACACTTCTGATTGACACCTTCTGATCCACACTTCTCATCGACAGTTCTGAGCAACACGTTTGATCCACACTTCTGATCCGATCAACAGTTCTGGTTCTGAGCAACACTTCTGATCCACTTCTGACAACATTTCTGAGGGACACGTCTGAGGAACACTTCTCAGCAACACTTCTGTTCGACACATCTGATCGACACTTCTGAGCAACACTTCTGATCGACACTTCCGAGCAACACTTCTGTCGACACTTCCGATGAGCGACACTTTTGATCGACACTTCTGAACGACACTTCTAATCGACACTTCTCAACGACACTTGTAATGGACACTTGTGATCGGCACTTCTGAACGAAACTTCTGTCTCCAAATGCGCACCGCGCCACAGCCAGAGCGATTCGACCCACCCAAAGCGCGCAGAGGGTTCACGTTGCGCGCTCAAAATGTGCACCGCGCCACAGCGAGAGCGATTCGACCCACCCGATGTGCGCAGAGGGTTCACTTCGCATGCTCAAAATGCGCACCGCGCCACAGCGAGAGCGATTTGACCCACCCAAGGTGCGCAGAGGGTTCGCTTCGCATGCTTAAAATGTGCGCCGCGCCACAGCAAGAGCGATTTGACCCGCCCAAAGTGCGCGAAGGGTTCGTTTCGCATGCTCAACACCCTGTGAATCCGTCAAGACAATTAGCGGGGGCAAGACATTTTTTACCGTGAAAGTTATTTTTTACCGTGGGCAGTTTTTTTACCGTTGCCGTTGCCGTTGCCGTTGCCGCGAAAAGTTAATTTTTTACCGGGGAAATTGCCGTGGCTGTTGCCGTGGCTGTTTGCCAAGGTGCAGTAGTTTCGCAATAATTCCTTCCAAACTACTGCGAAATTATCTCAGCGCAGTAGTTTCGCAGTAGTTAGCTCCAAACTACTGCGGAATTAGCTCCAGTGCAGTAGTTTCGCAGTAACTACTTCCAAAATAGCCGTTGCCGTTGCCGTTGCCGTTTTTGTTGCCGCGTTTTTTTGCCGTTGCCGTTGCCGTTGCCGTGAAAAGTTAATTTTGCAAGTCTATTAAGAAGTCACTAATTGCCGCGAAATGGGAATTGCCGTGAAAGTTAATTTTTACCGTGGGACTCTCTAATTGTCTTGACGGATTCGTTGGGCACACCGCGCGCCACAGCGAGAGCGAGTTGACCCAGCTTCGCGTTCGCAAAATGCGCGCCGGGCCACAGCGAGAGCGTGCCACGAAATCTACACCCAGGCGCACTCAAAATGCGCACCGCACCACAGCGAGAGCGATTCGACCCACCCAAAGTGCGCAGAGGGTTCGCGTCGCGTGCTCGAAATGAGTACCGCGCCACAGCGAGAGCGATCTCGCTGAGTCAAAGTGACGCGCTTGCCACGAAATCTACACCCAGGCACCAAAGTACTGCGCCTGCCACCACATTTGCACGAAAAGCTCCAAAGTGCCGCGCCAGCCACGAAATTCAACCAAAACGCTCGAAAGTGCTGCGCCTGTCACGCAAAGTAAGCTTGCCACAAACTCAAAATCATCCAAAGTGCTGGACCTGCCACGAAATCCGACTTTGACACGATTACGACACGCATCCAAAACTAGCACGGGACTTTGGCGCCAGAATGATTTCGACCAACTTTGACATGTTTCAGGCCCACCAAAACCAGCCCAGTGTACGACAGGGCAAACGAAAAAGGCGCCGGCGCAAACACTATGACGCGCCTGCCAAGCAGGACACCTCAAAGCGACCACCCCTGGATCGCAAATCCCAATGGCACGGCAACGAGAACACGCAGCCTTCCAAAACACTTTGCCTGCGCAGCGAAACGACACGTCGAGCTTCGAGAAAGCTACGATTCGTGCACAGGGCCAATGAAAACAGCGCTTGCCGATCCATCAAAAACACGCTTCCACGACGAATCCACATGGCACACGCTTATCGCCTCACCGCGGACCGAACGGTTGCGAACGGTTGCGAACGGTTGCGAACTCTAGAGCAACTCCTCGCGAACACGGCCTCCACCCCCAGACCCCCACTTATAAACGAGAACCCTTCGCTACGCATTCGGAAAAAAAAACGGCCCGTGTCGTGGCGTCCGGGTGAACCACCAAAGTGTCGAGGTCCTCCTTGGCGGCTTCCTTCACCCTTTGCTTCGGCTTCGTCTTCGCCGCGGGCTTCGCGGCCTCCTGGCGCTGCAAGCGTTGCTCCCAGAGGTTCAGCGCCGCCTCGCGCCTCTCAAGCTCCTAGTGAGAGAGGAGATGGCGCGAATCCCATGGGGTGGAAACTAGCTCTTGACCCTGGGTTTTAATGGAGCCCCAGGATTGGTGATTTTTGCTTTTTCCCGGAAGCATTGCGAAGGGTTCTTCTTCTAAAAGCGGCTGCCAACTTCACCTGCCAACTTCTCATGCCAACTTGTCGAGAGTTACTTCACCTGCCTACTTCTCATGTCAACTTTTTGAGAGTTACTTCACCTGCCAACTTCTCATGTCAACTTTTCGGCTGTTATCTCATTCTACTAAAAGCACAAGCTAATTTGTCGGGTGTTACTTCACTATCCTAAAAACACAAGCTAACTTTTCTGTTCTACCTTCACATCTCGACTCTTAATTCTTCTTCTTTTTATGGCGGGGGTAGGCCCGACGGGAGCTTACGAAACGCACCCCTCTGCGGAGATCGTGCGTGTCGAAGCGCTCTCGCTGTGGCGCCGTGCGAATTTGTCTTGAGCGCGGCGAACCCTCTGCGGAGATCGTGCGTGTCGAAGCGCTCTCGCTGTGGCGCCGTGCGAATTTGTCTTGACCTTGGCGAACCCTCTGCGGAGATCGTGCGTGTCGAAGCGCTCTCGCTGTGGCGCCGTGCGAATTTGTCTTGACCTTGGCGAACCCTCTGCGGAGATCGTGCGTGTCGAAGCGCTCTCGCTGTGGCGCCGTGCGAATTTGTCTTGAGCCCGAACCCTCTGCGGAGATCGTGCGTGTCGAAGCGCTCTCGCTGTGGCGCCGTGCGAATTTGTCTTGAGCGCGGCGAACCCTCTGCGGAGATCGTGCGTGTCGAAGCGCTCTCGCTGTGGCGCCGTGCGAATTTGTCTTGACCTTGGCGAACCCTCTGCGGAGATCGTGCGTGTCGAAGCGCTCTCGCTGTGGCGCCGTGCGAATTTGTCTTGAGCGATGAACCCTCTGCGGGGATCGTGCGTGTCGGATCGCTCTCGCTGTGGCGCCGTGCGCATCTGTCTTGAGCCCGATGAACCCTCTGCGGAGATCGTGCGTGTCGAAGCGCTCTCGCTGTGGCGCCGTGCGATTTTCTTGCTCGCGAAACGGCTTTTGGAAGTTGTCTCGTGGTGTGCGCGCCTGCTTTCGCAATCCCGCGGTCCCGGGTTCGATTCCCCCCTGGTCCGCGGCAGCTCCGGCTTGAAAATCGCAGCTTTTAAGTACAAACGTAGTACGCGGAGCGTGCTCCTGCAGCTCCGGCTGGAAAATCGCAACTTTTAAGTACAGACGTAGTACGCGGAGGCTGCTGCAGCTCCGGCTGGAAAATCGCACTTTTTAAGTACAGACGTAGTACGCGGAGCGTGCTCCCGCAGCTCCGGCTGGAAAATCGCAACTTTTAGATACAAATGGCTGGAAAATCGCAACTGTAAATTGCAAATGTAGCACGCGGAGCGCCTCCGCCGCTCCAGCTTTTTGAGGGTTAATTACTTCACCTGCCAGTTTCTCATGCCGAAACTTCGAGAATTACTTCACCTGCCAGCTTCTCATGCCACCTTTTCGAGAGTTACTTCACCTGCCAACTTCTCGTGCCAACTTTTCGAGGAGTTACTTCACCTGCGAGCTTATCATGCCAACTTTTCGAGAGTTACTACACCTGCGAGCTTCTCATGCCAACTTTTCGAGAATTACTTTACCTGCCAACTTCTCATGCCAACTTTTCGAGAAATACTTTACCTGCCAACCTCTCGTGGCAACTTCACCTGCCAACTTTTCGAGAATTACTTCACCTGCCAACTTCTCATGCCAACTTTTCGAGAAATACTTTATCTGCCAACCTCTCGTGGCAACTTTTCGAAAAATTACTTCACCTGCCAGCTTCTCATGCCAACTTTTCGAGAGGTACTTCACCTGCCAACATCGCCTGCCAACTTTTCGAGAGTTACTTCGCCTGCCAACTTCTCGCGCCAACTTTTCGAGAATTACTTCGCCTGCCAACTTCTCATGCTAACTTTTCGAAAGTTACTTCACCTGCCGGCTTCTCACGCCAACTTTTCGAGAGTTACTTCACGCGCCATCTTCTCGTGCCAACTTTTCGAGACTTACTTCACCTGCCAGCTTCTCACGCCAACTTTTCGAGAGTTACTTCACCTGCCAACTTCTCATGCCAACTCTTTGAGAGTTATTTCACCTGCCAACTTCTCATGCCAACTTTTCTCTTGAGTTACTTCGCCTGCCAACTTCTCATGTCAACTTTGCGAGAATTACTTCACCCGCCAACTTTGCCAGCCAACTATTCGAGAGTTACTTAACCTGCCAGCTTCTCATGCCAACTTTTTGAGAATTGCTTCGCCTGCCAACTCCTCATGCTAACTTGGCGAGAGTTACCTCACCTGCATCAACTTGCCTCTATGCTTCCGGGCCACTCGTCGTCTAGTTCATTCAGAACGGGGACAGCTCAACAAGTGAGGTTTGCACACTTGCACGGCCAAGGGGGGAGGAGGAAGCTCATGGAGCTGCCGCCATGGTCGTGTTGGCGGAATGCTTGCGCGTTTTGGCTGACGGACGCCGTTGGCCAGACATGCCCGTTGGGAATGTTGGCGGAAAGCCCGGCAAAAAGCACCAAAACCAAATAGTACCAATGGCCTACACGTGCTCGGACACCTGACGGGCCAGCCCATCTTCAAAAGCCAACTCTGGCGACCAACTTTGCCCTGCCCAAAAAACAACATCAAACACAAACAAACACACCCAGGCACACAAACACACACACAGACACAAACACAAACATAAACACACACACACACACACACAGACACAGACACAAACACAGACACACCAAGAGCCCGGAGGATGAAAATAGATTGCACAACACAGACACAGACACACAGACACACAGACACACAGACACACAGACACACAGACACACAGACACACAGACACACAGACACACAACACAGACACACAGACACACAGACACACAGACACACAGACACACAGACACACACAGACACACACAGACACACAGACACACAGACACACAGACACACAGACACACAGACAGACAGACAGACAGACAGACAGACAGACAGACAGACACACAGACACACAGACACACAGACACACAGACACACAGACACACAGACACACAGACACACACCCACCCACCCACCCACCCACCCACCCACACACACACACACACACACACACCACGCACCACACACACACACAAACACGCCCCCCCCCCCCCTCCCAAACAAAACAAGCAAAAGCAAAAAAAACAAGAACCTCCTTCTGGTACTCACTTACTGAGTGGACGGCCCAAACAAAGTCTGAACCTTGCATCTACCTCTAAAATGGTCTTCCCAAAAGTATAAAGTCCAAGAACACAGGAAGTGAGGTTAGGGTATTGGCATTTTTCGGGTTGGTTGATACTTCACTTCACCGCCATGATACTTCCCCTCCAAGTGTCCATGATACTTTCCCCCGCCCCCACCCTCCCACCATAAACGACATTTAGGAAAAGTCTCGATGACCACTAAACCCTCTCTCTCTCTCTCTCTCTCTCTGCTGCTGTCTGGCTGCGCCCGCTGCATGAAACAATGCAGGATGCACCGGGGCTGATATTCCTTCCGCGGCTCGAGCCCTACTAAACCAGCTTAAAACAGCTAAAAAAGACAAAACAAAACCCTACAGACCTGCAAACCACTGAAAACAGCCAACTACAAAGCTACAACTAAAACGCTAGATGGCTAGATGGCTGGAAGCCACCACAAAAAAGGGGTTCGCCAGTGGGTGCCACAGATCCCCGGTCTCCTTTGCCTTGGGAGCGGCCTCCAAGCGCTGCTCCCAGAGTTTCAGCGCCTCCTCACGGCGCTGAAGCTCCTAGAGCCGAGGTCGGAATATTAAAACACAAAAAAGAAAAACATGGGGTTTCATTAAACCAACTTTGTTTACCCAAGGATTGTCATCATCCAGTTTGGGTCCATTTTTTTGTTAATGTGGGTGCGTTGTTTCTTTTCGTTCTTGAGTTTCGATGGTGCTGATGGTGAATATTCGTGTCCCCATCAACTCCCCAACTGATAGCATTTGGTCTGTGTGACCCGTTTGCTTGGCTTGGCTTGGTTTGGTTTGGTTGCTGTGGTTTGGTTGGCTTCCTTTGAACGTTGAAAAGACAAATCGGTGTCTTGGCCGGCGAATGGATTTCGCTTTAAACGTTCCAGCTTGTTCTTGGACGGATGTGGTTCCGTTCAGTGCCCGATACCCCGACGACAAACAAACACAAGTCTGTCCAAGCAGAGCAACGCAAACATCACAAGCAAACAAACAAATAACCAAACGAAACCAAACCTTGCAAGCCAACCAGCAAACCAAAAACCAAGAAAGAAAGCAATCAGGCAAGCAAGCAAGCAAGCAAGCAAGCCAGCCAGCCAGCCAGCCAGCCCAGCCAGCCAGCCAGCCAGCCAGCCAGCCAGCCAGCCAGCCACAGCCAGCAAGAAAAGCAGACATACACACGCACACAACAAAACAGCACAGCACAAAACAGCACAGGACACGCGAGACACCACAATAACACAACACAGCAACATAGCAGAACAGAACAACCCACAAACAAGCGGGCAAGTGAACACACCAGCACACAAAGGACAAACAGAACCGAGCAAAAGCGAAACAGCACAATCCCACCTGATCCTTCTGCTTCCGATCCAGGAGCAGCTGCAGAACTTCCACCTGGCACAGTCGGACTTCTTCACTAGGACCGGGGCTTGGCCCACGAGCTCGGGGCTCGCAATTCCTACAGGTGTGGGGCCCCCCATCCCAGGAAAAACACAAAATACGGGGAGTGTCGTGTTTTTAGGACCACAAAGATGGCTTCAGGAACTCTGTTCAAACTAAGTCTACGAGATTCTCAGGGGGTCATTTGGCAGGTTGCCAAACATAGGGTGCGTTTTGGGGAGCTGGTGACATCTTGCTCGCCTAAGGAACACCAAGAAGTACTGACAGACCAAAAGGTCAGGTGCTGTCTTGCTTCACCCAAACCCTAGTCCACAAAAGGACACCAAAAGGAGGCTGCAAACACAAGGAACTGTGGAAAATACTTGAGCAAATGGTTGGCCCCCCGTGCTCATTTCCTTCACAATCAAGAAATCCGCCAGGATTTCAAGGCAAAGGCACGAAACTCAAAACAAGATCTAAGGCTGCTTCCTGATTCACTGATGCTTCTTACTCAAGTCTGCCCTGCACGCAGAGTCACGGTTCAAGACCTGAAACAATTTGCTGGTGCCATGGGCAGGGAATGAGGCCATCCAACTGGTGGTTTCCTCATTCCCACATTCCCTCCCTCTTCAGCACAAGCAAGATAATGGGGTTCTCCAATCCCTTCTGGGAAGCGTGAAGGGAAGGATCTTTGTGGCCTTGCGCTTCAGCCAATGTCACGACTCCAAACGCAGGGTGTTTTTTGGGCGGGCCGGGTTGACGGAAAATCAAAAGGAACGCCAACCCAAAAAACGCACAGCTTTCCTTGCCCTGAATTGAAGCCAGCCCCCAGAATGAACCAAAGCAAACCATTTGGGTGTATGTCTTTGAGGGAACCCTTTTTTGGTTGGTTTTCAAGGGCCACCCTCCGAAAACCAACCTTTTTTTGGGGCTACACCGGATCCCTATGGGCCCTTTACGTGGAAGCCGTCGATTTGTTTAACCCCCCGCCACCCCGCCACCCCTCCCCGGGCGCACCAGGAACTGCCGGATCTTCTCCACCTCGAAGCGGAAGAGGCTGAGCTTCTCCTCCAGATCCGGCTGCTCCACCTGGACACCGACTCGACACTGAGGAACGCGGCGGCCTTGCCGCCATCCGAAAGCTACCCGAAAGCTGTGGCTCCAAAAAAACGGTAAATGGGTTGCCCTGGGAAGCGGAATGGACCAAAACCTGCGTAACCCCTCCTGTTTAATTTTGAGCCACACCCGCCTGACGGAAGATCGTTTTCCTTCTAAAGGGACCCCCCTGTCAGGTGCCATGTTGGTTGGCGGGAGAGTAAATCCTTCCCCACACCAGGGGTGTCCAATGCAAATGGCAAAAGCAAAGAAATGCCAGCCAGTGCTTCGTGAAGCTCTGAAACATGATACTTGGGGTACGGATGACCCCCCCGTTTTACAATCTTTTCGAAGTTTGAACAGGACATGAAGCAACACCACCACACCAAGCAACCCTCATTGGCGGTTTGGACAGGTTTGGGGATCTAACCCGGTTCTTGAATCATAGAATCCAGCAAATGGAAACAAAAAACAGCAAGTTGGATTTCCAAAGACCCGCCAAGAGCAAGTTGATTTCAACTGTAGAAGGTCCCTTGCTAATTGCCGGCTTCTTGGATTGCAGAGGGAAGCGGACACCAATCAACCACTGACCTTCTCGTAAACCAACACTTTGTCAATCATTGGATTCTCAAAAGGGCGGTGTTTGAAGTAGCCTCGAAGAGATCGGGATTATTGGAAGCCTTAAACATCAGTGCATGCAGACTGGATGGTTGCTGTCAAACATGCGCGGTAGGTGCGGTTGCGATCTGCTGACAACCTTCCGATAAGTATATATGTATATTATATTAATTTACAATCAAACTGGGCAAATGCTTACCTCGCGGGTGAAACAGTCTGCTCATGACCGTCACAAGAGCTCTGATGACCCATTGACTCACAGACCTGGACAGACTGCTCTAAGGCAGGGCCCAAAAAGATATTTTGGCAACTGGAGGGTGTTTCAAGATGAAGGTGCCCCTCCAGTTGCTTCCTTTCGGATTCCCAAGCCGCCCAAAAAGGGGTTCCTAGTTTGGACAGGGTTGCTCACTGGTCCAAACTACCCCAGAGCTTAGCTGGGCAGAGAGCCCATGTCAGCTGTTGGGGAAAAACACTGTAGGAATTCGGCAGGGGACTCCAAAGGCAAACCAAAATCAACGCATCCCGTGGTCGGTTTGGCTTGTTTCCCTGGGTATTTGGGAGTTGGGGGTGTCGATTCTTCGAGCCTCGGTACCCCCTTTCTGGTGGTAAAGGAACAATCAAAGGACAACCGAAGCCATGTGGGTAGTTCCTCCTTAAAACAAACAAAACAAACACAATGTCAGTCGATCGTTAACACTAAAAAGACATTGCTGAAAAACACAATCTCAGTCTCATTCGAATCCCTTCCATGTCTTGAAACTCGCCTTCTGAGTTTGCTGCCTCGCCTGCTCCGCAAGCTGCGCCACCGCTTTCACCTCCGCCTGGAGCCTCAGGAAAGCTTGGTGGCCGTTTCAGGAAGTCTTCCAACAGGAGCTGCTCGGTGCTTCCTTTACAAGACCCCACCGAGTGCAGGGATTCGTCTTTTCAGAAAATGGCGGAAACCTTGGATAACTTGTGAAGCTTCTTCAAAAAAAATGGAAAACAATGGACAAAATGGGGGGATCAACTTCAAAAGCACATATTGCTGTTGTCCCGACCAAACCCCGAGAAGCTTTTCTAGAGCCCACACTCGCGAAACCAATTTGTGGATTCCCCAAACACATCCAGGCGAGAAATCTCCGCTCGTGAGACTCCTTCTTGGAGGTTCCCCGACCGGATCAACAAAGGGACGAGACACAGAACGGGTTTGTCTGACAATAGGGAAACCCCCCAAAATGGGTGGTTTCCCTTTGGTTTCCCCAAAAAGGGTACCCTCAAAAAGAATATGTACCATAACTTGACAGGGTTGCTCCAAGAGCATCAGGACATTAGCGTGGGGAAGACGCCAAGATCATCATAAGGCACACAATCTACAACTATAACAATAACAATCATCATCCGAATCGTCATCAGCATCAGCATAATCATGGTCGCCGTCATCGGTCATCGTCATCCGCATCATTGGCATCACCACCACCACCGCCGCCTCCCCTGTCATCATTATCATCGTCATATCACCATCATCGTCAGCATCATCATCATCGTCGTCATCATCATCATCATCATCATCATCACCATCACAATCACCATCGCCATCACCATCACCATCCCATCACCATCACCATCACCATCACCATCACCATCACCATCAGCAGCATCATCATCAGCAGCATCATATTATTATTCTGCTCCTTTTCTTCTTAGTCTCCTTCTCTCTCTCTCTCTCTCTCAATCTGTCTGTCACTCTGCATCTGCCCCATCCGCCCATCTCGCACAAAACAAATCTGAACTACCAAGAAGCGTTTTCTTCGAAGGTGAAGGCGTCTTTTCACATGCCCCATCGCCTCTCTCTCAGATGATCCCAAAGCCTCCCCAACCCTTCCCGTAGTTTCTCCAGAATACGAAACTCGTGTCTTTTCTTCCTGAGTGGATTGCCCAAAAAACATCCAGGAACTTTTTGTGTGCCAAAAAGAAAATGAAAGAACCTCAAAAGCTTACCAACACAAGTCCAGGATGTCTTTTGTGTTTACCCCTGAAATGGCAACCAAACCCAACTAGGGACTAAAGTCCATGAACTCAGGGAATGACAAATCCCTCGTTGGTTTTTTCGGGAAAATGGACACCACCCGCAAACTGCGACTCGAGGAAATCCACACCATCCCCCGTCGGCGCCTGCGCAACTCCTGGTCCAGGTCCGCCTGGCCGGCGCCGCTTGTTTTTTGCCCCCAGCCAAGCGAGGCGGGAGGCAGGAACCTTGCAAAGAACGAGTTGGCGGTGGTCAAAAAAGGTCCCTGAAGCATCTCCCTCTAAAAAGCTGTCCCTCTAAAAGGCTGATATGTCCCACTGAATGGGAGCAGGTACCCATGGTCATTTGGGGGCAGAAATATTGATCAACCCCCAGGTGTTCCAAGAACCTTGGGCCGGTGGGCCACCCCAATCTTACTTCCAGAGTGGATGGGCCAACAAAAAGTAGCCAAACTTCCGTTATCAAATGTCTTTCTATTTGCTACTAAAAACGGTCTTCCCAACAAGTAAGTCCAGGAAATCAGGGAGTGACGAATGTCTCTTGAATCCTCGGCAGCCCATCCCGTCAAAGGAGAGTGTGTGCCAATATGGGACACGGCTGTCACTTATTAACTAGTGGTTGTTAACCCTGGGTCTGACTTCCGATCGAGAGGACTGGATCCAAAAAGTGCAAATAGACTGTTTACTCAAGTACTACTAAAAATGGTCCAAACCCAAAAAGTAAGTGCAGGCCCTCAGGGAGTGAGTGGTTCCCAGTAAGTTAGGCCCCTCCAAAAATAGCAATGATATTGGGCATGGTATCAAACTGACCCCTCGAGATGCTGGGTGTCATGCATCATATTGGATATATATATATATATACATATATATATATATATGTATATGCACATAAATCTCTCTCTATATATATATATATTCATACAACGCCTGCCACATTTCAACTTGCCCAAGGTTTCCAATCGAAGCTCCATGTACCTTTTACACACATATTATACATGTGTATATATATATATATATATGTTCATTTTCATTTTGTCCCGCTTTTCGTTTTGACCCGCTTGGAACATCCGCACCTGCCACATCAGCGCCCGGTTCTCCATGGCTGCCATCTTCTCCAGCCAAACGTTCACCTCCGCTTCGGCAGCCATCGGACTTCAGCGCTAAGCTGCACCATGGCGTGGCATCAGGGGCGGATGCCTGGAAAAACAGGCGAGGCCCGGCTATTTGGGGGGCAAAACGTCTTGGTAGGCTGTTCAAGAAGACGTTGGTGGGGTGACAAAGGACTGTTGGCATAAGAGTTTGGTGGGGTGGGCTGATAAGTTGGTGGATTGCTGAAGGACGTTTGGTTGCTGAAGGATTTGTGGGTGGTTGCAGGACACCAAAGGTCCCAAGTATTTGTGGGTCCAAAGTTTGATGCCTTCTCCTGCAAGTTCAATCTGCAGTAGGTTAGAAGTAAGCTAGACAATGAATGCAGAGATGCTGCAGCTGCAGTCAGCTGCATATATCAACGATTTAACAGGCTCAGGGTGCTGTGACTTGCTAGGTGGCTGTGCTCTACCTCAGCCCGAGGTTGGACATGTTACAATCGGAATCAACACCCTCCGGTGCCAGCAATATGCTCTGATTAGCTTGTTAGCATGGTCATGACTGACGTGGCAATGTTATGACTGGTGGCGGTGGGTTGTTGATTCAAGCTTTTGCTCGATCCATGCAGCAATGCGAGCGGGATCCAAATACAGCAAGGGTGCAAGCCGAATCTGCACACTTTGCTAGCAGAGCAAATCATGATTACCCCTAGGTTCACCTTGATCAAGGCTCCGTTGCTGTTGCTTGTGTGTGTGTGTGTGTCGTGCCTTGTCGAGTCGTATCGTGCCAAGTCATAATATATCAAATTATGTCGTGTGTCTGTGTGTGTGTGTTTGCTTGTTTGCTTGTTGGTTTGTGTGATGAGTGGGTGTGTGTTCCTGTGTGTGTTTGTGTTTGTGCTTCTGCGTCTCTCTGTGTTTTTGTGTGTGTGTGCTTATGTTTGTTTGCTTGTTTGTTTGTTTGTTTGTTTGTTTGTTTGTTTGCGCGTTTTTGTGTGGGGTGTGGGTGTGTGCGTGCTTATTTTGTGTTGTGTGCCTGTGCAACTGCGTGTGCGTCCGCGAGCTCAAGGGACAAACCATTTCCTCAACCAAAAGACCTGGAAACAAGCAAGGCGATTACCTTGCCAACGCTGAAAAGGATCCCGCGTCGACTCTGAGCCAAAAGGTGACATGTGAGGGGCTGACGAAATGGTGAGCCAAATATGGTCGAACCCCAGTTTGCACCAGATGTCATATGTTCAGAGTTGTTTCACATCTAGCTACTAGTCTAGCGCGTCTACCCGAAAAATATAAACTCGGTTTGAAGGAGACACCAACAAAACACACAATGGGCAAAACAACACGGAGGAACTACCTGGAGCTTCTGGTGCGTTGTGTTTTAAGGAACCCCCTTTGTCGGGCTTCCACCCCCAAACCAGCCCTCAGGAAAATGGGAAATATGACCAGCTCCAACAGGCTCCGCACGATGGTGCGCAATGCTCAGCTCCAAAGATAATATGTCCCACGAAATGGAAAAAAGTGACCCAATACATTTTGGGCTGACCAGCATAAACGGTTTGATGCACTGTGCACCGGCCTATGTCCATGAGCGGCATGTCTGCTTCCACGTCGTCCTCTTTGCCCACCATCTTCCTGGTCACCTGACCGAAAGCAACATCCCGCGATGACGGTATGCTGGAACTACCCCAGTGGTTGGCTTCCAGTTGCTCTGAAAACACCAGGGGGTTGGTCTTTCACCCCTACAGAGTTGTTTGCTACTTAGTGGGCAACATGACTGCTTCCAAACAGTTGATTAAAAAGTTACCGGTACGGGTCTCACAAGAGAGTGCTCGTATTTTGTTGACGCCCCATGTTGGTGCTTTAACTCAAGCCCAAAAGGGGCCAACGTAAAAACACACACACGCAAACCAATGCAAAAGGACTCATTTGCACAGCCTGGTTCCTGCGTGCCCAGCGAGAACTGCGATATTGACCTGTGATTGATACCTCCCTAGGTTTTCATCAAGGGGCTCGCGATGAGACGCAAAAGTCGCTGACCTTTCGTCAAACTTGAGTGTCCAACTTGATTGTTTAAGGGTCAAAAGCTACACCCTGGTGTAATTCTCCGAGAAACGTAAAATGCCCCATGGTGAGCTTCCCATTTAGGCCGCCCCATGCGGCAGGAAGTTGCAAGGTGCGGGAACCCAGGGAATCAAAGGCCCCCCATTTTTGCGATGGCACCACTTTGGGATCAGGGAAGCAACGGGAGAACGGCTTTTGGAGCTCTTCCCACAAGACAAGCCCTTCAGCTGCCACAGTTTTCACTGAACCCAGTTAAAGTTGACCCCAAAGAAGTTTTGGGGCTCACCGCGTGGCGATCACACTTCTGCAGCATCAAGAGTTCAAGAACTTCTGAGCACACCTTTTGAGCGTACCCCAACCTTCCCATGATGAACATTCCTTTCATAGGGGTTCTGGGGTATGCTCAAAGGTCGGCTAGAAAGTTCTTGAAAAAAAACCACTCACTCTCGTCGTGTTGGTTTTTCCGTGCAAACCTATTGGGAAACTAGCCATGTCCCCCAAAAGCAAACTCCGATAACTTGGCCCAAAAGGTGATGTTTGAAGGGGTTGCATTTTTTAAAAGGGAGTGGTGTTCAGGAAAACCAAAACCTTTAAGGGAACCCCCAAAAATGGTGTTTCCCTGTTGGGTTTCCCTTTCAAACCAACCAAATAGGGGTCCCCTCCCAAAAAAAACAACGAGCCACCCCTCCCCCCCCAAAAAAAGACACAGGGGTTCGCAGGTCCACCTACCTCTTTCGTGGTTGCTAGTCCCCCCCCCTCCAACATATTTTCGGGAACCCTGCGTCCGGCCTCCTGAATGGTGGCCCGAACCGTGGCAGGGTCTGGCCCCGACCTCGCCCGAGGAACGCTCAGTGAGGGGTCTAATGGAAAAACAAAGGTTACAATCAAGTGTTTTTGGGGGTCGAATGGCAAATCCCGCAAAAAATGATTGTGGAAGTGGAGGAAGGCAATTAACTCGGTGGCTGTAATGATCCCTCCGCAAAAAGTGATTTTCACTTTTTGTGGGTCCAATGAAAAATATGATCTGGTTCAAGCAAATTGCCATAAAGTATGGAGTCTTCAGGGAATGAGTTGAAATGACCCCTGTAAAGTATTCTCTGGGTCATTCCATGGAGGTACTGTGACGTTGCGAAATCAGTCTTAAACAAGTTATGGAGGTATGGAGGTCTGGAGGTATGGATCATTTTGGAGGCGTGCTTCTTTTGGGAGGTATGGCGGTTACTTGCCACTCGAGTGCCATTGTGTATCATACATCTGCATTTGGTCTACCTGTTGCTGTGGGGACCTTGTGTATATCCTCACCACTAGTGGAAGTGGGCAGACCGCCCTTCAAGTTGATGGTTCCGTGCCATGATTGGAGGGCAGGCATTTGTATCCTATGTCTAATGATGTTCTTGCATGCACTTACTAACTCACTGTCCAAAAGTATTTGGCTGACATGTCAACATATCCCTCAATCTCGGATTCGTTTGCTTCCTCATCTTCACCAGCGTCAAACTCATTTTCTTAAGGACCAGCAGGATTTGTTTTTGTTCTGCGGGCAGATGCTTCAAGACGTTATTACGCGCCTGTGTTCAACTTCCTGAAGTGCGTGAACAAGACGTGAAACGTGAAGTCCATCGCATCAATCCAGCTCTGGTCATTCTGGTCGGTACTCGGCTGCTGTTGACCCCCCTGCAAAAAGTTGAACTTTTCGGGGGAGGGGGGGGTTAGTGGAAAACGCCTTGATTTTCCAAAAAGTTAAAGTCTAAAGATCCAACCCGATAGCAGTCAAGGGTATTGTGCACAATGTCATTAGCTGTCTTTGGCTTCGAAGGTGCGTCACGAGGTCTTTGCGACACGCAGGGGCCAACTCCGCCACAACTCGTAGAAGAGACCACTGAGTATAGGTGATAGGTGTCCTCATGAGCAAAAGATGAATTTCCCTCGGAAACGTCATAAAATGAATGATAATCAGTAGAGAGCACATCTATTTCTAATCAACACATCCCCAAAAAGACACCTATGCCCCTGACTTTGACCAACCAATCAGCATTGGGTCGGGATTGCCGCTTCTGAAACGAATTCGTGGGATTTTCTTGCTTCTTCTGAAGTCGCGAGCTCAGGGTGCAAGTTTTTGGAGTTGGCACCTTTCTGATTTAAAGGCGGCAAAAGAACAAGTGAAACCAAGAGGTAAACCAACCAATTGCGGGGAACTGTTTCCAGAAACCATCCCATATGCGGGGAACTGTTTTCTCAGGCCAGGCAACGGCCAGCTCTGGGCTGCCGGGAGGTTCTCCGGTTCGGTTTCCTCTGCTCCTTTCATCCCGCTTGTCGCTGGTCATTGCTCAACCCCACACCCGATGGTGAAACCCTCAAAATGGCACTGGTTTTCTCTTGGTTTCCCTTTGAAGCCAACAAAAAAGGGTTCCGAACCCCAAAAAGACGAAACAATGTAAGATCCCCTGGTTGACGATGTTGACGTGCCAGCACCAAATTGGTCCTTGCCAGCGGATCCGGGTTCCACCCCATGCCAACTTCCCCGAATTCTGGGCGCTGTGCACCATAGCGGGCATCATGGCTGCCTTGGGCGCCGAGAGTTGAGCCGTGCGTGAATCCCAAAGCATTTGCCAACACCACACTTGCGCTATCCAAATGGCTTCGCAGAACTATGTGGGTGGCGTGTGTCTGATTTCTCTAGGAATTCGGACCCCAAAGTGGCTCCGCCGGCTTTCCTCTTGGTTTCCCCGTTGAAACCAGAAAAAAAAGGGGGGAACAAAAAAAAAAACGGGTACAACTCGAGAAAGAATCGACACCTCCCAGCGTCTAAGCCTTTGGGTCCGGCAGGCGCAGAACAGAGCCTGTTGTTTTGAGCAGGTTTTTTTCACCAGGGACCTTTGTGTAAGCATTTAGGTGAACAAATAGGTAACCACCAGCCACTTTTGGGTGACTCCCCATTAAAATTCATAGCCACAAGTTTGGAGATCTTTTGATATCATCAAATTGGAGCACAAAAGGGAGCGTCACTGCAAATTCAGTCTTAACGGGCTTGGGCCGCATCAGCTATTGTCAAGACGCCTCTAAACTGTAACATTAGTCAAAAAACAGAATCCCTCACTCACTTCCTGAGTGATTGGCAAACCAAAGTACACACTTTCTGTTTGCAGCTAACATTGTCTTCCTACAAAGTGTAAAAGTTTAGGAAATTAGGGAGTACCCATTTCGATTTACACTTTAGGATCCAATGAAATTGCCACCTGGGTTTGTGACTGTATATGGGGACCCACAAACTCGTGTTTTCCCCTTCAAACCCCCCAGAAAAGGGGTGCCCTTAAGAAAAACGAACCCGTTTCGGCTCCAATGACGTGCGAGGGAATGACCTTCCGGGCTTTGGGAATGAACCGGTTTGGCAAGGAAACCCTTTGGCTTATAGCGGTTCCATTTCTCATTCCCCTAAAGCAAGATGAACTTGCCAGCTTCCTTTGCTTAAGCTCCCTGAAAAAAAAGAAAATGTGTCTCAGTGAAATCGATTCCCTTGAAAACCATCAGCAAATGGAAGATATGGGTGTGTGTTTTAGAGGACCTACAGAATAGTGGTTCTCCTTTTGGATTCCCTTTAAAGCTAAACAAAAAGGGCTCCCCAAAACAAACACACCATTATGTGGCCACCAAGAGGACAGTAAACTTGGGTCCCCAAGACTTGCGACGTCGCGTTCGCCCTCGGCGCCCGCGCCAGGCGTGGGTCAAAGCCACCGTAGGTCGCCCGCGCGGAGGGGGCCTCGTCCACGCGGAACTCGTGCACGCGGAGGCGGTCCAAGATCTCCTCCTGGGCGCATGGTTCGATGGCTGTGGTTTGTTGAGGGTACCCTTCGAAGGTGAGAAAACAGGGACACCCCAGCCAGTTTCGCAGGTGTCTTTTGCCGGTTTGAACCTCACCTTTTGGTCGAAATTAGAATTCAGGCGTTCAAAGGGGAGTCAAATATAGGAAACCACCAGTTTTTCTTGAGGGGTCTATCAGGTGCCACTTCACGTGGGAGCGGGTACTTTTTCCATTGCCACCAAACCTGAGGACTATGGGACCGCCAACTGTTGGCTTCAACCTGAAAGGGATACCAACTCGAAGAAACAAACCAGCCTTTGGCCGTTAAAACTTTTTGGGAACCAATAACGAGTGGACTTGTTGCACTGGCAATAGTCACACCCATATACGTATGTGTCAAAGTAACACCCCCTCCCTCCACATATGGCTTTCAGCTTGGGCTTCCCTTTTAAATCACCTTCAAAAGGTACCCTCAACTTGTGGAATCCCTAAGGGGGGGTAGGTGAGGTACGGGGAGTGGGTAGTTGAAAGCCCCTTTCGGGTTGATGAGAGTTCCCTACAGTTTTTCGCGAGAGTTTTAGAACAACCCCCCCCCCCGGACCGTGCCTTTTAGGGATTCCATAACCAACAAGTCACACCTGCATCTGGGTGAAATGTCGGCGTTTTGTACCTACATGGGTGCGTCTTGAAATAGGGGACCCCCCAAAATACTTGGTTTTCCTTTGACCTCCCTTTAAGCCGACCCAAAAAGGGGTATCAACAAAACAAAAAAACGAGCCATCCGCCATGGATTGCTTCGTGCAGAAGGTGTCTCCGTTGCCTTCCAGAAGCTCAGAAGCGCTCAAAAAGCAACCCCTTTGGATCCGGCTGCCCATTTGGGGTATGGACGTCTTGACCAAACCTCGCTTGAGTCCGTATCAGAACTGAGCGACATCAAAAAACTGGTCCATCTAACAAGAACCCCAAGCAGTCAGTCTCAAAACCGATCGGTATCAAAATGATCTACCCAGAACCGTGCTTCAGGAATTAACAAGGCGTCTGCACCCATTTATGGTTGGGAGTTTCCCATAACCTTCATCTACCCTGGTTTTGATTGTGGCCACTTGGACTTGTCCAATTTGAGACTCTCCAACTTGGGTCCCGCACCACCTTGGCCTTGGACGCGGTGTCTGCGTCTTTCAGTAGCAACTGCGCCTGCCTGGCTCCATTCAAAATTGGGGGGGGAGTGGCCGCCAACTTCATCTGTACGCCTTGGTCAACATTCCAAAGGGCATCATATTACCTTGGATCAATGGGAACCAGGAACCTTGCCTTTAATCAAACATGCGCCTTGGATACTTCTAGACAAAACATTCCAAAAAAAAAACGCCCACTCGGCTGGGTCAGCTCACTGCCGGGCCCCGTGGCCTCGCGGCATTCAGCGCATCCTTCAGCTCCTCCGCCTGAAAATGGAAATCTCTCAGGGGAATCCGCGAATTTTGCCACCGGCCTGCGGTGTCCTTTTGATGTCCCTGTCAAAGGTAAAACTTTTAAAACCCCAAAAGGTACCCTCAGAACAGGCCACATGCCAATACGATTGCATCACAGTACTTCGGCAACCATGGGAGTTTGTGTTTTCCATTTTGTCGGCCTCACACCCTGAAGTGTCCCTAAATTTCTAGGACAGACAAAAGGAGACTCCCGGAAGCACCCGCAGCCCATCGGAACGAACCTCAACACCCTCTTGGTGTTTCAAAATCGGGGACCCCCCAAACTGTTGTCTTTTGTTTGGGTTCTCCTTTGCCGTCATTTCACTAATTTCCAACATCTTGAACATTGCTTGTTGTTTGCCTCGTTGAACTCGCCTGGTATTGTCATTGACACCCATTGGCACCCTGGCAAGTACGTCAAGATTGAAGATGTGTCCCTACTCGCCGCACTTCGACCATGGGATGCCGAGATCCGTGGGTGGGATCACTGTGTTGCTCCGTGCGATTGACAAAGGGCGGACGTCCAGGTCCTCATCTGCCCCGCAAGGAAGTTGAGCAGAGGTGTCGGCATTGAAAGCCAGGTGTGCAGCGCAACAAACCATCCGTTCAGGCCCGGGTTTCCTGTGTCCCTCAATCCCCTCAAAGAAGGGACACCCCTTGGTTTCTCAAGGGGATTTACCAACCCGGTCCGATGCAGTGCTTGGTTGATTTGGGGGTTGATCAATATTCTGTTCGGCCCCAAAATGAGCGTGGGGGAGCTGCTTTTTTTCCCTTTTTGTGTTGAAAGTAGTCAAATTTGTGTTTGTGGCTTCCCTAATGGTCACCCCATGCTCACTTCCTGAGTGGATTGGTTTGCGCAACAAGGTCAAAGCCCAGGAACTCAGGAAGTGAGCAGAAAGCGGATGGAACCCAGCAAGCTCCTTACCAAGACCCAAAAAAACGCCTGCTGTCTGACTTCGATTTGCTGTGACCCCATGTAAAGGACCTTTTCATCAGCCCCCAGTTCGAAGATGCATTGGGAAAGGGGAGAATCCAGTCCCTTGCGGCTCTGGATCCCCGTGTCGAAGCTGCAGGGTGAGAAGCACAGGTCAACGGGTGCTTTTCTGGGGGGACCTCCCATGGCCCTGTTTGAATGTTTCCTTTAAAATCCACAAGAGAAGGGTACCCTCAAAAAACACACCCAAACAAACCTTAGACTCACCCAATACTTAGGCGCAAGAAACTCTGAAAAATGAACGTCCCGCATGCGCGATCAAACATTGTGGGTGCTTAGGTCCTCATGTGACACGTCCATCTGCCCACATGTCGATTTTCAACACCTTACCAAGCTCTTCCTGAAAAGTAGTGGAATCACCACAATGCTGCGCACCCAAGTCACCACTGAGCCCATGTCCAGAACTAAGTAGATTGCTGGACCTTCCTCAGCTGCTCTTGCATCTGGCTGCTGTCGCCTCCAGAAACAGGGTCACCCAATGCTGCCCAGATTGTAGAATGGCAGCAAAAGAGCAGCTCTTGCACCTGGCTAACGTCTCCGCCGCTGATTCTCGCGATGCCCCATGTCACAACAGTTCCACATTCAAGAATGACGGAACTCATCGTCAGATGATTGGAGTTGTTGGACTTTTCTCAGCTGCTCTTGCATCTGGCTGCTATCGTCGCTATGATCAGGGCCGCGTCGCGACAGCTCCGGATTCCAGTATGGCGGCAAATGCACCGTTAGTTGCCTGGATTTGCTGGACATTCCTCAGCTTGTCTTGCACCTGGCTGCTGTCTCCACCGTGTTCAGGATCACCCCATGTCACAACAGCCCCAGACTCCCAAATGGCATCAAGCGCAGCGGCAGTTGATTGAAATTGATACATTCGTCAGCTGCTCTTGCAGCTGTCTGCTGTCTCTGCCAGAATTTGCATCACCCCAAGTCATCATAGTTCCAGACTACAGAATGGCAGCACAAGGACCAAAGAGAGTTGCTTGGATGTTCGTCAAACATTTGTATGTACATACGTGTGCGTACACTTGTTCGGAATTGTTCCCTGACTCTGGTCATAACCTGGCTTGCGCATGGCTAAATCAAGTACTCCGCGAAGGCTCAATCATCATGCGCCATTTGCTTGGCAACATAGCATCATGCGGATGAAGGAGCATCTTCCTCGTCAGCTGAGAGCTCCCCGTCAAGCCCTATCAGATGAGTTCAAACATGAGCCAGCGCCAAAGAATGAGAAGAGTGGCGAAGCCATGGCTGCATCCTCACTCACAACGCACACCATTCAGGGGCTCAAAGAATTAAGCCACTTGCCCGTTCTCGGGATCCGTACGATCTGGGGCTGACGACTGGCCGGGGACGTGTGGGCACGATGCACTGCACAGGGTCCAAACATCCCCAGCCAGGCTACACACCAGCATCCGCGTGTCTGAGAGGCTGCTAGGCTGATGGCAGGATATGGAAGTTGATCAATGTTCCCTTCGGCCCGCGAATGACCATGGGTAACTTTTTCCATGTGCAAAACATATCACATTTCAAGTGGTCTCCCCCCATGTACAATATATTTTGATCAACCTCCATATGTTCCTGATAAACCTTTCCAATTGAACCTGGAACCTCATCTACGAGCCAAGTATTACAGTATGCGGGAGTTGGGTTAAAACCAGTGGAAGTGCTTCTCCATCACTTGCAAAAGAGGTTTTCTGGCACCGCCCTGAATTGAAGACATTTGAAAGTTCCAAAGTTTCTGGACAAGTCAGAAATTGGGATCAAAGGTCTTCATTTGAGACCAAAACAGAACGCCCGTTCCGGTTCTTCCTGCGAATTCGCCTTGCAACGAATTTTCTCGCACGCTGCTTCCGTCCCAAAGCCCGGGGCCACTGGAGGGGTCATGAGCCTTATGGATACCCCTTACGTCCGTTTTCGGTGGAGTGGTGTTGGAGAAAACTGCTTCTTTTCTTGCAGACAAAAAGTAATTCCCCCTTTTTTTGTTGATTTTTGGAAAACCTGGTTTTCCAGGGTACATGCCTCCTTTCTTAGTCAAGGACTAACATCATACTCTATTATACCCTGAACATAGTAGGTATTGGGTGTAGGGGTTGGCAACAAGTGCAGCAAATTAGAAGAAAAGGCGAGAATGACCAAAAGGTGGCTCCTTTGCCACCAGCGTGCTGAACAAAATCGGCCATCAATTCGTCACCTCAGGAAATTCCGCTAGCTAGCGCTGGTAGGGGAACTTACCACCATGGCTTTGGTGTCCGGGGCATCCTGGCCGTGTTCCTGGAGCTTGTAGGGAACGAGGCAACCCGGATAAAACCATCCTAGACCTTCGTCTTTGAAAAAAAGGCGCTACAAGTAGTTCCTGCCTTGGACTGGAAAGTTGAGTGCAATTCGCGCGGCCTTTGATAGATTAGGGGTAGATCCCTGGGGTCAATGACTGCGCCCAACATCAACCGAAGTTTGGAGGAACTCCCACAACCCCGATCACTGCCCCGGTCCATGGAGAAACATCGAAAAAGCTGGACGACATATTGTACACAAAACACGCCCAGGGAACTTGCCGAACATTGGAAATATATGTGTTAACCCACACATGGGTTGCCTTGGTAAATGCAATGGACTGAAATATGCGGTCCATATCCTGGTTCAATTCTGAACCCGCCCCCTCCACCACCAACCCCCCCACCCCCCCCCAAAAAAAAAACCAACGCCTGGAGGTGAACTTCCGCCTTCAGCAGCAACGCCGTGCCTTCGATCTTGGGCTCGCCACCCTGGCGGTTTGCGCGGAATCGGGCGGTTTCTTCAGCGTCCCTTGGGGTTCAAAACGGGATGCGACCATTTGCAAACCGTTGTTGGGTTCAGGGTTCCCTTCAATTTAGCTTGTTTGGTACTGCATCCTGTTCCAAATCACACATTTGTAAAGTGAATTGTAGTCTTCCCAAGTCCCTCCGGTCCACTTGGATGATTGTTGGAAAGAGGGTGAAATGAGGCAACGAATACGAAACTGATTGCCAACCTGAAACGAGGCAAGAACTCGAACGGCGGACACACTGAAGAAAGGGCAGCAATTGAACAAAAACCAAACTTTGAAATAATCCCAAGGAAAGGACTTTCATGGAACTCGCGGTATCTCGACTTGCGTTATGCAGAAGACGTGCTCAGGGCATTCTTCTGTGATACATATACGATGGCGAATGCAATTGAGCAAGCAAAGGCCATATCTGAATTCAATCTCGAGGCCCCGCTATTGCAATTGGCAAGTGATGTTTTAACACGCACCTACGATATATAGTGGGTCTCTCTCTCTCTCTCTATATCCGCCGACATTGCTCGGCGTGTCGGATACTTACTAGAGGATAGAGGATAACCCCCCCCCTAACCCCCCCCCGCCCGACGTCTATTACGTAGGTTTTTTGGGGGGGAGGGGGGGGGGGGTCCCCCACGTACCGCGCGGCAATTTGATGACGTTCCACTAAACGTAGTCTTCGGGGAGCCGGTGTCGCAAAACAGGGGTCCCAGGCTCGATTCCCCCGGCCGGCTTTTTTGCTGGGTTGGGCTTCCTGCATCCTTTTGCCGAAAATCTGGAAAAACTCAATGATTTTGGACGCCCTCTTTGCGAAAACGCTGGAAAAACCGTGTTTTTTTGCGGGAAATACTGAGGAGCAAAGGGGAAGTGCAAGGATACATACATACATACATGCATACATACATACATACATACATACATTACATACATACATACATACATACATACATACATACATACATACATTACATACATACGTACATACATACATACATACATACATACATACATACATACATACATACATACATACATACATACATACATACATACATACATACATACATACATACATACATACATACATACATACATACATACATACATACATACATACATACATACATACATACATACATACATACATACATACATACATACATACATACATACATACATACATTACATACATACATACATACATACATACATACATACATACATACATACATACATACATACATACATACATACATTACATACATACATACATACATACACATACATACATACATACATACATACATACATACATTACATACACATTACATACATACATACATACATACATACATACATACATACATACATGCATGCATACATGCATGCATGCATGCATACACATACATACATTACATACATACATACATACATACATACATACATGCACATACATACATACATACATACATTACGTACCTACATACATACATACATACATACATACATACATACATACATACATTACATACATACCTACATACATACATTACATACATTACATTACATTACATTACATTACATTACATTACATTACATTACATTACATTACATTTCATACATACATACATACATTACATGTACATACATTACATTACATACATACATACATACATACATACATACATACATACATACATACATACATACATACATACATACATACATACATACATACATACATACATACATACATACATACATTACATACATTACATACATACATACATACATACATACATACATACATACATACATACATACATACATACATACATACATACATACATACATACATACATACATACATACATACATACATACATACATACATACATACATACATACATACATACATTACATACATACATACATACATTACATTACATTACATTACATTACATACATTACATACATACATACATACATACATACATACATACATACATACATACATACATACATACATACATACATACATACATACATACATACATACATACATACATACATACATACATACATACATACATACATACATACATACATACATACATACATACATACATACATACATACATACATACATACATACATACATACATACATACATACATACATACATACATTACACATTACATTTACATACATTACATTACATTACATTACATTACATTACATTACATTACATTACATTACATACATTACATTACATACATACATTACATACATACATACATACATACATACATACATACATACATACATACATACATACATACATACATACATACATACATACATACATACATACATACATACATACATTACATATGTACATGCATGCATACATACGAGAGAGGGAGAGTGGGGAGAGAGAGGCTTGGGGGGATGGGGAGGATGGGAGCAGAGGGAGGGAGAGAGGACGACAGAACACACAAGGGAGACAAGGAAGAGAGGAAGAAGGAGAAAAGGGAGAGGACAATGTCGGCGGACTGAGCCGGAGGCTCTAAAGTATATATATGGTACCCCCCCCCCATTGACTCTGATTTTTTTGGCTGCATGACTTTAAAAGCAATCTTGGGTTGTCAGCCCAGGGGGGAATAAGGGAAATAAGGATCCTTATTCCCCTTATTCCCCTCAAACCCAAGAACCCAAGAACCCAAGATGCACAGAGGACTTTTGGAAGCAATCTTGGGTTGTCAGCCCAGGGGTGGAATTTGGGGAATAAGGATCCTTATTCCCCTTATTCCCCTCAAACCCAAGAACCCAAGAACCCAAGATGCACAGAGGACTTTTGGGAGCAATCTTGGGTTGGCAGCCCAAGAAAAAAGGAAGGGACATGAGGATGCTTATTCCCGTTCTTACCTTGAAACCCCCCAAGACTGCTTCCAAAAGTCCTCTGTGCATCTTGGGTTCTTGGGTTCTTGGGTTTGAGAGGAATAAGGGGAATAAGGATCCTTATTCCACTTATTGCCGTTTCTACCTTCAAACCCAAGATTGCTCCCAAAAGTCCTCTGTGCATCTTGGGTTCTTGGGTTCTTGGGTTTGAAGGGAATAAGGGAATAAGGATCCTTATTCCCCTTATTCCCTTCCTCCGCTCAGACTTGGCCTTTGCATCTTGCCAAGAGAGTCGAAATTCTGCTATATTCAGCTCTCAGGCAGCTCAAGTCCTTATTGTCTGTCTCCTCCTTCTTTCTGCCATGGCTTCCTTTGACGTGGTTGGCAAGGTCAGGTTCTCCAATGGCGCAGCCGAGCTGCGAATCCAACCAGCGTCTAGCCCTGCTTCATCCCAAGCTTACAAAGTCGACAAGGAGAAGCCTCGGGTCACTCTAGATGAAGTTCTTGAACAACACGAACGCGGAGCAATCAAAATTCATGACAGCCGGCTTCCATTGGATCAACGCGCCTTGCGTTCCATGATGTACAACACACAGAAAACTCTGAACATCGAGCCCTTGGGCCACATGGGCAGGTGGACAGAGGAGTGTCACGAGAAGCTTCTACGTGACCTGCAAGCACCTAAGGGCCATGTTCGGGGACGCAAGCGTCGTGACCGGCTGGCCATCCTGGACGCAAACACCCAGGACCCGCTGCCAATCCAAGACGCCCCAGTCCAGCAAGAGCAGCAGTTGGCCGAGGACCACCAGGGGACCTCCGAAAAGGATGAGGGCATGTCCGAGGACCACCATGGGATCTCCGAAAAGGATGAGGGTGTGTTTGAGGACCAGCAGGGTGTCTCCAAAAAGGATGAGGGTGTTTCCGAGGACAACCATGGGATCTCCGAAAAGTATGAGGACGTGTCTGAGGACCAGCAGGGTGTTTCCAAAAAGGATGAGAGTGTTTCCGAGGACCACCATGGGATCTCCGAAAAGGATGAGGACGTCTCTGAGGACCAGCAGGTGATCTCCGAAAAGGATGCGGGCCTCTCCAGTCAAGAGCCACCCCACCAAGACCAAGACATGCCTGAGAATAATCAAGGTCACTCTGAGGACTCAGGCGACGACTCCTCCTCAAGCTCGTCGTCTTCAGATTCATCTACGCCCACACGAGCTCACAATGAGAGTGTCTCCGCGCAACTCGAGCTCAAGGAGCTTGAGTTGCAAGAGGCTCACGCTCGCATTGAGATCTTGGAGGGTGACATTCAACAATATGAGTGCGAACTTGAAGAGCTTAGGGCACATTTGGCTGAGGAGCGTGCCTCAAAGAGGGCCAGGAAGTAGAAGCCTGTATAGCTGTCAAGCTGTATTCAGAATCTTCTGTAAGTAACATAGCCATCATTGGCAGACGGTACTATACATGTGCACATACTCTTGTCCGGATCTGTTTTTGTGAGAGGTGACAAAAAAGATGTCTGCTTTTGGTTGCCTTTTGGTGTGGTAGCTTGCAGCAGGACATCATGGCTTGCACGAATGCATGACATTCCTGAGTTTGATATGTGAACCTGTTGCTTTCCAGCTTAGAGTTTCCAAGTAGTTGCCCCTAAGTCACACCATCTTCTTATTCCATGTCCAGCATGTTAGACGATGCCATGGCCCTACACTCCGGCAAAGAGTGGGTGTATGAGACCCACACCACCCCCAAAATGGCTTGGCACTCTCGTGGGGAAATTTCAAAACCCATCCTCTTGTCAGACTTCTTGGACAACTCATGTCGCAACTTGAACGAAGCGAAAGTGACCTCCATAGCCTTCGATGTCCACAAGAATGTGCCAGAATTTAGCGGTCTTGCTCAGATTGGGGAGCTTCTGTCACAAGGCAACATCGCAGATGTACCCTTTCCACTACGTCTTCAAGGGCCTCTTCCTCCCAAGGCAACCATGGGCGTCATCATCGAAAACCACCATGATGGAACAATGTCTCTGATCAAAATTCTGCACTTCGCCAACAAGATCACTGCTGCTGCCGCCCAGCGCCTGATCACAGGAGAGGGCTTCGTGCCTGTGTCACGCCCTGGGCCATGGGCGCATCGCAAAGCTGTCCAGTCCTTACTGGATCGTCTTCCCGGCTTTCGCGTGATGTGGGCGAGCCTGACAAAAAAATGGCTCCTCTCCAAAGGGCTCAGTCTTCTCAGTGGGCACCTGATGACGAGGCGCTTAAGGAGGGCATCTTGTTCATCAATGCCAATGCACCAGAATGTGACTCGCAGAATGAACAGACCTATTGGATCCTATGTTCCATCAAGGAGGGCTCTGGCACACCAGTTTCTGGGTGGCCAGAAGCAAAGGTCAGATTCATGGGTGGCCCGGCCGGAGCGCAGCCTGAGACTGACTTCCCCCTCACCATGTTCAGCTTGAAGCCCTTCATGTCTGATGTTCTTTTGCCAATGGTTATGCCGATGTTGCTGACTTATGGCATCATGATGGTGGGCTTACCAGGCGTCGGCAAGACACCCTGTTTGATCACCCTTGCCATGGCAATTGGACGTTACCACGTCCGGCGTCTCTCTTTGACAGCCTCGCCGGGCTGGCGTCGAGCCAAATCTCTCGACAACTTCAGGCATCGAGTCCCCCAGGTACAAGAGGCCGTCTTTCTCGATGATCCTTCCAGGGACAAGATCGATCTAGCCGACATGAAATCGTTCCTTACTGCGGATGAAGACCAGACTTGCTCAGGCAGGTACAATGATGTCAGGCTGGTCAGAAATGGCATGAGGGCATATGCTTCCAACGACATCAGTGAGGGGGATGAGCCTGAGGACACCTACCGCAGTGACATCGAGCCCGACGAGTTCTTCAAGTTGCTCCGCAAAACATTTCCAGAGTCCAAGCAAGCAGACGTGCTGGCAGTGCTTAAGCGGACAATTGTCATGGTCTTCGGGCAGAATGGTCTCTACTTGCGCTTCCCGTCCCCCAACTATGGTGCCCTTGTCCATCGCATTGTGGCAGACGATGTTCACAAAGATCTCCTTGCCACCAAGGACAAGCCTGTGTATGCTGCGTACAAGCTGGGTGATATGGTGAAGGGAAGCTACTATGAGAGCGAGGTGGAGAAGGAGCAGAAGATCATCGATGAAGGCATGATGAAGCTACAGCAGGCAGGCCGAGCACAAGACTATGTGGAGAGATGCAACAAAGATCTCAAAGAAGCTCTCAAGCAGGTGGCACGCATCCCAGAGAGCTCCTTTGTGCCAACTTCTCAGTCTTCAGAGGACCCGCCTCTCCTGCCGCCGGTGCCTCTCAACATCGGCTGCAACCGCAACGCGCCAAAGCGCTTGCGAGAGGGCGACTTCATCTACCCAGACTCCAAGCCGGACAAGCGCCTCCGGCACAAAACGAGCTTGCTCATCTCTTGCGGGGGAGGAGCAGCCTCATCTGTTGCCTCTGGTGATCCACAACCGCGAAAAGGGAGGCCACACCATCGGGCGAGACACCTGACGCCAAGAGAATGCTTTGCTTGGCTTGGACTGTGGATGACGTTTGCAAATTCATCACAAACTTGGAGCTTGGACATGTGGTGGCAGCTTTTCGCGAGAACGCCGTGGATGGCCGCATGCTGGCGTCCTTGTCAGAAGCAGACTTGGTTGATGAGCTTGGGCTGAGGCCTTTGCAGGCTCGCAAGGTGAAGAGCCGCCTAACATAGCAATTCAAGCCGACCTGCCTGGCGGTTCCGACGGTGCAAAAAGAAGATGTGTCCGTGCCAGTTCTTTGAGCAAGGACAGTTGCCCTGGCTATTTCAAGTTGCATGTTTTGGTCGGCGCAAAGTTTGCAGTTGTTGCAAGAAACATGTCACACCGCCTCAAGCCGCTCACTGTGACCGCTGCCATTTCAGGCTCGGCACCAATGTGCAGAGCCTGAAGAGCTTCTGGCTGCAGCAGAAACAGCCGACATGGAGGACACTGCTGCAGACGAGGATGCAAGCCACTTTCTCCACGACTAGAGCGTGAACCTGCTTGAGTTCTGAGTGTTGGGCTATGCTGCGAGAATCTATACTCTTGCTTGGTGAGTAGTGGTTACTACTGCCATAAAATTCAAATTCAAAGATGAAAGCTGTGTGCCCGCGGAAAAAATAAGCTCGCTGCAAGACTGCAGTTGCAAGTGCAACCTTGGTTGATTTCCGACTTGCCTTGCACTGTGTTGCCATTGAATCACCTAGGGCTCGTAGTTACTGCGATTGTGACATGGCAGCTCGACTCAACCCCGGGGTTGTGAGCAAGCGGGGGAAGCTCCGTCGTGTCCACAAGAGGCCAGCCACGAAGAAGAGCAAGGAGTATAACAAAGTGAAGTACGTGCGAGGTCACCGAGATGTACCAGCAGCTGGTGTTCGCATGGATCGAGCTAAGTGGAAGCGCAACCTCGCTGAGATCCTGGGTGCTAGCAACAGTGGGATTACCAAGATTTTGGAAAAGGACGGCATCCTTCCAAAATGGCACGGTAAGCGTTGCCCCCAATGCTGGAAAGGCACTCTTGCATCCAAGATGCATTGCGGCAGTGCAAAGTACCAATGCAACAACTATCATTGCAAACGTATTGTCAGCCCGCTGCACTTGCATCCCTTCTTCACTACTGGCCGTGGCCCTGGCTCTACTCCTTTGCAGATGCAGGCGGCAGTTCTCTTCATGATCCTCATTGGTGCTTCCCACACCCAGATCAGGTTGGCCTTGGGTGTGAATCACAAGCTCATTGAAAAAATGAGATCCAGCCTAGCGCATACCAGGCAGCTCTTTGTCGAGCAGGAGGAGAAGAAGATCTCCTTTGGTGGCAAGAAGCAGTGGCAGGATGTGGAAGCTGATGAGTGCGCCTTTGACAAAGCAGATATGACCAAGGACGTCGCGTACAAGGAGGCGGTCAAGGCAGGCAAGCCCATCCTGTGGGAGCAATGGAGTGGCATGATGGCCCGCGGCAAGCCATCTACACTCATCATGTCACGCCTTAGCCCAGCCTTGACGGTGCGGAGAGCTCCGGGGCCGGGGGCAATCCGCAAAATTGACTGGGCCCCGTTAGCCAAGAAGCACTTGCAGGGCCGCCATGTCATCCTGCATACGGACTCGGCAAAGTCCTACAAGGCCAAGGTGGATGGCGTGCACCATGACTCAGTTGTCCACTGCAAGAAGCTGATCACACTCAAGAATGGGAAAAAGAAATGGAGCTCCCCGCAATACGTGCGAGTGGTGACTCACAGGCTCCGGGATGGAACCCAGCTGAAGGTAAAAGCAGGCACCCAACACGTGGACAGGGCTTGGCGGTTTATTAAGGACCGGTTAAAATTGAACCAAAGGGTTCGAGCTGGGTCCAAAGCAATCAGGAGCCGCATTCGTTCAGCCCAGTATGAGTACTGGATGCGGGGCCAAGATCTCTGGATCAAAACTGGAGATCTGGTGAAGGATGCAATGGCTCCTTTTGTACAGAAATAGGGAGAGTTTTCTGCAGCAGAAAACAAAAAAGCGCGAAGTGCGTCTCACTGCCTGCTTTCCAAGTAAAGTTCCACTGAATGAAGCTCTCACTGCACCAAAAAAAACACACACATAAATCTTCTGCTGTCACCTGTCAATCAAACACAAGCAAATCATCTGCTACCATCTGTCAGTCAAGCACTCACTGCACCAAAAAAAACAGAGTCGTTGAGGGGGGGTAGCATATATATATATATATATAATAATATAATATTATATACTATGCATGGATTTACGATTGGATTTAGAATCCTCCACATCAGGTTGGACTCGGTCAGCCTTGTGTTAATCGAGGTTGCTTCCTTGTCCCTTGCAGTCACCGCCAAAACGCCCGAACACTGTTTCAAATTCCAATTCATAAGCTGATTGACATGGGGCGGCAAAGTCAAATACCAAGAAAAGCGGGTGTGCTAGCACCCATCGTCCCAGACCACCCGAGGCTCGACGACGAGAAATCGAGAACTCGGCGCCTCGACCGCCAGCGCCATGGCCTCCTCCAGCGCCTCCAAGATCTCGGACTGCGGCCGGCCTTCCGCCAGCTGCGATCGATTGGATCCGATGGCGAGGGACCGGGAGAAGCCGGACAAAAAACAAAAGAAGCGTGGTCGGGGCGAGAAATCGGAAGGGAATGGGAAATTGAACCAGTAAACGGGAGTCAAACAAAAACTTGGATGGTTTATCAGGGGCATTCCCTCATTTGCAGAGAAGCAGCAAGAAAATTGGGGATGCCGAACCGTCCATTTTTGGACGTACCCAGTTTGGGCGGGACACCGATAGAAAAACCACAAATTCCTATTTGCGGGCCCTTTTTTGTTGGCCAAGCAAACGAGAGGGGCATTACCGCAACCACAGGTTGGTTCTTGGGTTTTCCTCTTGGTTTGCAAAACGGAAAGGGCAACCCAAATTTTAAGGGCCAATGGGTGACAGCCCCGTGCCTACAATTGCTGGGATTTGGACCCCGGAAACGGTGGCTTTCCTGTTGATTTCCCGCTAAAAACACCTAAAAACGGGTACCCTCAAAATCACACACTCATACGATGACGTGTCTTGCCCAACTGAGTGGCTTGGAACAGTCGAACTGTTTAGCTGCCAGGTCCAATGTGGAAAACTGCATCCAAAGGAAATACAACCTTTTTAAGGCAGCCCTCATTTCGGAAGCGCCCAATAGCCCCCCACGGCTTTGGGGGAAAAGACCAGAAATCGTTCCACGCCGACGGGCCTACTCTTGGTACTTCAAATAAGAGCAATTTTAGGAACCACCCACGGCTCGGAATGGTTTGGCATCCTTGACGGAAAGTGGAATTCGGAGAAGCCCAAAAGGTAAAAGTTGCCGGCGATGGATATCCCCATGAAAGGTAATTCTGGACCCTTGTCAGAAAATCGCTAGGGCGCCAATAATCAAAATGGGCTTGTGGGGTATTAAGTCAAATTACATAGATTGCCTTAAGACTCAAAAGGGGAAATCAACATATATTCTCGCCTCCATTTGCTCAAGTCTCCTGGAAACAAAGGATACAGATTGCCTTTACAACTTTGAAACCATCATAAAACATCGTCTGAAACGCAACTGGAGGTCAAGAAATGGAAGCTAAAGGAGGTGGATATGTTTGGGCGTTTTCTTTTTGGGCCCTCTGGCCGTTGAAGATGTGGATCTGCGCCATGATGCAGCGGGCCGACCTGAAATGAATCGATTCATGATCGGGGATCACTCAACCCAGGGGACCCACACCTGTCTTACCCTCTCAAAACAAAAACAAAAAAACATGGGACCTGAGGTTCTTTTTGGCGGTCCTGGACCATGCCTTTCAAAGGGCCCGGGTCCCGTTCGTCAGGTTGAAGTTTCGACCAATAGGTCGAGGCTGTTTGGGACCTTGACGAATGAGAATCTCAGCGTCCCGCAAAACGAGTGGCGCGGAGCCCGGTTTGGAGGCTCCCACGAGAACCAGGGGGTTCAGATCCGAAAGGGTTACCTGAACACCCGGGGTACACAGAAAATTAGATGCTCTAACTCTGTTCCATATTTAGCCTGCCCTAAAATGTATGGACCCTAGTCAGGGCTTTTTAACCAACCATCTACCAAGCCCGCGCCTCATGGTGAATTTGAATTCAGCATGCCAGTAGCACTCCAGGCAGAGCTCTCTAGAGCTCTCTGTTCGCGCCTCCCCCCACGGTGACCCGGCGAGAAAAAGGGACCTGAAAATAGTGCTTTTTCTTTTTGGTTTTCCTTTAAACCACCAAGAAAGGGTACCCACCCAATTTTGGGAACCTAGAACATGATGCATGGTCCAAATTGACAAGGCTTCGTACCCTGTGCGAATCCACCAGGTCAAAATCAATTTGGGATCTCAAAAGGCTGCCTGGACCCTCAAACTACACAACATGGTTGATATTGCCGCAAGACACTGGAGTGGTTTCCTTTTTTGAGGGTGGCTTGGTGGCTTCATTTCTGTCTCCCTTTCAATACCAACATAAAGGCAGCCATGTTGAGAACCCGCCAAATCAATGTGCAGAGGTCAATTGATGAAGTCCCCTGAAAAACAAAACAAAAACACAAAAACATAGGCTTTAAAACCCAAAGAAAACCACACACACACACAAGCAAATGTTCGATTCAGCAAATGGAAGGCCACGGACGAGTAGGGTTCAACAGTATGGTGCCCGCAGATCTTCTAGCCATACCCTCTTTGTTTTCAAGGAATTTTCTGTTCAGAAAATTGCCTGACCCAAGGAAATACAACTATATATATATATGCATACAAACCATACGCAACTATATGACTACATATATCTATATTCATGCTATATAAATATACCACTTTCTGAAAATAATGATGGGTGAACAGACTGGGACATCCACCCGTAGATTCCTAGCGTCACCTCGCGGCTCGCGTGGCAAAGGCGATAAGCTGGGGCGCCGGGCGCTTCTGCCTGCAGGTCCCCCACCCTTTTCGCCGCCTCGGTGGCCTGAAAACGAGTCCGCGAAAACAGATCGAAGTACCCCAATCTCACTTCTGATCGAGTGGATGGCCTATGTTGAAACTCTTGTGCCACCAAAACGGTCGGGAACTCGGGAAGTGAGAAGGTTCAATGGGGGCCGTCAGATCAGGTGAACTGTTCTGGCTGTCTGACGGCTTCCCCTCTTTTGACCAAGCGATTTCTAGGGGCGTACCCCTCAAAAGTGGCCTGACCCCAAAGGAGCAGAAAGATCTACCCTGCCCACCTTGCCAAGGGTCCCACCTGACAGAGGGTCATTTGAAAAGAAAACAAAATGCTGCAGGACCCCTCAGTCAGGCTCCCAAACCCGGGCAGGAGGGTAGGTAGCACCCAAAAAGGCAGGGCTGCTTTCGGATCTGAAAGGTTCGGGGGACCCCGCCAAAACATGCGAAGCGTTGCTCCGATTGACCCCGGATCGAAGCAGAACCGGCCCATTTCGAGGGTTCCGCTGGACATCTGGGCTCCCATCACCCTCGAAAAAAACTCCTCACCCCAGCATTGTGGTTGGCGATATCAACCATATGTGTGGGTTGAGGAATGGGGTGATAGGCTAGTGGCGGAAACACTGGGCTTTGTGTGACGCTCAGTTGTTTTGCTTCAGGAGTTTGAGGGTGGGAGACACTGCAGATCATAGAGCCAGCAGAACCCCTTTGGGTTCAGTCAAACTGGGGGCCATTTTAGTAAGACGTCCTATTGACACGAGCTATGTGGAGGGTAACATGGACACCACCCCAAAAGCAATGGTGTGGTCCGCTCAAAATGTTCACTTTAACGGATCCTGTAAGAGGGAATTTGTCGATCACTTGCTCGGCCGAGTTGGTAAGTTGTTCGTAACATAGGTTACAACCCATAAGCAAAGTAACATGGAACCCGATGTCAAGTCCTCTCAGAGTCATAGCTTTTGGGTTCTCATGTTTCTTTGCAGGATGTTGGGGCAATCGCAACAACCATGAAAATAACAAGGGGCAGTATCACGGAGTGACACGTGTTTTGTGTCTTTGTGGGCGTCAACAAAAACTAAAACGAAAACAAGACAACACAATAAGGAACTTAGTGAAAGAGAAAAACCAAACAAAACAGTATGACCAAAAACAAGAGAAACAGGGGACATTCCGCACGTGTTGTATGTTTGTCCTTGAAAACACCGCCGAACAAGAACTGGTCCAGCATTAAAACGAGGCACCCGCACGGCCCGCACACACTTGTTGCCAATTTCGGAGCTGTGGGGCTTCAGCATCTCCACAACTAACACACTTTGGTTTTCAATATTTTGAACTCAGTTGTCCCTTAGAAACCTAGAAATAAGAAGTGATCACGTTTTGCTTCCACTAAAACTGGAACCCAAAGGAAACCAAAAGGTCAGATCTGCTGACACAGCTTGCTCAGCCTTGCCCAGCGACCCAACCAACCCAACTGACGTCACTCCACTTCCGCGCCTCCTTGGACACTTTGGCGGCTCGGGAGAGCTCCTGCCGCGATAAAAAAACGAAACTCATTTATGCCATTTCGGCTGCAACTGGCTCTTTTCCACTGTCTAAGTGGCTCTTTGATTTTGATGGCAACTTTGGCAAAACTGTTGCTCGCCGCGCCTATGCCTCATAGGCTGTTCTCGCGCGCTGGCATAAGCCTGTCAGGCCAGCGCCCTATTTAGACTACAATGTCATGTTGGCAGATCTGCTCCGGCAACTTGTCTGCGATGTCACCTTGCGTTGTGTTGTAAGAGTTGCGCAGCACCTGTCAGCCTTCGTATACGGACATGTCGCACACATGCGCAAGAACAACCCTAACAAGAATGTTTTTTGAATCAAACAAACTTTGGCAGTCTGCTGAGGTGACTGCAGGCTTAAAGCAACATGTTGCCATCTCAGCCAAAAAAGCCACCATGCTCAATGGCCTGGCCTTGTTGCCAGTCCATTTCAACGCCGGTCAGGCGCGGCACTTTCGTCTCCTACGGTTTCACGCACTGTCGTAAGCTGCTCGCTGTCTTATAACCTGAGTGCTTCGCACTTTGCGTTGCACACGTTTGGAGGTTGTGTTTGTTAGCCGGCGTTGCCTGACTGCTTGAACTACAAGGCCGTTTGGTTCTTAAATGTTTTTGGTGTCTGGGCCCGTGTGCCCGTGTCACCTTGCTAGCGTCGTGAACTGGGCAGGCGAGGGCGGGCCACGTTGTTGCAAAGGCTTGCCCAGTCGAAAGCCGAATGTCAGCATGACAACTCACGTTGAGCCCCTGGCCTCTTTGGCCCTGCACCAGCTTTTGGGTTATGTTATTTGAGGGCTGGCTGGCCGAAAGCTGGCAATGCGCAGGGCAATTATGTCGTCAACGACCTTCCGTAATTCTCAAGCAGTCACGCCGGGCGCAAAGACCTCTGCGCAAATTGAAGCAGTCACCAGTATGGCAGTGTCCTGCTTCATGTCTTTAACAATCCCGTCCCATAACTGAAGCTACTTGCGCGGCGTTGTGCTGCTTGGCAACTAGCAGTGTTGACCGTGTGATAGACGCATGCAGACACACGTGCTCGGCGCGACTTAGGAAGCCTATAGGCCACGTCATGTCAGAGTTAGATCTGGCGGCGATGTTTCTGCTCTTGGCCTGCCGCTTTCTAACGCGCGCCGCAATCCGCACCGCAACTGAGCAAACCAATTCAGAATCACACAGTGCAAATACTCCAACTTGCTTTCAAGAAAAATCACGCGAAAGAGGCAGCCGGTTGAAGTTGAAGGCTTTGCCGCATCAACAGACCCGGCATTCGGCTGCAGCCAAATGCGTTGCTTCTCGGGTTTGCGCTTCGTCTTCCTGCGGAAAACTGTTGCAATTTTGCTCCGGCACTCAGCTGCAGCCAAATCCTTTTTTGGAATAGCGATGGAAAACAACCACAGGTGTGCTCCCGCGTCATTCTGCAGCCAAATGTGCTTTCGGGTGTGCGTTCGGCATGCGAGAGACAAGCTGCATCTTTTCTGGGGCATTGGCCTGCAGCCATGTCCGCTACCCGGATGCAACCACGGAAAGCCAAGCACGGCGCAATCTGCAGGAAAATGCCGGGGCAGCGTTGTGACTCATTTTCGCGAAAGCCAATCGCACTCCAAGAAAATGTGTTTTTAGATATAATTCTCTCATCCCTCTTACGAATATAGATTGGATGATGGAACCGGGGGCTGCAGCCAAATGCTGGAGCAAAATCGTGATTGGTTCTTGAATACCTGTCGGATGCTGGGGAAAGACCCAACGCAACCCTGAAGCGGATTGCGCTGCAGACGCCAGCCGGAGCAAGATAACAATATACAGACTATCCAGAGAACCAACCGCAGTCCTGAGAAAAGGGTTTGGCTGTAGCCAATTGCCGGTTGCCTGGGCAAGCCAAGCGCAATCCCTAAAGAGGACTTGTCTGTGGAGAGTGTGATTGGTTGGCTGCAGCCGAACACCGGGCTCAAATTGTGATTGGTTGGCTGCAGCCGAATGCCGGGCTCAAATTGTGATTGGTTGGCTGCAGCCGAATGCCGGGCTCAAATTGTGATTGGTTGGCTGCAGCCGAATGCCGGGCTCAAATTGTGATTTGGTTTCTGAAAACACGATCGCATTTTGAGGAACGGGTTTGGCTGCAGCCGAATGCAGGAGAGGGTGCAGGAGAGTTGCGAGCGGTTTTTTGGAAAACCCGTCGTGTTCTCGAACTGAACCCCAGAGCAGAGTTATGATTGTCGTCCTGGAGAACCAATCGCAATTCACAAGAAAAAGCGAGAACGGATCAGCTCAGAACATTATAGTCGCCAAACAACGCAGTGATTCATATGCCCCTGACACTGGATTGTGTGATTGGGTTTCTGGAAAGACAATCGCAAGATGAGGTGGCATGTGGGCCTGCCAAGTATGATTGGTTCCGTGGTTTTGCGGTTGAAGAAGGTTGACGCTGAACTTGGCTTGTGACATCTCACTGGCGCAGGTGTTTACTCCATCGCAGCAGTTCTTAATCAGGCCAGCCCGCCGTCCGCAAAAATTGGAGGGGAAACCATCTGACCGCCGAGTTGCAAACCGACGTTGCGACGAAACAAAGCAGACGCATTTCACATGGGCACCCTGCTGCAGTCGAGTCGGGCTGGGCTTGCCTGTGACGGACTGGAAGTAGTGAGTGTAAAATGGCTAGCGCTGTGGCAGATTTGCTTTCGGAACAGCCTCGTGACTCGTGACTGACAAGCCACTTCATGTATATGATGTTCACGCAAGAACTCGTTTGGAAAACTTTGCGAAGCAATCTGCGCTCTTCCACCCCGTCCTTGGCTCATTTCTTGTAGCAGGCCTTGCCCAGACATCGTCTTTCCCAGCTTAGTCGTTTCGGCAGTTTGGCTCAAACCAGCGCCCAATCTTGGCGCTCTGTGTTTCTGAGCTTGTCTGCGGCGCTGCGAAGCCGCAGACCGTAGGAAGGCTGGCCAGCGCCACTTCAGCCTTGTCAGTTTGAGGCGACGCAAAAGAGAAAGAACTGCTGGCGGTGTTGGAAAACTGCAGGGCCTGGCAGGACACGCCAAGGACTGGTTCTTGCTGCCATGCGTGCGCGGAAAAGAGCTTCAGCGTTTGTGCTGGGGCTGCTGAACAGGGACACGCAAAACCGGTGTCATCCTTCCCGGGAGCAATGTTGGCGCAAAGTTCAGGAACATCCTTGAAGAACTGCACGAGCGTGATGCGTTTCCACTTTTCCAGAGCAGCAAGATATGGCAAGATGTTGGTAAAGCTGCCCAGACATTATGTGAAATAGCTGGAAAGCACTTCATTCATCTCCAAACCCAAGTGAAGCCTGTGGCGGCAAAGCAGCGTACCTGTTTCCACCACAATCTTGCATGTTTCCGCCGTAGCCCCGTCGCGCAACCGTCAAAGCTTGGAAAAACGGCCAGGAACCTGTCAACGCTGTCCAAAACAGCTGCTTGGCAGCCGATGCCTGCAAAATCAGAAAAAAATCGGGCAGAGAAAGCGCTGTGTTTGCCGCGCGCCAAGCGTAAACGCATATCATACTTCCGGCCTGGCACCATACCTTGTTCTAGCGGTGTAGCTACTAACAGCTGCTCGTTGCAAGCGGAAATGCTGTTGCACTGCTCAGACTGGCATGAGGCAAAAGGCAGTTGTTGCAATAGACTTGATCGACTTTTGGCATGCACCCACCAGAAAGGCACACGCATGCCAAGGGTTGCGGCGGCGCTAGTGCACCTTGCGACAACCTGCGAAAAACGCCGAAAAAAACCTGACGCCTCCGTGGGCGCAAAAGGGAGTCTGTTTGAGTCCACGGCTTAGGCTTGGTCAAAGAAGGTTTTACAGCAATATGACAGAGAGTCGAACCGCAGCGCCTTTTAGCTTTCCAGTCATGCAGCGCACGTGTGTCTGCATGCGTCTATCACACGGTCAACACTGCTAGTTGCCAAGCAGCGCAGCACAACGCCGTGCAGGTAGCTTCAGTTATGCAACGTGATTGTTCAAGACATGAAGCAGGACACTGCCATATTCGTGAGCTGCTCCAATTTGTGCACAGAGGTTTTTGCGCCCGGCCTGCACTGGTTGGGTTGTGGCAAAGCCTTTCCGGCCCAAACCGCTTGAGAATTACGGAAAGTTGTTGACAAAGTTGCCCTGCGCATTGCCAGCTTTCGGCCAGCCAGCCCTCAAATAACATAACTGATCCAAAAGCTGTGGCAGGGCCAAAGGGGCCCGGGGCTCAACGTGTGTGGTCATGCTGGCATTCGGCTTTCGACTGGGCAAGCCTTTGCAACAACGTGGCCCGCCCTCGCCTGCCCAGTTCACGACGCTAGCAAGGTGACACGGGCACACGGGCCCAGACACCAAAAACATTTAAGAACCAAACGGCCTTGTAGTTCAAGCAGTCAGGCAACGCCGGCTAACAAACACAACCTCCAAACGTGTGCAACGCAAAGTGCGAAGCACTCAGGTTATAAGACAGCGAGCAGCTTACGACAGTGCGTGAAACCGTAGGAGACGAAAGTGCCGCGCCTGACCGGCGTTGAAATGGACTGGTGACAAGGGAAGGCCACTGAGCATGTTGGCTTTGGCTGAGATGGCAACATGTTGCTTTAAGCCTGCAGTCACCTCAGAGACTGCCCAAAGTGTGTCTGATTCAAAAAACATTCTTGTTAGGGTTGTTCTTGCGCATCTGTGTGACATGTCCGTATACGAAGGCTGACAGGTGCTGCGCAACTCTTACAACACAACGCAAGGTGACATCGCAGACAGGTTGCCAGAGCAGGTTTTCCAACGTGACATTGTAATTTAAGTAGGGCGCTGGCCTGACAAGCTTACGCCAGCGCGCGAGAACAGCCTATGAAGCATAGGCGCGGTGCCAGAGCCACGCCCTGCCTTGTGGAGCAACATGCAGTTTTGCAAGAGTTGCCACCAAACTCAAAGAGCCACTTAGATAGTGGCAAAGAGCCAGTTGCAGCCGGAATGGCATATTTGAAGGTGTTGTTCCCCTTTTTTTTGAGATAGACATCGAATAAACTAACAACGCATATGACATATTCAATGAATCAGTGTTTTTTGTGTATGTCATTTGGCATAGAATCAACTAAATTAAAGCTTGCAGACTTTGAAACAAATGCGTTGATTGCACTGAATCTGTGTGAGCAGTTTAATTAAAGAATTTATTGAACCACACATATGAAATATCAATGATTCAGTGCCTTTGCTCAGATGAGGCCCCAACCCCCTTTAAAGCATCTTGTATGTACTTCAAATGTGCCATGAATGTCCAAACGTAACAAATAATTGGACTGTATCGTCACTTTCTTGTGTTGGCCCTGTGTTTGCGGTTGCTTTTTCGGTGTTCGGTTGGAGCATTTTTCCTCAAAAGGACCGTAGACTCTGTGAGTCTTGGGCAGCTTGCTTCCAGCTTGGACTCAGATTCACACATATGGCACCTATGCAGACGCACCGGCGCTAACTAGCAAATGGCATGCCTATTTGACGAGACTTGTACTTTTCAGCTAGCGTTCTGAGGCTGCTGAGGGGTGGTCGGCACACACAAGTACAATTGTGTCTGTAAGAAATGTACATACATACTATGGCTTTACTTGCAAGTTGGTGTGCCTTTTTTGGGGGACCCCCACGATGGGTCGTTTTCCGTTGTTTCTTTAAACCAACCTCACAAAGCGTACTCACACAAAAAAGAGACCCCAATAAGGAACCTAGCTATTTCCAGTTACCCATATAGTAGGTATCCTGCTATTTTCCTTTTTGGTCTTTCAAAGCGTGTTTTTTTTGGTTACCTACGAAAGGCTATTTTCCTGTTGGCGTTCAAAGGGTGGTTCCCTTACCAACAAAACCAGGAAAATGGATCCGTCCACTCCTCCCAGGGCAGTGGAGCTTTGACGCCGGTGGCTCGCTTGCCCCGGGAGAACTTTGCTGTGCCTCGGACCAACATGAGGCGCCAACGTGCATACCAAATGGACGTGACATAAGGAAGCCAGAAGTAGTGGCTTTACATGGCAATGGGTTTACAGGGTATCCCCAAATCCACCCCTAAAAAAAGGCCTATAACTGGCGTATGTCCATTTGGGGTATCTAAGTTGGCCCTTGGAAGGAACTCTCCTAGTTTTGGGCTGTGCACGTATGAGCAAATGTTCTTGAGGATCACACATGCCCCTCTTTCTGAACTGTTGTTGTTCTCAGAACCCTGCCCCCTTTAGAATCCCTGGCTTGGCAAGGCAGGAAATTCAAGAGGTCAAGAGTCCAGGTCTGGTTCCAAAATGGAATTCAAGAAGGGGGGGTCTGAACAAACCGTTGGACTCACATGACCCTTCGATCCGAGGAACTGGCGTTCCAGCCGATTTGACCCAAACTTGGGTGAAGAAACGGAGAGTTGTGCACGCCTTGCCCGCCTCAAACAGCTAGAAAGTCTAGAAAACGGCTTGGATATGCGCTTTTTTGTGGATTTGTTCTTCCTCCTGTCGGTCCTTTTTTAGTACTCTTTTAGTACTTCTTTGATATCTTACAGGGGTGGAGCCACAAAAGCCACATCCCAAATGATTTCCTTGGAGAAAGGTCAATCAATCCGCACAAACGCACCGAATCACACCAAACGCAAGTCCTCAACCTTTCACATGCCCGGCTTGCTCGGGCACATGCCCTGAGAGCCGTCCCAAAGCCATTAGGCTGACCCCATGTGGCTCTTGAGGAAAGGGGTATGTGCTAAAATCTGGGACCCCCGCATGGCTTTCCTTCCAGTTTTGCCTTGTTTGAACAATCTCAAAAGGGGCGAGGTGAAATCGCAGCGTCTTGGGGGGGAATTTCCGAGTCACCTCCGTGAACATCAAAACCGGTGCCCCGGCTGAGGCCCCGGCTCTGTTGCTGTTGTCTTTGCAGCAGCTGACTTCTGCACTCTGCCTGGTGACGTTTGGATTGGTGCTTTGGATTGGTTTGTGGCTTGGTGGTTTGAGAAATTGGCAGTTTCTTGTAAAGGCTAAATGGTCACATAACCTGCAATCGGTGGTTTTGGATTGGTTCGGGACGAACCCCTGGTTCTTGTGGATAAAGGCACCAACCCGCTTGGCTCGTGGCTCGCCCTGGGACCTGAAAAACACCGGCAAAGGCCTTGCGGGACCGTTTTCTCGGCCAAACTTGGAAGGCTTAAACTCACTTCTGATTCTGTGGATTGGCCAACAAGCATGACCAGGATCTATTCATGTACCAAAATCATCCAATCCCAAAAAGTAAGTCCAAGAACTCGGGGGAGTAGCCTTCTGTCCACTACCATGGAACCCACCAGAGGGTCCGTTTTAAAGGAAAAAGGTCTTTCCAGTGCCCGCCTGGTAGGTTTTTCTGTTAGACCACAGGGTAAATGGTCAAAACCTGGTGAGAAAAAACCTTCGCAGTGCCCGAGCTTCGAAGCATAGCTGATGTTTCTGGTGCATCTGAAACCCAATGTCTCGACCGCTGATGGAACAGCTCTTGGCCCTCGCTTGAGGACCCCGCCAAATGGCAGCCGTTTTAGTTTCTCTTTAAAAAGCCATGCCAAGAAGGGCCTCAGATTTGGGCGCCACCCCATTTTTTGAGGGACTCCCTTTTCTTTCCATTATGTCTTTGCCCGTGCAACTTGTCCAACGCAGAGTCTGGAGCCCCCATTTCGATTGGTTTAAAGGGAAACCAGAAGGAAAACCGAACTCCATTGGGTCCAAATCCTAAAACACGAACCGACATTGTTTAGCTGCCAACTGGACAGATTTCCCACATCTCATTTGACGGCTATGCCCTGGCCCAACACCGAACGTGCAGTGCACTGCCCTTTCATTTTTAATTAGCACGGTCGATTCTGCAAACCGAGCAATCCCAATTTCCTAATGGACATTTGGTGAGTGTGACCCATGTCATCCCATTACAGTTGACGATGGCAAATTTGACCGTGGGTATGTATGGTCAGAAGGGTCTATTCCCAAATGCCGAGTTTATATTGCAAAGAGGTCGATGTACTTTCGCAAAAGAATGGAGCAACAAGGACAAGCCCTTAAAGACTTGAAGTGGTTTGGTTCGATTCAGGGTTGACCAATCCCTTCTGGAAAAAAAAACAAAAACAAGCACCCGTTTAGTGGACTCTCCTCAACATTTGCAAGGTTGCTCAAAGACATGTTCGGGTGATTTCCAAAAAACATGTGCGGATATCCCCAGCTGATTTTCCTTTTGATTTTCCTTTACGTAAGACCAAGCAGTTCCTTTTGAGACAGGCCCCTTTCGGGGTTTGTCTCAAACTGGGGGGACGCCCTTCCGGTTTTCATGTTGGCTTCCTCTTAAAACCAACCCAAACTGGGTACCCTCAAAAAACAGACATACCCAAAAGTTACCTTTGGCTGCACACAAATTCCTCACTCTGAGGTCGGAGCCATCACCCCTAACGCGCTGCACTTGCCCAGCTGGTCATTCACCCGAAGAAACCTGAGGTGCTCGGCTCCTTATGTTGCTTTGTCTCGAAATGTGGAAACTCCAAAACTTTGGCTTCCCCTTGGTTTTTCCATTCAAATCCACTCAGACAGGAAACCCTCCACAAAAATACGCCCCCAGTGTCTAATGGGTGTGGCTCAAAAATTAACAATCGCTAAGGCCAACGCTGGTTTCAGTCTTTGATTCTATTTACCTTTTGGTGCCGTTTGGCGTACATGTTAGTGAGCCACAGCCATATGGAGACCCCCAAAATTTCGAAAATGTTATCTTCCCTTTGGCTTTTCCCGTCAAAACCGCTCAATGAAAATACCGGCCAAAGTGCCAAGGCCCCCTCTCATTTGCCAACTTCAATTGGCCCACCATTGACATAGCCAAAGGTTCCTCGGCGCTCGTTGACCAATGCCCACGAATTCTTGGTCCCAAACATTCCGTGCACTCCCAGCCAAAGTTGCCAAAACAGGCACAATGGGATCGAATTTGTCCACATAGGGGGACCCCCAATTAACATCCAATTAACATGGACTTCGGTGTTCTATTTGTTTTCCCACTAGAACCATCCCACAAAGGGTATCGAGTCTCAAACAAAAGCACACCCACACCCACACACACACAACCACCCACACTAACGCGAACGCGTGCACGCACACGCGCATGAGCACGCACCTGTGCGCGCACTTACGCCTGCGCAAACACACCCACACACTCAATTATTTTGGGGCCGGACTCGGGCTGCTAGTTTGGTTGCCCTTCACAAGCCACACAAAAGCTCCTGGCCTTCTGTCCATGGACTTTCAAACAAAGGTAGTTCCTTAGATGGGGGCCCCAGAGACCAATCAAAGGGGGTTCCCAAGTTTTTGACAAACCCTAAGACAACGCCAGTTCGCCTCTCACTGAGACAGGTCCTTAAGCCAGCGCCAAGTTGCAGCTTCTCTCCATTGTTGTTTTGAACACGGTGGCTTGGTTGTTCGGGGTGCTTTCCCACTCTCCCCGTGCAACAGTGTTACGGGTTCAAATCCCCACACCAATCCAAACCAGGATTTCAACATGACAACCTAGCCACTTTGGAGGGACTAGTTTTGGTAATTACACAACATGGGTAGATTGTTTGATGGCTTCTCTTTGTAGCACCAAGCAAATCAGGCTACAATTCACAGGTTTTGAGCTTCTCTTTGGTATTAAAATGGTAGCACATGGGTACCCAGCATGGCACCCCTGGTTTTGAGCTTCTCAATTCCTCCTGGGCTTTCGAACCCATGCGCTCCGCAGCTTTTTGCGAGACCTTCGGGGCCCCGGCAGCTCATGGGCACGCTCCGCAGCGTGCAAGGCCTGAGGCGACGGGCAGGCAGTCCAACCAGGCTGGAAGTAGGACCCCGGCAAAAAATTAGCTTTTTTGCCTGGTGAGTGGAAAACACAGGGGACCCCCAAAAAGGAAAAACAGAAAAAGGGGAGCTAGCTTCTGGGGAAGAAAATAAGCCCAGGTGGTACCTCAAGCCGCTCTAAAACTTCGGGAAATGTTCTGGAACCCCCCTGACAGCTGCCCGAACCACCCCAGTGCTTATTTGGGCAAAGCTTTCAGCTGTTGGGGAAAAAACCTCCGCCCTCCGCAATGCCTACGAATGGGACACCTGCTGAAGGCGAAAACACAAATGGGTGGCTGACAACATGAAATCATTCGGCGGATGTTCTGATTGCTGGCACTCACACAAACGCACACACGCGAGCAAGCAAACAACAAGAAACAAACTGAACAAAGCAACGAAACACAACAAGAGAAACAAACACAAACACACAAGCAATACAAACCTACAAACAAGCAAACTCAAAAAACAAAATGACACGACCACACAGACACACAAACAAACACACACTCACAAACACATGAACACACAAACACGCAAACACACACACACACAACCACGCCAACGCACACACACACACACACCAACGCACACACACACACACCCCAACACACACACACACCAACACACACACACACACCAAAAACATACAAACAGCCAAGCACGAAGCACGCAACACCCAAACACCCAACCATGAAAACAAGCAAAGACGTAAATCACAGATGCAAAGACACCGTAAATGAACCAATAAATCAAAGAAACAGAGCAAAACACAAGCAACCAAACAAACAAACACAAACCAAACAAACACACACACACCAACACACACACACACACCAACACACACACACACACCAACACACACACACACACACACCACACACACACACACACACACACACACACACACACACACACACACACACACACACACACACACACACACACACACACACACACACACACACACACACACACACACACACACACACACACACACACACACACACACACACACACACACACACACACACACACACACACACACACACACACACACACACACACACACACACACACACACACACACACACACACACACACACACACACACACACACACACACACACACACACACACACACACACACACACACACACACACACACACACACACACACGCACACACACACACACACACAAACACACACACACACACTCTCACACACACACACACAAACACACACACGCACACACACACAAACACACACACACAAACACATACACATACACACACACACAAGCATGCACATGGCCAACCACACAAACACACAAGCAAGCAACAACCCAAACACCCCACATACACACACAGAAGAGAAACAAACAAACACATGCGACGACACAAACAAACAAACAAATGAATAAAGCAAGCAAGCAAACAAGCAAGCAAGCAAGCAAGCAAGCAGGCAGGCAAACAGACAGACTGGCAAGCAAACAACAATCACACAAACAAACATGAACAACCCAAACGCCGACACAAACAAGCAATCTTGCAGACACGAACGCGCAAACAATGAAACAATCAATCAAATAAACAAACAAGCGAACAAACAAACAACCAAAAAGACAAGTGCGCAAGCCACCACACAATCACACACACACACTAAAAAACCCATGCGCGCGCAAAGACCAACACACACACACAGTGACAAACAACACACGAGGAATAACTAGGACACGAAAAACCACAGAAACCTTCCAGCACACGGGCAACATTCCCCCCCCCCCCAACCCCCCAACCCCCACGCCCCCCCACCCCCACGCCCCCCGCCACGTTTTCCCATTGCCGCCTTCTCGTAGTGCATGCCGGCAAGCCGAGCTTTGGCCACCTTTCATGGGTCGGAAGGGGGCTGTCTTGGGGTCGAAAGAATGCGAACCTATGGGGTGGGCCAAGGTAGAGATAGACATGTGAGGGTTTCCGTCTATTTTGGCCCCCTCGAACTTCTTGGGGAACGTACGGTTGGCGTCACTTGGAAGGGGGGCAGGTGGTCAGGTCATGCTGAGAAGCTCATCATACATTTCTCAATTTCGGGGTCGGATGGAAGGAAGCCTTTCGGAAGCAGCCGACAACCTTAAGCCCAGATGATGATGTTGGGAACATGAACAGACATGAGCATTCGCCCGCATCATGGCTCTAGACATCTGTTGTCGTGTTTTGGGGGATTTCTGATGAGAACCCCATACACGGGTGTGTCTCGAAACTGGGGACCCTGGGGACCCCCTAAAATGGTGGTTTTCCTTTTTCCCCCTTTTTGTTCAAATATGGGGTACCATGGGTACCCTCAAAAAAATCACCCACCCAGTAGCCGGAAACGCGCACCAAAATTTGGAGGCTTAGGCCTAAAGGAAGCATCGGTTTGCGGGCCCCGTCGTCCGTTTGGCGTGTCTCAGTGGTGATGTTGCCCCTGAAGATCCTTGTAATTAGTTGCCATGTCCCAGGGGCGCAAAATCGCGGGGAACACGGCAACTTCAAAAGAGACACTTCTTCTGATCCACCAAAACCTACACCAGAAACAGAATCACAGCTGTACTCAAAAAACACAAGATGTTCTTTGGGCTCCGACCCTTGCCAAGCCACGAAGGGACACAGAACAGGTGCCCTTGGTGTGTCAACTTGCAAAAACCCAATGGCTGAATTTCTCTTGAGTTCTGTATTTGCTTGGTTTGCGGCATAACTTTGGAATTCCATTCGGGGGTTGGTGGGTTCCTCGCTTGGGTAGCTGAGAGCCCAAGGCCCTTGCGGGTTCCTTAGGGTTCCCTGGGAGCCTTGCAGGATCCCCCCCTTGGACCCGCCCCCTCAGAAAGGGCTGCCGCAGTTTGTTGCATCCCGCTCGCATGGAGCCAATTCGCCCAAGCAGGCGATGGGATGTGTTTCAGGGTAGCTTGGCTTAAAGGGATATCTAAAGGAACACCACCATGTTTGAGGTCCCCTCATTCTAACAAACAGACTGATGTGTATCCTTGGAGAAGCATGCAAAACGGGTAAACCAAAAAAACAACAGCTCTCCCAAGAACGCAGAGGAAGATTGGAGTCAGCCCCTGTTCTTTGATGAGGTATCCCCATGTCCTCCAAACTACTCATGTATCGAGTGCTCCCAGCAGTCATACTGTGGATGGACAAAACTCTGCACCAGTTGGGTTGGATGCAACATGAGACACCCCTGTGAATTGTGGGATAAACATGGGTAAACCACTGACTAAGTGGTGCAGGATTCCTGCCCATCTACGGTAGTTGGCCACCGGGGGAACCACCAATGCAAAACCTAGGGCTAAACCAAACCTTTCCTGGAAGTGCAGAGGTGGACCAATAGAACCACTGCTCGCTAAAAAGGGGGAATTCGTGGACCACGGCTCCGTTTGAGGTGGCTTCAAACGAAGGCCACGGGGCGAACAATTGGCAGAAAGAATCGGACAGGATGGCTTTAAATGAACCCAAACGGAAAGAAACCAACCACCTGGATGGGGTCCCTAATTTCGTCGAGCCTCCACGTAAACCCGCTAAAAGGAAACAAGCCAAAAGAAAACCTCTGACACTCAACCATGGGTGTGTCTATGCGCTTTTCCTTGTGGGTGCCCTTTTTGGGAGTAGCTCTAATGGGAAACCAAAGAGTTCAGCCCATACGTCATACTCCTTTGGGTGGGTTGAAGGCAAACCACAAGGAGCAACCACAGGGAACACCACCACTTTGGGGTGCCACCATTTTGAGCGAGACATAGCCGTCCAGCGCAAATTCCGGGCCTGCAGCAAAGATTGGGCCTCGCCCTTGCGGTCTTTGTGCCTCAACTGTTTGGCGTTTGGCGGGCGTGGGGTTCTGGTCTTTGGGGCCATTGGAAGAGTCCTTTTCTGAAACTTCATTCTCCAGGACGTCTGTTCTGAAGTTCCTTTTGAAGAAGTTCTTTCGCTGAAAGACTGAGTCTGGGGTCCTGAACAGGGAAACACATAGGGGCGGCCCTTTCCTTGAAACCGATCTAATTTAAGGTAACTTGTTCGCCCCAAATACATCCTTTCAGAGATCCTGAACTCGATCGAGGAATGGTTCGGGTAGCAAGGAACGCTGCGTTCAAGTCAAAGCAAACGAGAACAAATAGGTGGAACGCCGACTGAGGCACAATGGTTGAATTTGAGCAGGGAACAGAAGCTGCTACAATGCTGCACTCTAGATCTGGCTGCTTGGAGAAGGCTGCAGGGCCTTCATGTTCGCAAAGATGGATCCTTTCCCAGCAGACCCCCCCCCAAAACAATTAAAGGACCGGATAACCCCACATGCTATGTTTTTCCCAAGGATGTGAGTTCAAATGTCCACACACATGTACCGTGCGCCCCTTGTATGGATGCGATTACAGAGCACCCAGATGCACAGAATGCAGCGCCTGCCACGACTTCGGCAACGGCATCGCCAAAGTGCTGCGCCTCGATTTCGCAACGGCATCGCCAAAGTGCTGCGCCTGCCACGATTTCGCACACCCCCCGCCGCGCGCGCGACAACATCCTGTCCCTCTAGACAGCTGCCGAATGCGACCCCTGCCACACAAACACACACCCAGATGCACAGAATGCTGCGCCTGCCACGACTTCGGCAACGGCATCGCCAAAGTGCTGCGCCTGCCACGATTTCGCAACGGCATCGCCAAAGTGCTGCGCCTGCCACGATTTCGCACGCCCCCCGCCGCGCGCGCGACAACATCCTGTCCCTCTAGACAGCTGCCGAATGCGACCCCTGCCACACAAACACACACCCAGATGCACAGAATGCTGCGCCTGCCACGACTTCGGCAACGGCATCGCCAAAGTGCTGCGCCTGCCACGATTTCGCAACGGCATCGCCAAAGTGCTGCGCCTGCCACGATTTCGCACGCCCCCCGCCGCGCGCGCGACAACATCCTGTCCCTCTAGACAGCTGCCGAATGCGACCCCTGCCACACAAACACACACCCAGATGCACAGAATGCTGCGCCTGCCACGACTTCGGCAACGGCATCGCCAAAGTGCTGCGCCTGCCACGATTTCGCAACGGCATCGCCAAAGTGCTGCGCCTGCCACGATTTCGCACGCCCCCCGCCGCGCGCGCGACAACATCCTGTCCCTCTAGACAGCTGCCGAATGCGACCCCTGCCACACAAACACACACCCAGATGCACAGAATGCTGCGCCTGCCACGACTTCGGCAACGGCATCGCCAAAGTGCTGCGCCTGCCACGATTTCGCAACGGCATCGCCAAAGTGCTGCGCCTGCCACGATTTCGCACGCCCCCCGCCGCGCGCGCGACAACATCCTGTCCCTCTAGACAGCTGCCGAATGCGACCCCTGCCACACAAACACACACCCAGATGCACAGAATGCTGCGCCTGCCACGACTTCGGCAACGGCATCGCCAAAGTGCTGCGCCTGCCACGATTTCGCAACGGCATCGCCAAAGTGCTGCGCCTGCCACGATTTCGCACACCCCCCGCCGCGCGCGCGACAACATCCTGTCCCTCTAGACAGCTGCCGAATGCGACCCCTGCCACACAAACACACACCCAGATGCACAGAATGCTGCGCCTGCCACGACTTCGGCAACGGCATCGCCAAAGTGCTGCGCCTGCCACGATTTCGCAACGGCATCGCCAAAGTGCTGCGCCTGCCACGATTTCGCACGCCCCCCGCCGCGCGCGCGACAACATCCTGTCCCTCTAGACAGCTGCCGAATGCGACCCCTGCCACACAAACACACACCCAGATGCACAGAATGCTGCGCCTGCCACGACTTCGGCAACGGCATCGCCAAAGTGCTGCGCCTGCCACGATTTCGCAACGGCATCGCCAAAGTGCTGCGCCTGCCACGATTTCGCACGCCCCCCGCCGCGCGCGCGACAACATCCTGTCCCTCTAGACAGCTGCCGAATGCGACCCCTGCCACACAAACACACACCCAGATGCACAGAATGCTGCGCCTGCCACGACTTCGGCAACGGCATCGCCAAAGTGCTGCGCCTGCCACGATTTCGCAACGGCATCGCCAAAGTGCTGCGCCTGCCACGATTTCGCACACCCCCCGCCGCGCGCGCGACAACATCCTGTCCCTCTAGACAGCTGCCGAATGCGACCCCTGCCACACAAACACACACCCAGATGCACAGAATGCTGCGCCTGCCACGACTTCGGCAACGGCATCGCCAAAGTGCTGCGCCTGCCACGATTTCGCAACGGCATCGCCAAAGTGCTGCGCCTGCCACGATTTCGCACGCCCCCCGCCGCGCGCGCGACAACATCCTGTCCCTCTAGACAGCTGCCGTGCCGTGAGTCAGCGTGAGTGAGTGAGTGAGTGAGCGAGTGAGTGAGTGAGTGAGTGAATGTGAGTGAGTGTGAGAGTGAGTGTGAGTGAGTGAGTGTGAGTGAGAGTGAGTGAGTGAGTGTGAGTGAGTGAGTGAGTGAGTGTGAGTGAGTGTGAGTGAGTGAGTGTGAGTGAGTGTGAGTGAGTGAGTGTGAGTGAGTGTGAGTGAGTGAGTGTGAGTGAGTGAGTGTGAGTGAGTGTGAGTGAGTGTGAGTGACTGAGTGTGAGTGAGTGAGTGTGAGTGAGTGAGTGTGAGTTGAGTGAGTGAGAGTGAGTGAGTGAGCGATTGAGTGAGTGAGTGAGTGAGACGGAGACGAGCGGGAGGAGGAGGAGACGCAGTGCGCGGACGACGAGCGGTAAAAGTAAGAACCCCACACAAAGATGTGGGGAAAAAGAAGAAGAAGAAGAAGCCAAAAGCCAAACTCAGTTGCCCAAAGAACCCGCAAATAAAAAACAAGTTCACCTCTTGGGGCCATGACAATTGGCCAAAGGGGGGGAATCAAAAGGTCGAAAGGTCGGCTCTGGGGCAAGGCAGTTCAGCCAAATGCCCCTTCAACACTTGGGATCCCAACTCGAGACAGACACTGTCTTAGTCAAATATCTACGCCCATGCACACCCGAAACTTCGGGCTTCCGACGATTTAGCTTTAAACCAAAACAACAACCTATTCAACACAAAAAAAAAAACCGGCGCGCCGCCGGGGTTTTGGGGGGGGATCCCTTGAGGTCCTGGCTCAGCATAGAGGCCCTGAGCCTCCTTGGCCGTCTCCACCGACTCCTCGAGCTTGTCCTCGGCCTCAGCAAGCCATCGACCAAAACAAGGGCAAGCCCTGCACCTGCTACACTCACGCATATGCTGGGGCGTAGTAGTACAGACAAGTGGCGCAGGGCAAGCCCTGCTTTCCCCGCTCGTCTGGATTTTTTTGGGAAGCATAGAATGCAGACGTTGGCTGGTTGTTCGATTGGCTGAATACTTTGAATGGGGTTTTACCATTTGGTTTTTAAAGGGTGGCAAGCCCTTGAACATGACCCGAAACACACAATACTGGTGACTATTCAATGTCTATTCAGCCCCTTATGCTGCCAATACCCACACGCGACTGGCTACACACCGTTTGTATGTGGCATGCTGAACCACGTAAACCTCCACCAAACAAATATCCAGCAAACACAGAGGATGCTCTGTTTGACCCCTTCGGCCCCGGCTTTTCGGAAAAATGGGTGTGTAGTTTTTATTTCTACCCTTTTGGGGTTGCTTAGGGAAACCAGAACACAACCCGCAATTCATTTTGGGCTGCAAAAGTGATGAACCTCCACAGTAGGGGGACACCCCCTATTAATGAACCGGGGGTTTAATCCAGGATTCCCGTAGAAAAGAGGGCTCCCCTTCTTTGAGACAAGTCAAGTAACTATCAGTTGCTGTCAGGAAACCACCCAATCTCACCCCCTCCAAACCACCAACCCAAACCACCAATTGGAGGGAAGCTGAGCCAACGTGCATGGCTGGAATCAAAAGCAATGCCTTTTTGTTGGTGCCTTGTTTGTTTGCTTTCTTGGGGAAAGGGGTCCCTGACAACTATGAGATTAGAAGGGCGGCTTGCCGTTGAGAGGTGAAATCAGATCTCATTGGGTCGCCGTGCCAAGAGTACTTCTGCCATGGACAGCAACCCGCTGGCGTCCCCCTGCCACAGGTCCTCCTTGCGGCCTCCGATAGCCAAGGGGCGCGGTCAAGGGTTGCTCTCCTCTTGGTTTCCCTTATGATGTACTTACACTGATTTGAGAATAGATGGCTCAACCCCAGTCGCAAAAAACAGTAGATGGCACATCGGGTCGGGGGGTCGTTTGTAAATAGTAGATGGCACTCCCCCCCCATTTGTTGAGCCATCTACGTCTACTCTCAAATCAGAGTATCTATGTACTGGTAATATTGTCATTTCTGTATGAACCTATATGTTTATCTACTTGGAAAACCTGGGTGGGGACCCAGAACAGGCCCTCCCCTTGTGGTTTTACATTTTGGAGCAACTTGAAGTCTTCATTTACATTTGCTGAGGTGATGAAGGGAAATATACAAAACCCTGATATCTAAAGTAAGACTATATTATCAAGGCACTCGCAACCATAAACAGGTGCAGCCGCTCAAGTGTCTCAATTTGCCGTAGCTTTTGAAGGTAGCATCCTTTAATACTATACCTGTTGGTTTTGTTTTGACTCAGCAGGCACCACGATTTGTCAGGTTGACTTTAATTTGCAACTTATGGCGAGCTCCCCGATCCGCGGAAAAGGTCCTGCGAGGTCCCTCATTTCCACGTTGGGAACTACGGCGCGCAACTTGTGCAGATCATGGGCAGATGTGTTGCAGTTAGTGCCGCGGCTAAGACCTGTTTGCAAGACACCTGTTGACAGGTTGCTTTTGGCAGCCTTTGTCTATGTTTGGACAGAAACAGGCCAGATGGCTAGTTGCAGCGTTCAGATCCTTTCTTGCACCATGCCACACGTCAGCATGAAGGCGAGGTTCTGCACCCGCGACTTGCCAGGCTTGCCCAACATATGGTCTTTTTGAGGGTACCATGGGTACCCCGCTTTGGTGGGCGTTGAAGGGAAACCACATGGAAAACCACCATTTTGTGGGTCGCCTGAATAAAAGACACACCCATAATTATGCGTCCTCTTTAGGGCAGTTTAGTTGAACCTGAATGAATCAACAGGCTTCAATTGGGCACAAAGAAAATCAGCTATTCTCAGCTATTCTTTTCGCGTTTCATGTTTCGTCAGCCTTAGCATAGCACATACTTGTTTAAACGGAAACCGGTTTTGGAGGAGACCTCAGTGTCGATTGCTCGGCTCTCTCGCTCAGATCCCGGCAAATGTCCCGCGCCGCACGGGCCGCGCGCTCTGCGGTGTCATAGTCCTGTCGCCAGGCGCCAAGAAGATACGCTTTGGGCTGGTTACGTCGCACACTTGCCGGCCCCCGTAAAAGTTGCCTTTCTGGCGGTCTCTAGTGAAGCTCCGAAGCAGAGACATGGGCGTGTCATTTTTGAGTTGGCCCGTGTTTGGTGGTTTTGAAAGGACGCCAAAAGGACACACCCCTCACCTTTTTTGGGGATCCGACCGTAAAATGGCACCCTGGAATGGTGGTTGATTGGAAAAAAGCAAAACGCGACCCACGACCCAAAAAACAACCTTCTCAACATGCACCCATTTAAGGGACCCAGAGATATGCGCTCGTCAGTGGCTGCCAGCACTTGCCTTTCTCATGGAAACCAAACTGTTCTACTTCGCGCTCTGGCCGAAGGAGTCGGAAACTGCCAACAGTGCCTTTCTTGAGAAGGGTGGCTCATCTTGTTTTGATGGTACCCTTTCTGGGGTTGGATTGCATGCAAAATGGAAACTAACCATTTTCTTTTGGGGGGGGTACCCTAAAAACACACACACACACACAAGATTCCTGAAACATTAAGGACCAAAACATGAGCCAAATCAGGGAAATCAAAATCGTTAAAAGGGGCATCCAAAGCCGCTCATTTATAAGCATCACTACCCACGTATGTTGCTTTGGCCACGTGTGACTGTAATGAACAAGCGACAGGCGTTTCAAGCGACGCAGCCCTCACCACAGAAAGCACTGGAAGGCTTCTACCAGTATACCACATAGCCATCCAAATAGACCACAACCAAGAAACCAAACCAACAGCAAGAAACCATACAAGACAAGGCAGAGAAAAAAAGAAACAGAAAGACCAGCACTCTGACTACCAGGCGAAGCGACTGGTTCTCTTGAACCCCAAACATGGACTGGGTTGTTTCCTCTTGGGTTGCTTTTCAAGCCAAGAACAAGTGTTGCACCAACTCTAACAAAGACAGACGTTGTCAACGGAACTGGCACCTCAGTTTCCACAAAAATCTTTAAACCAACCTGTTTTTCCTTCTCCTTTAAACCGACCTCCAGAAGAAAAGCCACACAGAAAGAGTTCTCCGCATTTCTCGGTGACTTGCGCGGCTGCGCGCGCGTTGGACACACCGACGGCTTCCTTGTTGTGAAGATGGGCGGAGGCCAGGGACTGGAAGGCCACCCCCTGACACGGGCTTCGACTTCTGTGCCGACCGATCCAGCGGATCTGATGATCTAACGAAAAACGTATATGACCTTGTCTCGTTCTAAACGGGCATTGGCAACTCGGTGCCAAAAAAGGTAGAACTTTTGATTTACCAAAATGGTCCTACCCAAGACTAAGTGCAAAGAACTCGAGTCAGTGAATTGGAGACAGAGTTTCAACCCGAAAGGTTGAAGATGCCGAGTGGATTACCATGGTTGGTAAACTTTAAAGGAAACCTCAACGAAAAGGACGCACACTGCATCGGGGGATCCAACGACAGTTGGGCTCCTTTCGAAACCAAAGGGAACCAAAGAGACGTGTCCGCCTGATCCTCTAGACACAAGGAGCCTCTGCCCGTTGTTCTTTGCCTTTCCCTACGGAACCTCTTTGCAAGATAAACTTAAAATCACTGGGCAAATGCGTATCAACAAATACACCCACAGTGAAACCGGGCTTGGCTTCGCTAGTCAGAAGCGGGTTGTGCCCGTTTTAGCACTTAAGAACCCGCAAAACTGTTTAGCGCCCTTTGGTTTTGGAAACCAACTCATTTGTGCTGACACCACGCACCTTTTGGGCTGACAAGGGTCCGTTTTGAGTAAGCCGGACTTTCAGACCCGGTTCCATGTTAGGAGGGTTCAAGGGAAGTACACCAACAACTTTGTGGGAAATAGAACCATGCTGCCGCATGTTGCTCCGAAGAGGGAGTCATCAAGAAAAACGACTGCAATCTAGGCTTCAATGACACCCCTCCCCGCGCAGTCTCGTCAGCCGTACGCTTGGAGCTCAGACCCCCCGAACCCCTGCTGTGCGAGGCCTTGCCCACTGTGTCCTTGACCTGGCGAAGCAAAGATATTAGCTCGTCACCCTTTCTGAGCAGGTTCAAAGCAAGCAAACACTGGCGGCACTGGTAAATGAAAGTCAAACCAAGCTGCAACCAGTGCCATGTTCAACCAAACCGATCCTTTCAAGGCTCCTTGACCCAACGGGACCTTCCAAAACCCTAGGCTCCCTCACGCTCGCCTCGCGGTGGCTCAAGGCATCGTGGGCCGCGAAGATGGCCTCCTCCATCTCCTCGCGCCTCGGAGTTCGGTTTCCGCGATGAAACGAATGGCCGGCGGTTTGTTTGGTTTGGTTAAAGGGGATGTATTAATGAAGAATTCCCCAAACCGCAAAGATGAGGAACCTTAGACTTGTCATAAAAACGAAGATGAGATATTAGATTTGGGTGAGGGGTGCTTGTATTTCCAAGACCATGAGGATCTTACCCTCCGTTTTTGGGTTTGGTTCAGCGGTTCTTTGTACATGCTCAAACAAATCAAAAATGAAGAACTTGGACCCTCTGGGGAGAAAACTTGGTGGGTTCAGCCAAGCGAGGAGGACGGCCGAGTTTTGAAGGACATCGTCGGCGAACTTTGGACTCCCGAAACCTGAAGGGAAAACCAAGGGAGAGCCACCTTGGACAGACAAGCGGGAAATCTGGAGACTCAAAGCCAAGGGATTCTGGCATTTGGGGGGTCCAGGAGATCAACGGAAAAATTGACCCTGCGGAAAAGGGAAGGACACCATTGACAAAAACGACGGCCTATGAACTGTGAGAGGACACCAGCAAATAGGCCAAGCGTTCAGATCAAAATGCGAATCTTTGAGGATGTGTTTGGATTTGTTGACGGTCATTTTGAGAATCCCTTCCTGCTTCAAACACTTATATAGGGTAGGTGTAGGATGTTACCTCGAATTCAAGGATCTGGGCGCAGGCTACAATCCGTCATTCACTGCATTTGCGAGGGCGCGAGAAGAAAACAAACCAGAACACGTTAACTCGGACAGCCGAAACGGCGCAGCCCGCCCGTTTTCAGCGTCTGGGCTGTTGAGCATTTGACAAACCCAGTATTCCACAATTCCGCTCAGGAAACTATTCGAAGGGAGCCCTCAAATGTAGGGCTTCCCTCTAAACAACCCACAAAATGAGTGTACCCTCGAAAAAAGACACAGCCAAACTTCCGTTTGCTTAAGAAACAAACGTATGTCCAATAGTGAAATCGATTCCCTTTAAAACCAACAAGAGAAAATCAAACATATTCTCAAGCAAATGGAAGCACATGTTCGGGTCGTGCACTCCGATTCGCCCCACTCACCAGCTCAGCCGGGCCATCCAGAACCGACCGAGGAGGCCGGCTTGACGTGTGTGGAAGACAACGCGGTCATGACCTGGCGAAATCGAAATATCTCCTCCCCGTTCATTTTGTTGGTGGGGGTCAAAATTAGGGGGTTGCAAAGTGGGGGCTTTCATTGTTGTTCGCGTGCTTTCTTTCTTTCTTTCTTCCTTCCTTCCTTTCTGGCCCTTTTTCTTGCTTTCTTTCTTTCTTGTGTTCTTCCTTTATTTATTTATTTCTGTCTTTCTTTTCTTTCTTTTTTTCTTGGTGTTTTCTCTTCTTGTTTTTTCTTCTTTCGTTCTTTCATTGTCTTTCCTTTATTGCGTTCTTCCCGATTTATTTATTTTGTTTGTTTTTCCTTTCTTTATTTCTGTCTTTATTTGTTTTCCGTATTTTCTTTCGTTCTTTCTTTGTTTCTTTCTTTCTTGCTTGCTTTCTTTCTTTCTCTTCTTGTTGTATTTGTTCTTTGATGGGGTCTCAAAATTAGGAGTGAAAAGCACAGGGCCAGGAAAAGTGGCAAACATTTCCATTCGGGGGGGATGTGAAGGATTCCCCATGGGGCTTGCTCACTAACTCCTCGTGTCACTTGGGGCTCGAGTACGACTGCTCAAATGCACAACCATCCAGGCATCTTCTTCGTGACCCTCGATATATGCGGACTTGCCTTGATGAAAAGCCTTTGTTTCCAGCCATTTTTGGGCATCCAAAACGGCCTGAGCGCGCCAACCCGTGTCTTAAAATACCCGTTTGGCTTCCCTTTAAATCCAACCACCAAACGGGGCCCCTGATTTTGAGATAGCAGATTCCCCAAATTCGGTCCTTCATGGCCTTCGCTCCCTCAACACACAGTTCGAGCCCCCAACATGGGGTTCGGTTTCTCTTCTGGTTCCCTCCAAAACCGCCCCAACAAGGTACCCACTCAAAAACAACTGGCTGGTGATTGGAACCTCCATTCTGCTCGTTTGCTGTTGATATGTGGGTAAATGGTCATCCCTTGTTTACTCGTCGATAAAACTCGGACAGAAAAGGTACGCGATACACCCATATCGACCATCCCCCACCTGCGCTTCCAGCACAGAGTCGTTCAACCTCGGCACTGTGCCAATCTCAACTCAAAAGCTCGCGGGGTTAGGGATATGCGGGTGTGGTTATGTATGGTTTTCTATACCTGTTTTGCGGTTTGTTCAAAGATCCCCCCTGCCAAGCAGAAGGGGGTAGGGTTCTCTTGAATGGAACAATCAATGGGGATCTCCAGGGGTTCTCCCCCTCCTCGAAACCACCCCGGAGTCTATCTGGGCAAAGACTCAATATTTTTCAGCTGTTGGGGAAAAAGGTCATGGCCAATGGTGAGTCAAGATGCAGCCATGTTGCCCCCGAAAAAGAGGGAAGACGGTGCCACTTAGCCACTGCTCGGGCCCTCGACCATTGATCAGCCGATCACTGCATTAGGCCATCTTTGTTTTGAGGCCACTCCTTTGTGATGGATTTAAAGGGAACCCACAGGACAACAAGCCATTTTGGGGGTCCCCGAGAAAGAACAGACCCATATATCAATCCCTCTGGGTTTGGAGCCGGGATTCCAGCTAGCGCAATGTCCCCTCAGCCCATGAGTGATGAGCTGTTTGCAACATGTTGACCGAAACGACAGGCACGAGAACCCCCCACGAAAACAAACACAACAACGGAAAACAATGTGCTTTATCTCTTTGTGTTGTATGTTCCTACCGTGGTTATTTGTTACTTGCTAATTCTTCGTGTCGTTGTTCTGTTCCCCTTGTCGTGGTTAAACAGCCCCCCCCGGTGAAAACAAGAGTCACTTTGAGAACCGACGGACCCAGATTCAGCACGCCCTCTCTCGTGCGAGTCAAGCGGCTGCCGCGCAATCTGCAGCGCTTGCTGCATGGCGGCTACCGCCTCCTTGGAAGCCCAAGGAGCGTCACAGGCAGGGTTGCGAAAATATTGTTTGGTTCGTCAGTGGATTGCCACAAAACAAGTATTGAACTTGTTGCTTACCACTAAAACGGTCTTCCCAAAAGTATACAAAGTCCAAGAGCTCAAAAAGTGACTAACTACGTAGTTCCGGCTTCTGCCACACCCAGAACACTTGCCTCTGGCGTCAAAGAATCGGAGACGCGACAAAGAGTTGCGACGTCAATTGCAAACATGGCTGGACATAGTGCCTGGAATCCAGGCTTGAAGCCCTGAGGAGTTGATATTGCTTCATGTCCCCGGTAGCTGTCAGAAGCAAATGCCGGCCCAAATCGCGTCTCACGATGAGCCAAAAGCCTCACGAGGGGATTCTCCCGAACTGACGTGCAAAGGATCCCCGATCAACATGCATACCCACGCGAGCTATGGTCGAAAGTATGCGTGTCCAGTCACGGTCGCCTGGATGAGGCTGTTGGTACTACCCCCTAGGATAACACCTTTGTGAAATGAGGCTGTGGTACGAGGCTGAGCCTGGTAGCGACACACCACATCTCATTCTCATAGCTGCAGTTTGTCTAGAGTTCCAACAAAAATGTGTTTGAAGCAGCACCTGTTGAGTCCGCCATTTCTGGTCTTGGGTCTATGAATCAGTCTTTTCGTCAATCCTAGTAGCCAGCCTGTTCTGGTTGCGTTTCAGCGTAGCTGAGTTGCGGAGACTTCTTTCGAAGCTTGTATCCCGTTTGAACAAATTGACTTGCAACAAGCACACATGTATGCGGAAACAACAAAACATGCAAGTGGATCACGACTGAAGAACAACTGTCAGGTTTTGTGTGTGTGTGTGTTGCTTCTTTAAACTTTTTAGCCGGACCATCGTGGTTCAGGACCATGTCACCTGCTGCAACAGAAGAGGCATGATGCGTCGGCTACACACTGACACACTAACGCTCACATCCTGATTGGACTGGCCAAAGGCAGCCGTACTTGGTGTGTGACACTAACATGGCCTTCCACCTCTGAATGGGTGTGTTCTGTTTTGAAGGGAACCCGCTTTCGGTGCTTCTAAAGGAAAACAATGCGAAAAACCACCATTTTGGGCGGTTACCCTGAAAAGACATACCGATTCGATCCCGTTTCATACAAGGCAAAGATCGAGCTTGTCGGAATGGCTGAGCCATTCCTCAGCAGTGTCGAAATAGGAAATCAACCTACAAGGGGCAGGTGTCCAAACACATGGTTTTCCCAAAAGCAATCGTGGTTTTCCTTTTGGTTTCCACTTGAAACCATTCCAAACAAGGCTACCCAACAACAAAACATATACCTGTTTCAACCATGCCTGGGCACAAATCCGACACAAACCGCTCCCCCCCCCCCACCAAACATGGACCGACTCTGCGGCTCCTCTGGCGGCGGCTTCATCTTCATCTGCAGGTCTTGGGGCACCTCCAGGAGGGGGGAAGCTCCAAGGGACGAAGCCCAAAGCAAACAGCCAAACGGCAAAAAGGAATACCCACACCCTCAAACTACCCTCAAAAGGGGAGGGGAGCAATATGTAACCCCCAAACGAGCACAAATTTGTGGCAAACCCTTCTTTCGAGCAGTTTCTGCTTATACGAGCACTTTTTCCTTATTCGAGCACTTTTTAGGAAAAAGACGAATTTCGAGCAGAAATCAACTTCCATGGGATTTAGATGCTTTGGAGCGTGTGAGTTGTGCTGCCAGGGCCCACACCCTCCGCGTAGCAGGGGGGTGGGGCAGAAAATTGCTCGAGCTGTGCTGTTCGGGCAACAAATGCGTGTTTGGTGGAAGCCTAACAAACCTGCACCTACTTGACGCGTTTTGGCATTTTGGGGGGAGCTTGCAACCCGCAACTTCGAGCGCAATTTCCCGCAACTCGAGCGCAATTTCCCGCAACCGAGCGCAATTCTAAAAAGTGTCAGCGGGGTCGTTGTCCCGCGAACAAAAGCGCGCAAAGATATCCAGGTGCTCGAAAATGAAGATGCGCTGTCCACTGTGCACACATGTGACATATCTTGATGGGGTTGTGTGAGGTTTGGCGCCTCCAACATGCAATGATGCGCAAGCAAGGCGCTCACTCGAGCACTTATTTGGCCTCGAGCGCATTTTGCCTAAACGAGCGCTTTTGGGGGAAACGGGCACTTTTTCCTTCGAGCGGAAATTTGTGCTCGTTTGGGGGTCCAGGATTATTCACAGCCAAACGGCAAAAAGGGATGCCCGCACCCTCACAGTGCCCTCAAAGGGGCGGCTATTCCACAAATCACGAGATACCTGCACGATCAAACTACCCTCAAACAGGAGGGCCGGGGCGTGGGGGAATGGCAATAAATATCAGCCTATTCTAAAATTAGCTGGAGATGGTGACCCTAAATCACCTCTCGACATGTTGGGGCAATGTCAACCAATTTATGGGATCCACGTACCAAAACGTTCCGTCAAATAGGAAACCAAGAAGCAGGGAACTAGGAACGGGAAACGACCAACTGAAAACGACGGAAGCTTCATGAAACCACCAACCAAACGCTACAAACAAACGCACCACCAAGGGGGGGGGGGGACAAAAAACGCAAAACTCAGAATCGTGGCGTGATGTTTCCCTTTGCCTTCAAATTCCTTCCCAAAGCCCCCCCAAAAAGTCACCACTGGAGATCTGGGCCAAGTCAGCTCTCTCAGTTGACCCAGGCAAGGTGATCCACCTTTTGGGGCCATGACGGGAACACCGAAAGGTCGAAAGATCGGCAGGCAAGTGAGTTCTTCAACGTTTAAATCAGGTACTGGCCGAGCAGGTGGGAACTTGCGCAGCCACCAGTTGACTGCAGGGCCCCTGAGTGTTTTTGTTGTTTAATCAAATGCAAGGACCGCCAAACTGGTTGCTGTCACTCCTCTGCAAAAAGCTTCAGATTTTGCGGGTTCGATGGAAAGCCCTCGATTTCCCCAAAAGCTAAAGTCCAAAGATCCAACCAACTGGCCATAAAGCAATGGTTGACTTTCCTTTTTGTGTGGTTTCCTTTAAGGGAATCGGGTTCATTCCCATTCCCTACTGAGCACCAGCAAGAAATGCAATCAACCCTTCTAATCAACTCCGGTTGAATATATATATATATATATATGTATGTGTATATATATATATGTATGCTCTTCGAATAAAAAACCACAAGCTGCAATCAACCCTTCCAGAAAATCAACCCTTCCAGAAAATTAACCCTTCCAGAAAATCAACCCTTCCAGCTAAAATGTTTATCTTCAGCCTTGCCACGGCCCCGGTGCCTCTTGCTGCTCTCGCCCAGATGGTGAGTGGCTGTAGCCCTTCGCCTCAGAGCAAAGCCGCGAGTGCGACCCAAAGACCCCGCTCATTGAAAAGCCGGGCCGCGCCCACCAAAACCCGGGCTTCATGAGAACCTATTGCGACAACGGTCCAAGATGTCTTGGAACAGACAAGAATCTGTTTTGGATTCCAAAAGATGAGACCAAGGTGTCAACGACCAGCCATCTCAACAGTTTGGGGGACCCGATTGTCCGCCTCAATAGTCCAGAGGGCATTTGGAATCTGTGTGGAATCCATAGCCATCAAAACTCCGAATATCTGGCCGGAGGGTCCTGGTTCCCTTACTAGGATCAATTGGAGGACCATCCCTGTTCACCCCAAGTAAAAAGTGTTCAGGCGAACGGCCAGCGAGCAGGTTGAACGAATTAACTGTGCGGTTGGCGGCCAATCAGCAGCTTTGCACAAAGCACCCTCCAAGAAAGAGAGGTCACTGGACGTGTCCAGGACTGCATGCAAGCGCAAGGATAGGTTTCCGGGGATTACAACTCGATAGAATCCAAAAAGGACCGCTTATTTCAAGAGCGACCTGATCCAACGAAACCGCAGGTGTGCGGATTCAAAGGAGTTCACAGATTGTTCGATGCCTGCAATCCCGTTTAGAGAAGACATGTGGCGTCGGGCCCAAGATTTCCCGTGACCTTTGATTGAATACCCAGTATATGGCTAGGGCGTGACTTTTTTAGGGTACCATTTTGTGGTTTTAAAGGGAAACCAAGATAAACTTGGAACTTGTTCTTTATTTTTGGCGGGGCGGGTCCCTGACTCACCCATATAGATGGTATCTGTGACTTTGCACACCTTCGTTTGAGGCCATGCTGGCCCCGGAAGTGATCCTCATTGGGACAGCCCTGATTGAGATCAAGAAAGAAGCCTCTCACATTTGAGCCAAGTGCGAACAGTTGATCGGAATTGGTCGATTTCACGAGAGACGGGAATCTTCTGCCTACTTCTTCAGCCACTTCTGAACTATCAAAGTAGCAAACTTGAACTTGAACCAAACCCATAATCAAACCACTATGAACAGGATCACAATCTGGGGTTGCCCAACAGTTGGGAGCCCCCTGTTGGATAGTAAAGAACCACCGAAAGGAACTCGGACCTAACCTCCGTTGAAAACCCTCTTCTTTCCTCACTTCTTGTTTTCCAAATGTCAACCAACCCCAAAAAGTTACTAAAGTCCAAGAACGTAAGTGAGATATCGAGATAACGCGAAGGCACCTGTCGCCGCCGACTGCAAAGCTCCGAGTCCCGTGCCACACAAAGCAGGGCTTGCGCCTGGCAAACCCAGGCGTATGGGTGGCTTGTTTATTTCCTTTTTTTTGAGTTGGTACTTCCTAACTAAGGGCAAAACGGATGTGGTCGGTAGACTGCGGTTACACTCGAACGCTTTAAGCAGGCGAACATGTGCGAACCCGACCAGGCTTTGTGCATGTTTGCGAACCCAATCAAGGTCAGCCGAAGAGGGCAGCCGAAGCTTGCGAACCCAGCCGGCGTTCTGCAAACCCATGGAGGTTAGGCGAACCCTCGAACCCCAGGAAGGCCACGGGGAAGTCGCGTGGGAAGCTGTGGACGAAGCGGCGATCATGCGGGCGGGTTGAGCCTCAACAGCAATGGAGCTATGGAAACCTCTTTGCTCCTTTGCTTGTACCTCCGCGCGTTTCGATCCGTCCCAACACATCCTGCATGTCAATCATGTTTAACTGGCTTTATGATTGGACAAAACATAATCTTTGACTTGCTTGCTGGTAAGTGCGTAGCTTAGGATTGGATTTCAACCACCCCATTTTGCCCACTTGCGATCCATTGGTACCTCGGTGCATGGCCGTTTCCTGTTCGTATGCGTCCCATCCCTCAAACTCCCAGGCCTCCATGCGCCGCTCCTTGCGGTGGCGGTAGCGGGCCACCGCCTGACGATAGCGGTCCCAATGGGTCGGACTCGGAGGCAACGCGGTGTGACATGGCCATGGCCATGGTCGCCATAGGAACCCTATTAGGGATCCACGACCATCCCTGCCAAGTAAACAATTGATTTTTGCTGGTTGTGGTGTCTCGAGTTGGTACCCCTTGTTTAGTGGCTTTAAAGGGAAACCAAGAGGAAAATCGCTTGGCCGTTTTGGGGGTCCCCTACTTAAAGACGCACCCATACGAACTCGACTAGCAATCCACGAACAGCCCTACCAACCATACAAACAGTTAGCTTCTGGTTTGTTCTTTCCCTTTGGTCAAAAGGTTGATCATCTTTTGGAGACATCCAAGGGCCGATGTGGTTACACCAAAGACCGGCGATGTTGAGATCTGTGTCAGGTTGGATTGAAGCAAGGGAAACCAGCAGGAGAAACTTTAGTTTGTTTCAAGATTGGAGAATGGGTATGATCATTTCATGGGGGCTCTTTGGTGGACATCATTTAGATCGGGACCTATGCTCACCCAAATGTTTTGCCATCACAATTGCCCGCACTTGTCTAGTTCTGAAGAATGGGTGAGGGGAGGTATTGAAGGAAGTGGAGAAAGGCTTCATGGTTTTGGGCAAACAGGTTCCCACCATTTTAGGAAACAAGGTCTCAAACGGAGAACAGGTCATGCAGCACACCACTTCAGGTTAGCCAAACTGCTATCAAAGGGTAAACCAAACAGCATCCTGTGAAACCGTTTTGAGCGCTTGTTTGGACTCCGCAGTTGAGTCAAGAGATCTAAAGCAAGTAAAGCCACAATAAAGCATGGTAACTTGCAATTTACAGGATTCACATTGGCACCTACTTGCAAATTGCAAAACGTTGGGAAGCAACCCTATGAAGCACTTTCTAGGATTGGAGTTGTGAACATCATGTCTGTGGGACTGTGTTAAAAGCGGGCGCAAGCTCTCGATGAACGAAGACTGCAAACAGTAGGCGCGTTTTGCGTATAGGATGATTCAAGAGAATGAAGCATACAAGGGGACCCCGAATCATTCGGCGGCTATCCAAACCTTCATCAATTCCGCATGGAGCGCTGCATTCATATATCTAGGTTCTCCAGTAGAGAGATTAGAATAAGGGTACCCTTTTTTCTGTAGTCTATTTTAGTAGGGTCCCCCCCCCCCAAAAAAAAAAAATCAACTACTAAAGACCTAGATATCAAAGTGAGAAGGTAGTGTGCAGACGAGTTCGCAGCCCGGCGCCAGCCTCAATGTAGTTCATGGCTCTCATTGTGGCTGGTTGAAAGGAAAACTAAGGGAGAACCACCCATTTGGGTATGTCTTCTTTTTGAGGGCAACAATTTGGGGTTTTCCAGGGAACCGAAGGCAAGCCACCCATTTAGAGGTTCCTGTGTCATCGCGATTAAGGGAGGTTTCGATTTTGAGGCACGATTTCAACCGTGAAGACTAAAGTGGTATTCGAGAGGCCAAAATCTGTCAAAGAACATAATCTCTTTTTCTTGGGGAGGCTTCCCCAGTTTTGAGACAGACCTAATTTGGGCGTCCCGTTGAATGGATTCTAACAAATGGCTTCCTTTTGGATGCCGCACCTTCGGTGCAAGCGAGTGAACGTTCTCCTGGTTAAAGGAGCGAATGAAGGAACCCCCAAAGGACAAAACGAGCAATGAGAAAAACTTGGGCTGCCCTGAGCCCCCTGCTAACAGCGTAGTGGGTTAAATGGAGACCCAACCACTAAACCAACAAAAAGGCTGAAAAGCTAAGAAGATGACCTTCGAGAGCCACCAGGAAACCTCAGCCGAGCCACAATCAAAACCCGGTATTAAACTTGTATACCCAAAACCTTGTAAAGAATTTGGAAGGCCGCCGCAGCTATTTCTGGTTGGGATCGACTCTTACTAACCTTCATCTACCCGGGTTTTGATTGTGACTCGTCTGTCGTTTTTAAGAAAACGCCTTAAGGCGCCGGCATCCTCTGCCGTCCAGATGGCTCGCCAGGGCTCGCCCCGAGCGATCTGCGCATTGACCTCGGCCAAGAAAACCGAGGCACCGTCCGAAACGTTGGGCTTTATAAAGCTCCAGTCATTGGTTTGAATAGAGGAACAAAAGGGTTTGTATTGAGGGGCTTGTTGTTTTTGGGAGTTTGTTCTCAACGCGTTTCCAAAAAGCTTACCGTATTTTCTCTTTGTAACCCATGCCTTGAGTCTCGGTTCAGGTGCTTGTGTCCGGCGCCAACTCTTCCCCCCCCCCCGCACCGGCAACGGCCTTCCTACGAGACATCATGGGACACCAAAGTGCAAGCCTTAGACATCCGATCGGATGCTCAAAATTCAAGAGCTACCCTCTCTTCTATGTTGCCATATCACCTGACCACAGCTCGCTTTAAGAGGAAATTCATCTTTCCGGTACCTTGCCAGTGCTGTGTCAAGCCATAGGCGTTTGTCTTTGCTGAGCCATTTCCCTAGTGGTGTCATTTTGGGCTCCCTGTTTTTGAGCCACAGCCGAATCCAATTCTTCGGCCAAACGGTCAGAGAGCAACCAAGGGTCCGGAAAACTTCTGGCCAAACATGCTGCAGAGCAACGTTGTCACACCCAGAGTGACTCAAGCCTCACGAGAATATAAACAACCATGGCATTGGTATATTCCCAGAGTATTCGCTTGGATGCGTGAAATGGCGAGTTCCCTCAATTTGCGCAGCTCCAAGAATTCACCCCTGAAAAAAAGAAATCAAGCAAGACAACAAGTGATGCAAAAAACACTCTGCTCGATGATCAAATTCATGTTCATGTACTTCACATGACTTGCCTTGTGTCACAATCATGTAGAGGGCCCAAGTCGTCTTCACACTACGTACTCACACCTCGCTGCCACACCGCAGCAATGTCTCAAGGCACAGGTCACACATGACAATTGCTTCCAGTCATTGTCTGTGCACGTCTGTTGATCAATATTGGCCCCAAAATGATGGGTAACTTCTTCCCGGTGAAAGTCGAGTCCTTGGGGTAACCCTAATGGTCACCCCATGTTTGCCTGACCTTTTGATCAACTTTTCCGTGGATCCCTGTGGCTCGCTTGGGACTGTCTCGCTTTTTCGGATTCTCGGGAAGTGGCTCTCAGGATCATCCTGAAAAGGGCCAAGTCGCGGGGAGGGGTGCAACCCAAAACCACGACACATCTGCAATTCGAGAAACCAACAGAAACACAAAAGAAACAAAAGCAAACCAAATGGAAACCAAAGGAAACCAAAAAGAACCTATACCAATTGTGAATACCTTGTCTTTCCAACCTTGGTATGGTAGCAAACAACTCTGTCTTTTGCACCCCTACCAAAAATGAACAGCGCCAAAATACAATATATGTGTACATATGTATATATATATATATATACACATGCCAATATCTGAAGTTGCGGCTTGATCACGTTTTTGGAAAGGTGCCCTGACCCGATTTGCCGCCCAGCCCGAGCCGGGCTTCCACGCCACCAGATGCACCGCCCGCAGCTCTCGCTGGTCTTCCACGCCGCAGGCGTGGAAGCAGGCCAAAGCCTCAAGCAGAGGTGTCCTGGTTGAAATGGAAAAATCAATGGCAGCGGGGTCAGGCAGAAGCAACTGAAATCAGAGGGTTGACTAGAACCAACTGAAACCAGAAGGTTGATTATAGTCTTTGAATAAGTTTGATACATCCTGCACTAGATCTTGGCGCCAAAGATTCAGTAGATAGTAGGTGGGCGGCTTGTTTTTTCTTATTTGGGTATGGGTCAAAACAAACCACCAGGATATGGACCCCTGGGATTTTGTTAGTCCGGTTCATTTAGGGCAGCCATGTTGGCTACCCTATTGTTGAGCCTCAAGCATATGTCCTTTTGAAATAGGAGAATAGATGGCACTGGTAGATTGGAACCAACTCTAACCAGAAGAAGGTTGATAAAGGTCTTTGAATAGGGTGGATAAATCCAAAACTAGATTGTGCACCTAAGATGAAGCAGCCAAAGGGATCCCCCAAATTGGATTTGTGCGGTCGGTTTGGTTTCCCTTTAAAATCACCAAACAAAGGACCTTCAAGAAAGACACCCAAATGGCACTGGTAGATGAAAATCGAACCAAACTGAACCAGGGGACCGGGACACCCATCTATTTTCAACCAAACCAACCTGACAAGGACACCCATGCTCAAGCGGCCCAAGGATACCAGCTGGCATCAAAATTAGGGGCACCCAAAAGGCGCCAAGTATCGGCACGGTGCCAAAAGGAACCGGCCATATTTTTGACAACTGGAGCCAGTGCAAAATTCACTCAAATACCAACTGATTCTGAGGATCCCCTAATAAAGCAGGTGGTTTGGAGATGTCTACCTTGAGGAGAGGGTCGATAATTGAAGTGGTCGGGTTTGCACGCGCTGCCCTCAAAGGAAACAACTCTTGCCAAAAACGCTGGGTGAAAATAGGGTTCAATCACAAAGGACTGCCCAATCCAGCACACGGGGCCATTCTCATGACCCTCGTTGCTTTGTGCGTTGGTGTGTATGCGTCTTCTTCGGAAACAAATTCACAATGGAGAACCACCATCATCGCTGCGGCACCTCACCCAATGAAGGGCAAGGTGCCAGCTGCTGCTGGATGCAGAAGCAACGCCTTACCCATTAGGCTACTGGGTCGGATGCATCTCTCTTGATTTAATTTTAATAAAGTCAGAATTGGAAGGTGCTGTGACATTGAATGGAATCGTGTTTCTCATACCCTCCCACTACTCAACTGGGGATTTACAATTTGACTAAGGACAGTGATCAACCAGCGATGGTATATGGAAATTAAGGGAGGGTCGGTCGGGGTGGGGGTTTGGGGGGGGGGGGGGGGGTCATTTGCTATCCTCTTGGTTAAAGACTAAAATTTGGTCAGCAAAAAAAAAAAAAACGACCATGAGCAAGCACGAAACAAAATTGGGGGCACCTTTTGCTATCCAACCCGATCGCTACAAAAGATGCCCAGTGACCCTGGCAGCAAAATGGAAGCCTAACTAAAGGGGGGTAAACTCACCGAGCAAACAAAGGGACAGACATCTCGACCTTAAATAGGCGGGGGGGGGGCGGGGGTGGGAGGAAATTGCTTGTGCTTTCGCTTTCGGAATATCTTAAAATGTGGTGAGACCACAAAACACCAAAGCTTTCCAGACGCGAACGTTTCATGTCAACTAGCCGCTGCCCTTTCCAATCCATCCTCCAGGCCAAGGAGGCTCACAAGATTCGGGGGGGTTGATGGGAGGAGACTCGATAGATCCCCAGAAAACGAAAAAAACACCGTCAAGAACGGGCGGCTAAGAGGGCCCGTGCCTGCTTGAACTGCCATGCTGCCCGGAAGCTCATGATGTTAGACTGCAAAGGTGCCATGCAAATCAACGGACTTGATTGTGGGACCCTTTTGGAGGTTGCTCAACATTCTTGGGGCAGCTTCTTAGATAGTTTGGGGCTTAGTATGGCTTAGTCAAATCGTTAGCAACCCTAGTTACAAGCATCTACGAGGGGTTAGCTAGAGGTTTGCTGGTTCACCGCTTAGACACCGCTAGCTCGCGCAGCATCCAAGTGGATGGCTCTCCCATTTAGAGGTGCCTTTTGCTACCCTTATCGAAAGAACAGCACACATCCCAGCCATTTGGGTTTGCCTGAAGGCTGGTGTGCCCATAGAATTTGCGGATTAAACGTGTTTTAAAGGGAAACCAACAGGAACACACCAAAATCCAATTTGCGTGGGTTCCTAAGAAGACACACCTTTCGTTCGGGAGCCCTTACGGGCAATCCAGGAGGTCAAGTTGGGCCTCCGCACCCGCTCCACGGCGACCACGGCCTGCTGGGGCTGGCCACCGTGCAGCAACCACCTGGAAGCGCAGCAACTGGAACTCACGTCCGTCCGATCGAACCAAAACTCAGGATCCACACTTGGCGGTGGGTCAAAACCAATGGTTCCATTTTGGTTGATAGGTGAATTCACCACCCATTTTAGAACCTATTTTAGTGGCTGGAGTGGGATGCTCACTGGGGGTACGGGGTTTTGACCCATGGCCACTTGCCATTTGCTACAACTGACTACGACTTAGTTACTTCCATTTTTGTTAAGCCCCTGTAAAAAGAAACAACACATATGTCCAGTAGTGATAGATTCCTTGCAAAGCCAACAAGGGAAAATACCAAAATAATACTAAGCTAATGGAAGACTAGCATGGTCCCAACCGAAAAAGTTCATCAAAGTCCATGAATGAACTCAGGGAGTGAGTTGCTGAGACGTGGACGTGTCCATGGCCATCTGATGACTTCCTATGATTGGATCCAAAACACACGGTAATCAATAACTTTTGACTTCCTCTCAAATGGTCAAACCCCACAAATTATATACTTCAAGTATGCATAAAGTCCCGGAAGTCGGGGAGTGAGGGACACAAACAATACATTTCTCACGGAGAACCCCTCGATTGGGGTCCGAGAGGAGATGTGTGCTTTGGGATTCCGATATCAATCTGCAGGTATGAATTGAACAAAGCAGATGTTGCTTCTCATTTGGTCAATCCTAAGGTACAACATGCCCCCAGTTTGATACAAATCCCTTCACAGGTATGCTTTAGGTCGTTTTGGTTGACTAAAGATCCCACTTTCAGTTTGTTCCAATCATTTTGACAAGTGTCATCGCGTATTTACTGAAACGCAAGGCCACGTTTTTGGTGTTGCTTTTTGTGTTCCGAGGGGGGGGGGGGAAAGACAAAGGGACCCCGAAAATGTGCAGAACATTGTCTTTGGGCACCCACTGTCTATTTGGGCTTCAAAGGGGCCTTTTTCCATCTCCCTTTGAAACCACCCAGAGGTTTCCCAAAGCAGACCCCCTTAAGGGAACTTGCTAGTGGACATCATTTTGGTCCACCAACCACTTTGGCGGTGGCTCCCAATTAAACTCATAGCCAACAGGTTGGTTGTCGAGGATGGAATGCATTGCTTGGAGACAGAAGGGGCAACTCGAATTGCATGGCCCGTTCACAACAATAACTGACACATGATTTCAATGCATGTGCGTGACCACGTTATGACAACGGCACATCAAAATGCGAGTTCCTCAAGAGGGGCACATAGTACACCTATCAACTTTGCGGCAGGTGGCGTCGAATCAGCGCCCAAAACCCGGGCTGACGGTTAGTTCCAAGGTGGTTTTAAAGATTCACGTAGGCCTTACTGCAACCGCATCACGCCAGGTAGAACCACCTACTAAAATGACCCAGCCTGTCCGAAGGTAGACATGCAACTCACGATTGCGAAAGGTTATTCTGCAAAGCCAACGGCTCCATCAAACTGTCCAAAAGCCAAGCCCGCTGCTCACCCATGAAGATCAGCTCAGCCGCTTCCATGATGGCATCCTGACCGCAGGCTTCTGTAATTCTGGAAGCCATGTCCAGGGCACCTGGTTCACCCGAACACGTGAAATGGATCACCGAAAGGTAACCAGGCACTTGTTGCTTTTGCCAAATGGTCCAAACTCAAAAGTATATTAAGTCCAAGAACTCGGGAAGTGAGGGTATTGAAATGTATGGAAGGTCAGAATTGAATTCCTTGGATTGCAGTCACCACTGACGAACAAGTACCAGGTTGGTATTGCACGAGTCGGCACTTGCGACACAGAAGTCAAGAAATGTCAGACGATGAACAATCCATCGAATCAGCAGTGCGACCAGCAACCCGCCAAAAAGCCCGGCAGTGATGTCTGGCTCGCTGAAGGGTGTTGGCGGAACCCGACAAGCAGAACTCATCAGGCAGTACAGACAGGTCAAAGTAGGGGCCCGTCATGCGGCTTCAAAAAGAAATGGATTTCGTGCCCATCCACATGACCCGCGACCAAAAGCCAGAGCCGGCAAGCTGCACGCGCCTGGGACTGGCGCCAGAAGGACACGGCCTCCCCCAGGTGCCTCACGCGAGCAAGAAGCAAACACCCCAGGCACCGGATTTTTTGGCTGAGCCCGGGACGAACATTTCAGCTTCCCCCTGGGTTGGTTTGGTTTGGTGGTTTGGTGATTTGAATGTTAGGGGCTACCTCCCCCATTTGGTTTCAACTGGAACTGGGGCATTCGACTTCTTGCCCCAAGAGGACATGGAAAGGTGGGCCTGATCAAGCCCCTGGTTCTATGGGCAATTTGGGCTGGCGCCCCATGTGTTCCACAAGCTACACATAGACTACCAGCAATTGCGTCAGTGTTTCAGCTGCATCTCTTGGGGTTGGACAATCTTATTAGACAAACGGGTGGGTGGATATGGGTGTGAGTCAAAACATGGGTGAGTCAAAATGGTGGCTTCCATTTTCCCTTCTCTGTAAGCTAGCCTTAAAATTAGGGGGGGTAACCAAAAAGACACGAGCCCATATGGCCATAATGAGCTTGCTTCCTCTGAGATCAAAAAGTGCCCCTGCCCCCCCTCCCCCCCCCCCACCCCCCGGGTGAAGGCTTCGGAAGCGGACATGGTCTTGAGACTCACTCCTTTCTGTGATTCTGTGATACCCAAAGTAGGTGAAAAGTTTAAAGCCTCCCTCGCAATCACACAGCGTCAATCCGGATTCAAACGTTTCGCGCCCAGAAACTCGCACATGTGGGCAACAAACTCGCCCAGAAGGGGCTACTAAGACACCTTTGGCCCAAACAACAGCTGAGTCCAAATCAACACCAAGGTTTTCAAATGGTCTACCCAAAACCATGCAAAGAATCCGAAAAGGCAGATATCCGCTATGGCAGGGACCGTCCCCATTCATCTACCCGGGCTTCGACGATGCTCAGCTGGGCTGGGCACAAAAAATCCTCACGGAAATGCTCAGTCAATATTGAGGCGAGTTCTTCAATAGGTCGGGGGCAGAACAATTGCCGTCATCCGCTGTCCAAGCCTTGCTTCGAAAATGGCCCACCCAAAACACGGCTTTGCGTTGGTTGAGACCATGGCCAACACGTAGATTGCAGATGGCGTGCAAACAAATCAAGTAAGAGACTTGCTGCGTTCCTCCGCCCCCAAAAAAGCAAGTGTCCATCTAATTTCCATGAATTTGCCATCCATCTTCCATACATCTTCCATCCAACACCGCATCTTCCATCCGTTTTTCCATTCCCCCCCCCCCCGGCCCCTTCAACCCCCCTCCCCTCCCCCCCCCCCCGAAATTTCCCTTGGCGCCCACGCTGAATGGCTTCGGCCAGTTCCCCCAGGTGGCCGCACGCAAAGGCGCACCAGTGCCTCGCACGTCCCAATGGAAGCGCGGCTCGCGGCTCCACTTCCATTTGCTGAAATCAACTCCCTTTCACACCAACAAGGGAAAATGAAAAAAAACTCTTGATTTCAGCAAATGGAAGGTCAGGGGTCACTGGATTCCCCTATAAGTTCATCCATTGTCGTGTGGTTTCCATGAAAACTTCCATGGACCTTCGGGTTTGGGCACTAAGTTTACTAGATGTTTAGCAGCAGAATCCAACCACTGCTTCCATGGCACCTTCTTCTTTCCGGAAAACTGCTGAAGGCCCTGGGCAGCTCTATGGTCTCTCAAAAGAACGAGTGACAAGAATGCGGGGAGCGAACAGGGTATTTAGTGAGTATTCAGTTTAGCCACTAAACCATGCGGATTCCAACCACTAAGTACAATGCCCCTTTAAGTAGAACTATCAAGCTCCATGTGGGTATGGCTCAAATTTAAAGAGCTGGGGCAAACCGCGGGTTTTAGTCTTGGGTCCCATTTACCTTTTGGTGCCATTTTGGAATTCCACTTTTTTGAGCCACAGCCATGTAGGTCTCGCCAGGGAAAAAAAAAAGGAAATCGCTGGTGGCCCCCGGCAAATCAGGGACCCACCCTGGTGAGGCGGTTGGATTCCGCTTGAAAACCATCCCAAAGAGGGATCGGAGACGAACGAAGTTGCCAAGCACGCAATCGCTGAATGAGTTGCTCACTTCCTGAGTGGATTGGCCCAACAAATAGTCCAAGCTAAAATGACGACCAAACCCAAGAAGTGACTCAAGTCCTTGGAAACAAGCAGGGGCCATTGCAAAGTCTTTGAGCCGGGAATGCATCTTCGTACTGGAACTTGTGTCGTGTTCATCCCTTAGCTGCAACATCAAAGAACCTAAACCAAACTGCAGCTGATTGAACGCAGGGTCCCAAACAAAGTCACTGGATTTCCCAGGCCAGTTCTGCTGGGCCGAGCAGTGCTCGTCTGATCCCTGTTGGTCGGACTTTCAAGGCTCGGATCCCCAGCTCCGCGATAGCTTGGCCACGCCTTGGACATTCAATTGGATTGGCCAAGGCCTGAGGAAAAAGATCCATGGATCTAATCAAAGAGGATGGATTTGGTGTCCCATCGATCTCCTCAAAAAGGCTTTTCGGTGTTCCATCGATGGATTTGCCTGATTTACGCCTCTTGGAGTACATGGATGGCGTAAAACCCATCTAAGCCAGTCTTGCCCATCTAGTAATATTTCTCCGACTCACCGATGAAAAGGACACCTAGGCTGGCAACTTCCAGTGCCCTCGTTTGGGCGCTGGAAAGAACCCAAGGGGCGCTAAAGCCAATTCGACGATGTTCTTTTGGACAGGTGGAAGGCTACCCATATAATCTTGACCCCAGATCGCAAATTGGGTGTTCCCTCCAGAAAGCGGGCTGAACCCCAAGAAACGCCATGAGCTCTGACAAGCAACCAAGGGTTCTGCTTTATCCGGGGTTCCCGGAACTTTCTGTTTCTTCAAAAGTAAAAGAAGAAAAAACAACTCGCGGTTCCTTCCCAAGAGCGCCAAAGGGTCCCTTTCGTAGTCAAGGACACAGCCCTTTCAGGCGAGACTACCTGGAATTTCCTTCTGGACTGGTGTCGGTAAACATTTTGGAACACCTTGGCACAAGGGAGAGGCGGTTGCGCCCAATCAACCTGGACACGCGTCGTTGTGTCAATGTTTGAAGGGTACGAATCAACCAGGGTTTGCACTCCTAGGCCTTTCAAAACAAGATGAAACCGCAAAAAACATGTCCAAAGAAGCCGTCCTTTTTAGGGACCACCTGTTTGCCATTCCATGTTATGAGCTAAGTTACACCAAGGACCAGAGATAAACTGTTCAACTTTTAAACTGTTCGTTCCATGGCTAGAAAGGGGAACCCACATCAGGGAAACCAAAAGGTTACAACGTCAATTCGCATTGGGCATGCCAGTGATCAACCCCGATTAAAAACCGTTCTCAATGAGCGTGGTTTGCCTAACACCAACACTTTCTGCACAAGGAATCGTAGGGAAATCGGCCGCTCACCAGTTCCCTCAGGTTGTTCGACCCCTAAACCTCCAATCCCTGGGAACGGGAACCCCCTTCCAGGTGCAACCACTTCCGGTGAGTTTTCGGAATGCAAAGGGAATGCCTCTTCTCAGGCAATTGGTGGTTTGGATTGGTGTGGATTGGATTGGTAGATGGGAAACAACCCCCCAACCAATTAGAAGAAAGCTGATCTTCGATTTCTTGCAGGTCAACTGAGAATGCTTGCCATCCCATCCCCGAGATCCCTTTGAGGCGTCCAAAGCTACTCAGTTGCCCAGTTTGGACCCAGAAAAAAAAAGTGATCACCCTTTGGGGCCATGACTAGAGATGGGAACCCAAGGGGGAAAACTCACAGGTCAACAGGTCGATTCGCAAGCGAGCTAAAGCTAGGCCGCAGCCCCCCCTCCCCCCCAAAAAAAAACTCGGCCCCCAGGCACATCTTTGGTCTGCTGATAGAGCTGCAGCGCCTGAAACTTCGCCAAAAACACAACGCAGGTGTGGTATCTAGAGTAGGGACATCCGTTGATTGAGAACGTGTTTGCTTCTCTGGTTGTGAGAAATCATCCCTTTGAAGCCAGTGTTCTATCATGTGCTTGCCTCAGCCTGCTGTACTTGCCCCATCTAGACAAAATCAGAGCAACAAGAATACAGTCCGGACATCCAGTTGAGTTGGATAATTATGCACAATGCACCCGACATCCCTGCCTGGCTCTTCTGACAAATCGCCTCTACTGTGTAATCCGAGGCATTCAGCTCCAATGCTCAGCCCTCGCCAAAACCATGTTGAGAGTTCTTATGAGCACCCGAACAGCAAACGGAACACTCCCAAGAGACAGCCCATATCTGATGAACCAAGAGATTCATAGGACAAGGAGTATTTCCTACTAGACATCTGGTGCAGCTTGACCCTAACCAATTGCTGGGAACACTAAAAGATGACAGGGATTGAATCCCTTAGGGTGGTAGGTACCAGGGGGGTGGGTAAAAGAGAGCTGTAGGGTTTGTTCGAGTTGTCTAGGGTTCTTTCGGGCGCTTAGGGTCCAGAAATGAATGGCCATTGTCCCTGTAGCTCCCGGCACCGACTATCCTCATAGGGCTGGAAACCATCAAACGCCTCCTCCATACTTCGTGGGCCTTACAAATGGCCCGTTATCCGTGTTCAAATGAGATCCTAGAATGTCAACAATGTATGTTGTCTCTTGGTTTCCCATCAACCAACCCTCAAAAGAGGGTACCGAAACCCGGACAGGATGACTGATTTTAGAGGGAAACCAAGGAAAACCAAACCAACATCGCGCTTGAGGTTTGGATGACTTAATTTGGAGTATCAGGGGGACCCCCCCCAGAAAGAAGGATTCCTTTTGGCTTGCCTACCCTCCAAAAACGACGAGCCATCCAAATGTTGACTCGCCAAAAAACCAATCCGATCCCCGACTCCGCAGGCTTCGCCTGCGAGGCGAGTCGGTAGGCCTCCTTTCCGCAGGCCTTCCGGTCCTGAGTCGTCTGAAAACGGAAACGGCTCGGTCGGGTGCAACCGGTGGGTTTTTGTCTTTTGACCCCAGAATCATAAACCAGTTCTATGAATAGGGGGTTGAACTCCCCCAGTGTTTATTTGTGTGAATTCATGTTGACCCCGTAGATCCCCCAGCAAAAAGTGAACAACTTGTTGCAGGTTGAAAGAAATATGAGGGATATCCAAAAAGTTACAGCCTAAATATCCAACCCAATAGCAGTAGAGAGATGCATAAACTGGTTCTATGAACCTCCAAAACTGGTCTGAATCCCCACTGAAATGAGACCCCGATTAATTAATCAACCAGGGAATTGATTTGTCCGGAGTCGACATTACCCTTTTTGGGTTGATTAGGGAAGCCACAATTCAAACCATTTTGTTGGGGGCCCCTCTATTTTGACACAGTGAACCGAACGGTCAGACAAAAATCGCCTGCAAGTTGCAAGTGACGGGTGGCCGGGAGAGAAACACCCTTGACCTTGGACTCTGTGGGTCCGTAAAAGACAACGAAAAATAAAGAAACTCTTGGGGTTCTGCTTTATCTGGGCTTCCCATGAAAACTTCTTCAGGCCTAAGATTGCCTTTCAAAAGCCAAAACCAACAAGGCTAGGTTCCTTCCCAGTGCCTGCATTGCCGGGTCCCTTTGGCAGCCGAAAAGGAAACAAGGGAAGCTTTGCACTGTTTGCGAAGCTGTTTCATAAAAGTGGGTGTTCTGCATTGAAACACCTGCGCAACATGGGACTGGAGCAGCTGAGAGCAGCTAACCTGCAGTCAATTCAAAGCTGAGTCGAAAATGCATGGCTGCCGCAGCCCGATTCCCAACATCTCGTCAAATGGCATCAGTTCACCTCGCGCTCACTCCAGTTGAGTTTGACATCTGTTCAAGTCTCAGCTTGGGAGGGAGCAAATATTCATGCACGCCATCCGTCATGGTCACATTCAGAGATTGATCCCGGACCAGGATTGCACGGGGCTTCTCCGGGCAGGCGGCCATGACGGTGGCCCACGCGCAGTCACCTGGATCATAGTTGGCCAAAAGTTTGCTTTCGGCAGCAAATCGTGACCGGGCCACCCCTGCGTTGGTGGGACCTCTCCAACTACGACTGGCTTTGCCTCACCTGGACGTAGGCACAAAATGCGAGCATCACGCACATCATCACCAACGTAGAGCACCTCTCGAGTCAGCAAGCAGAACGATCCATTGTGTGAGCAGAACACATTGTACAAACCTGCATCATCATCTGGACTAAGCAGCACTTGGCCATGTTCGTTCTGAAAACTAACCTGCCTATGTTTGTCTACTTCTGCTAGCAAAATCTGATTTGAGGGGTAGCGGGGGTCGGCCACAGGGCCACCATTTCCTGCGACGACGACTGGAGGCTGCAGGTCATCCTCATCGGATGGTTCCCAGCGCCAAACACTACCATTCCAGTCTGCGCCGTACAAGGCGCCCTCATGCCAACACAGTGAATCGCACACATTGGGCATCACTATGCGTCCAGAAGGTTCGCAGCTGGCGCCCAACTCTGTTAACCAATGCTGGGAGTCCCAGCTCGATGGAATTCCAAAGCTTCATTGACGCTTCTTTCCAGCTCGTCACCGCATGGGCCCATTGAAAGAGCCACGAGGCTTGCTGATGATGGATTTTCCGAGGAGATCGCTCGGAAATCAACCAATTGCAGTAACACACCTAGGACCTCATCGCCAACTTTGGAACTGTTGAACCATTGGAAGATGGCCATCCTCCCTTGAGACGTGTAGATCTTCTCTCTGCACAATCCACATCAGCTGGGTCGCGCTTAGCTTCCGAAAGTCTTCATGCTGGATGCAAAGCTTCGCTCCACTTGGATAACTTTGGTATATCGTAGGCATCTGCATGCAATCGTCCACTGACACCTCTGGCTGTCCGCCATAGATGTAATCAATCAAGGCAGACAATGCAGCCTGCAGCGCCAGAAGCATCTGTTTCCACTGGCTGTCCCTGTTTCACCTGGCCCCTTTCCAAAAAGGAGCCACTGAGCAGAGTAGGACTGCCTTGTGGGAACCATGCTCAATGCCGTCGCAGCTGCGCAGTACAACATCACAAAAGATGTCTTCCTTCCACAACTTTCGCAGATGGCACAGGATGCCAGCCTCATGCTCCGCCAGTTCTGGATGTTCCAGCTTCACAGCCACGGCAACTTGACACAAGTAACCTTGCATCTGGGTGGAGTTGCTTCGGATTCTGTGGAACTGTGTTGGATCCTGATGGAATGTGGGCAGTGGCACTTGTTGGATGGGTACCCCTTCAACCCAAACCTATTGGCTGCCGACAGGGCCTGAGTATAAAAAGCTAACCTTCAGGCTTTGGTCGGTGTGGCTTGCGACGTGCATCTGAATGTTCTCTGGTAAGTGAGCAGAAAGCCTTGCTCTTGTCCTCGCTTCCCCTTGCTGACACGGCTGGTTCATGGAACAAACCCATCTAAACCAGTGCCATCTAGTTCTAAGCAAGCTAACTTGTTTCGACACCTTCCCAGCCTCAAACTGGCAATGAAGGAATTCGCTCTGCTGGTTCTTCATAACCCGATATTCTCCGCCTCTTCCATTGCATCTGAATGACCCTTGCATCTTTTGCATGTTCCGAACTACAGAGATCAACGCAAAACAAATCAGTCAACACAACGCCGCTCTCCAAAACAGCTTCGCCTTTTCAAGGAGCCAATGTGATGTCAGAGTGCACACAACGCGTCACCAGCACATCAACCTTGCGTGTCCATCCTACACCTGCCCCGTCGACAATCAACACTCTTCTGAAAGTTTGCGCTGAAATCCATGCACCGGCAGCGAAAAAGTCCGAGCAACACCAGCATTAAACACCCGAAGGTCGCTTTAACCTGGGCTGAAAGGGCTCCCTTGAACTTTGTTTCAAGTTCATTCCTGGTGTCATTGAAGGGGATGGTTCTCGGGTCTTGCTTTGGGGCGATTTTGCAAGGAAGGGTTCATTCAGGCCGGCTGGAAATGACCTTCCCGCTGCCACATCTAGAACCACAACTTCGTCACACTTAGGTTCATTCATGTGAGGGTCGAAGGAGTGAAACTGAATCTGTCATAACTTTTCAACCATGGCCCTCTTAGAGCTCTTTTCGGCCCGCGACCCCGCGGCACGGCCGTAGGGCCCCGGCACCTTTGTACTTGACGAAGATCCGAGCCTCGTGGTGCGATGGGCGGTCAGGAGCTTCTCGCAAATCGCCAGAAAAAGCTGCAAGCTAAGCCCAAGCCCCTCAGTTCACGCCCAGCTTGGCCCCCTGGAATCCCTAACTAGACTTGTTAACCAGGGCGTGGGGAATGACCACTTCTGTGATACAACGGAAAGGGCTTCCCAAAGACTATTTTCTTCATATAAAGGGAGATTCCCTTGTATCACAGAAGTGGGGAGAAACTCCTTGATCCCATAACCCTGTTGTTAACCATTTGGCTAACCATCCATATAAGTCAACATATAAGGGCCTGCGTGCCACTCGCGAATCACGTTGTGCAAAGGCTTGCCCTGGCCTGGGTGCAGCTGGACAAGGTACTGAAGAATCAGAAGCGCGCAAGTTGATCAGTCTAGGCAATCGAACATGTCAGCTCGAGGCTGTGCAAATCCTCGGGCATTCGCGCTTGAGTTTTCTTCAAATATGGAACCTCCAACAGGGGCAGTTTCCTTTTGGTCTCCCAAACAGCCAAAAGAAGAATAAAGATCACCCAAACAAATACACCCTTGGGACATGATAAACGGTATCCCCTCCCCAAGACAAGGACTCTGGAATCCTGTACATCCAGTGATGGGGCAAATCACGACATGAGCGCTGTCAAAAAGGAAACCGGCTTGCAGTACTCTTTGGCTTCCTGTGTGTCCTTCCATCCAAAAAAAGAAACAGGGTTCAACTGTTGAGTACCCCAAGACTCCACCACCACCACTGGTTCATTTTTCCCAAGATGTAAAGGGCAAGGGTCTAGATAGAATCATATAGAATCGAAATTTGGGGGTGGCTTCACACCAAGCCTAGCCATGTGCTATTTTGGAGTCAACTTACCACAGACCTCGGACGACGCCCCCGCTGACGTTTGTGGGGCTCCAGCCATGGTGGCCAACGTGGAGGCCTGCAGGCCTCGGCTCCGCTCGTTCTCTCACGTCACTTATTTCGAGTCGGAGCTGCGATGTTCCCGAATCATTTGCTGAGAAAAACTGTCTTTTTTGCGATGTCATTTGCTGTCTTTTTTGGTGACTTGACACATTTTCGGACCAAAAAGAAGATGGCCTGGATGTATTAAGAGGTCTGTGGGCTTAGTGGGACAATCAGTGAGGCCACGTCCTTTTTCGGGGAACATGGGCGTGGGAAGATGTTCGTGGCCCCTGTTATGAGAAAATATGAGTCAGTTTCCTGGCTCGTTCTGTGGGAAACTGACTAAACCAGTGTGCTGAAAATATATTGACTAAACCGTTCGTGGTAAACACGTGGCGGCCCATGCATCAAGAAAACGCCTCCAAAAAACGCCTCCAACATGTACAAAGCAAGTTCTCGTACACTGGGGTACCCCCCCCCCCACTCGTACATTTGCCAAAGGGGTGGGCAGGGAAAAACAAGCCCTTCTCCTAGGCCATAACATTTAATCAGCTTTCTTTGCTTTATTTTCCAAACATTTGGGCATCGCTCACACATCAGGAAAATATTGGTAGGCATTTGAGTTCCTCCATTTGCCTAAGTCCCCTGGAAAAATGACACAAAAATACGGGAAAATAGAAAACAATTCCTTTTAAAACCAACAGCGCCAAATCAACAAATCGTCCGAAACGCAAAAAAGCGATCGAGGGTCTTGGTGTTGCACAGAGCTCGCTCGCGCTTCTGGGGCTCCGGTGACACAGTTTGTGCCAGTGGAACCCATTTGGTGAGTCTTTTCCAAATTGCCACCCAAAAGATGTTCACTTTGTCTCCAGGTGTGTGTGTGTGTGTGTGTGTGTGTGTGTGTGTGTGTGTGTGTGTCTGCGTGTGTTTGTGTGCGTGTGGGTTTCTTTGTTTCTTTGCTTGTTTGTTTTAGGTGACCCCAAAATAGTGGTGTCCATTTGGTTTCCCTGTAAAACCAATAAAAAAAGGGTACAGGTATCCCTGTCAAAAGACACACCCAGGTTCTTCGGTTGCAAGTGAGTCAGTTTGCCTCAGACTACTTTCACTTTGGTGCGAGCCTGCGAGTCATTGTGCTTTCAGGCAAATGTCAAGAATCACTCCTCGGTAAGGAGGGCAATCCGTCATTGCCCTGTTGCTCTTTGTCAATATTCTTGAGATATTGGAATCAACAAACTGAACGCGAGTGTGTTGCTGAATGACTTGCATACTTGGAAGACAAACACAGGATCCTCGAACGAACCCTGATGTGCAACGCGCAAAGCCTCATCACAACATGCAGGCCCCAACGCCACGCATTTCAAGACCAAAGCTTTCCGTCCGACCGCCCCCCATTTGTGCATCTTCTGTTTCCGCTTCGGCTTCCCCTTGTTTGGAAGTTTGGATTTGTGCTTTGGCGGCTAGAGGGTGGCTTCCCAATTATCCTCTACAAGAACCAGGGTTCAATTCCCCAAGCCACCAATCCAAACTACTAACTAAGGGTTACATGACTGTTGAGAAGGCTCCAATTGAAAAGAACACCCTCAAAACAAGGCCGGCCTTTGGAAGTTCTTGAGAGCCCTGTGCCTGGCAAATGCGCCCATTGGCTTCCCTTCAAAACCACCCCAAAAAGAGTACCTATGCACAACTGAATACACTTATGGGCTGGGCGTTGAAGAGAAGCCCATGCTGGGTGGAATCCTGGTTGTTTATCTTATTCTGTGGGCATGGGAAGACATGTGTATGGGCGTGTCTTCCTTCAGGAGAACCCCCCGCCGAAAAGAAAGAAAGAAACAGAAACATGTGTTTTTCCTTGTGGTTTCGCTTCAAAACAAACCAAAAAGGGGTACCCTCAAAAAGAGACACACCTATAATATCTACAAACGCCCATTTGCCAGTCAAATGGCTCTTATCATCGCCCTTCTGGGATTTGGTTCCCTTTTGCGTCCGAATTTTCCCCAACACATAGGTTTCGTCTCGCAATTCCCTCGACTAAGCTTCAGGCCTACGTCGGCCTCGTCGATGGCCATCGTCCTGGCCTGTCCCACCTGGGCTGGAAAAAACGTGGCGAACCCTTGTTTCAACCAAGACAACTCTTGGAGAATCCTCTGGACAACTCTTGGACCCGTAGACAACCCATGGGTGCAGTTTGAGGGCCTTGACGCAGTTTGATCACCTCGCTGGGTGCAGGCTGGCTTCGGGGTTGGCTCTGGGTTTGGGCTTGGGTTTGGGATTGGGTTGGATACGTCTAGGCTGGCTTTGGGTGCTTTGGGGTTGAATTTGAGTTTGGGTTTGGGGTTGGATTTGTTTAGGCTTGCTTTGGGGTTGGCATTGGGGTTGGGGTTGGATTTGTTTAGGCTGGCTTTGGGGTTGGGGTTGGATGTGTTTAGGCTGGCTTTGGGGTTGGGTTTGGATGGGTTTGGGCTGGGTTCACTCTGGCGGGATGCGCTTGGGCTGGGTTCAGGCTGGCTTTGGGGTTGGGTTTGGATGATGGGTTTGGGCTGGGTTTGGGTTTGGGGTTTGGGGTTGGGTTGGTGTGGGGTGAGTTTGGGGTGGTGACTTGTCAGAACAAGTGGGTGACCCAAGGTTTCGCAAAGGCAAACATTGTGAGGAGGAGGTGTCCCCGGTTTTTAGGCAAAGGGTGACCCGTGCAATGTGTTCTAACAAGTCGGGTCCCGATATTTGTTTTGCGTTACAAGGGCGAGCCAAGCACGAAGGGGAATAACCACTTAGTAGGTTCCCACATTTCGAGACCTTTAAGTGCCCTTAAGCATCACCCCGCCGAGAAACTCTATGAATTCGATGCGTTGCCCGCAACATCTCGCGAAAGGGAACCCTGCAAAGGAACAACATATCAACCGATGAGCCAAAACAAGGCATTTTCCGAGTGGAACCAAAACAAGTCCGAACTGTTCAATGTACTAAGCTTGTCCTTTGTGAAACGGAAAAAATGACTACTAAAGTCCGAAACGGAACTCAGGGAGTGAGGCTGGGCGATCCGGGAGATCTGACGGATCAACTTGGCGGCCCTGCGAACCTCAGAGCCTCCTCTCGCTTCTTCTGGCCTCGCCTGGCCGGAAGCAAACGCGGATCCCGACCCGGGGGGCCCGACAAGCGCGAATCGGCCGGATGGTACCTCTTCGGTTTGCCCGTTTGGGATCATATGTCCAGGTCGCTGGGCAAGTGAGAATGGGAATATTTGCTTGAGAGGGAACCCTGTTGGTGAGCATTTACATGGCACAAAGAACAATGCAAGACGGGTCACCAAAAGCGGGTTTAAAGTATCCATTTGCTTTTAGTCCCCTGAACAAAAATAACAAATCCAGTAGTGATAGCTTCCCGTTGAAACCAACAGGAGAAATAAACATACTCTTAAGCAAAATGGAAGAAAAGGGGACCTGTGTTTGCCCCGCCCTGAGAAATTCGAGTTCAACCACGCACACCTTGGTGGTTATGAGTTATGAGCGAAAAATCAGCCGGGTGTCTGGGCCAAGCGCTGCGTTCCCCAGGTGCCTCGTCTTTTTTTTAGGGGCGCCCCTAAAATAGCGGTTTCTCCTTTTCGTTGCCCTTTGAAAACCACAAATGACGGATACCGAGGCGGAACAAAAACACCCTAGTCAATATTGTTTGGTCGGGACTAACAAAATGGGTAGTCTCCTTTTGGTTTCCCTGAGCTGCCAAACAAGGGGTACTGCCTGCCGAACGCGTGCATTGGCCAGAACAAGCAACTTGACGCTGCGCTTGCCACTAAAATGGCCACCAAACCCACGGGGCACCGCTAAAATGCGGCAAAAAACCCTTACCCTTCACGGGACGACTCTCGTCCGAGCAGAACGGGAGCTGGAGGACGAGCCCCGCGCTCCAGTCCCGTGGCCCCAAGATTCGGCCAAGAACTGGGGAGTGAGACAGTCACCAGTGGCCGGGAAAACCCAAAGGAAACCACATCTTAAGCAAATAACGATATCAGATGGGTCGTTTTAGGGAAACGTTCGTTGGTGGGTTTTAAAAGGGACATGAAAGGGACATCTTTACTTTGGTGGGGTGCCCCCGAAAAACTGCCCAACAGCATGTCTGAACATGGGGACTCCCAAGCCTCCGCCAGACTTCTCGGAAAAACAGTGGTTTTTTTTTTGTCGTTTTCCCCCCCCCCTTTTTTTCCGCTGGTTGAAAAGGATAAAGAAACAACATATGGGCGGGTCGTGAATTTTTAGGGAACTCCCGTTTTGGTTTTATAAATGGAAGCCAACTACAGCACCAAAGAAAGTAGGGCTTCCCGAATTTTGAGACAGACACATTTATCTGCTTGTTAGAAACAAGTCAAAATCATTCATGCTAAGAACCACACAACCAGCGCAACAATATCAAAACCAGAGAACAAGCTCAAAGAGAAGGGGCCAAAAAGGTGACCCTCCCAAAAAACAAACCAAAGGAACCTGCCAACCGAACCGGTTCTTCTGGCTCCGCCCCCCCCCCCCCCAAAAAAAAAAAGAAGAAGAAAGAAAACGCACACGGGAAAAAAAGAAGAAGGAACCAAAAGAAACAACAATCAACGAACACACGGAGAAAGAAAAAAACTGCCCCCAGCGCAGGATTTCTTCGGTTTCTGGTTCCATGCCCAATGCCCACTGGGCTCGGCCTGTCTGAGCTGACCTCTGCGAGCCCGAGAAGTAGCCGCGCCTGGCGGCTCGGGATCTACCTGTCTCTTTCTCTTCGAAAAATGGGGCCCTGACCCAAAACAGGGGTCACGACCCAAATTTTTGGTAGGGTCATGGCAAAGCAAGGGGGTCAGTTTCCACCGGATCGATCGGCAGAAATGTGGCCGGAAAAGAATCTCATCTCAGTTGCCCAGTTTGGACCTTTTGGTTCCAAGGGAAGGCTACTGATTGATTCTTGGCCCCACATGGCTCTCACCCAATCAAGGCAGATAGGAAATGGTGGGAAAAAAAGAGGCATGTGAAGGAAGGAAAAGATCAAGAGAAAAAAGATAAGAAATAGCGAGAGAAAGGGAAACACTTTAGGAAGACGAGTCCTTTTCTCTCCCATATCCATCCCTTGGCTGAAACAAATACACCGGCACGAACCTCGAAAAGCGAGAGGAAGCTGGCCGAAATGGCTCATGTTTCTGCGACGGAGAATAACCAAATCATGAAAACCAACAGGGTAAAAGCTCGATTCGCTTTGGGCAAGGGAAAAACAACAGGACCCATACCAATTTCCACCCTGAGGGCATCACTCGGGAACCCAGAACCTGGCCCCACACGCGACAGAGGGAACGTCGGGCTTGGGCCCGAGACCTTCATAGAATCGCTCGTCAGGGTTTATAGGTTGGCAATCTTTGAGTACGCCTCCACTAAACAAGCTTGCAGGTGCAAGTTGCAACGACACAAATACCCTGGAAACCCCACTAAAAGCCTAAAAACCTAAGGGGAAGGCTGGGAACCGCCAAGTTGAGAAAGCATGTCATACTAAATGTACAAATTATTCGCAACTCCACCATCTTGGGTACAGCGAATTGAGATTGCAGCTGATTACCAAGCATTCTCGCGCGAAGCCCATCTTGCCACAGCCCTTCGCACCATGAATCTAATAAGATGGTTTCCACCCCCTCAGGGCTTTAATGGAATGATACAGCCAAGCCGTATATAACCACCATACATGGGTATAATATATATATATATATATATTATATTATATATATATATATCGAAAGAGGTTCTGCTTGCGCAGGAGTTGCTACCTGTATGGTTGCCGCTCA
>CAUJNA010003464.1:192500-225000 GCA_963377175.1 Effrenium voratum | reverse complement strand
GGAGCGCTGCTCCGCCTTCAGCGATTCCGCCTCAGCCCAAGCGGACGCACCGCCGACGAAAAAAAAACAAAAACGTTCAACAGGGCGTGTGTGTGCAAACAAACCCATGACTCCCAGATAGCTGAAAGCTATAGGGGTTCCAACTTCTAATAAAGAGGGGGAAATGATTTGCGAGATTGAGGGCCGGGTGCTAGGGGGCATGCAGTTTGCATGCTGGTGGAGGTGCTGTTTTGCGAGAGTGACGGCCAGGTGCTACTGGGCAGGCTGCTGGTGGAGGTGCTGTTTTGCGAGAGGATCGACTCTGTGTGCGCGGGCCTAACTGAACAGAGAATGTTGGCCACCTTCAGAGACGGAGAAGCCAGACCTCCACAAACCCAGTGGGCCACTGCAGATTTCTTTGCCCGAGCAAAAAATCTTAGGTGCAGGGGTCAAATTCCTTAAGTACCCCAAAATTCCTGAAGCACACCCAAAATTCCTTTTGTACACCCACAGATTCCTTTCGTGCACCCCAAAATTCCTTAAGTACACCCACAATTCCTTAAATACAGGGGGGGGGGTGTACTTAAGCTTTTTTGGGCGCCGCGTAGATGATTTTGTGGGTGTACTTAAGGGTTTTGCCTTAGGATTTAAGGTGGTTTGCAGGTTCTGAGGCCACAAATTCCTTAAGGATGGGTGTGATGCTGGGGGCATGCGGTTTGGGGCTATCATCTTGACGCCTAGGAGGTGCGGTCTTGCGAGATTGGCCGGGTGCTAGGAGGCATGCAGTTTGGGGTGCTGTTTTGCGAGAGCGGTGACGGCCGGGTGCTGGGGGGCATGCAGTTTCAGGTGCTGGTGGAGGTGCTGCTTTGCGAGATCGACGGCCGGGTGCTAGGGGCATGCAGTTGGGCTGGTGGAGGTGCTGGTTTGCGAGATTGATGCAGTTTGGGCTGCCGGGTGCTAGGGAGCATTGACGGCCGGGTGCTGGGGAGCATGCAGTTCGCTGGTGGAGGTGCTGTTTTGCAAAATTGACGGCCGTGTGCTAGGGGGCATGCAGTTTGGCGCGCTGGTGGAGGTGCTGTTGTGCGAGATTGGCGGCCGGGCGCTAGGGAGGATGCAGTTTCGGGTGTTGGTGGAGGTGCTGTTTGGGCATGCAGTTTGGGGTGCTCGTGGGGACCAGCATCTTGACTCGCAGGAGTTCCTTTTTGTGACGGCCAAGGTGCTAGAAGGTATGCTGCTTTGCGAGATTGATGATCATTTTGGTGTTGCCGACGTGAGCATGCTGCTGTCTACACTACCACGATGCTGCCTACAACATCATGATGCTGCCTGCATCACCTCGATGTATCCCTATCTATATCGATCTATCAGTCTATCTATCTATCTATCTACCCTTTCTATCTTCTATCTATCTTTCTATCTGTTTGTTTCTCTATGTATTTTTCTCTCTATCATCATGATGTTGTCAGCCGCGTCATGGTGCTGCTGGAATCACTGCGATGCTGCGTCAGGGTTCGCGGGTGTGGTAGCACCATGATGCTGTCAACATCTCATGGTGCTGAGTTTCATGATCATCATGATGCTGTCGAACTCATCCGGGCGTCGTCTCTGCCTTTCCCTGCCCGAAATGTAGCGCGGAACGGTCCGTGGCTGGCGCATCAGCATGGTACTGTCAACAACATCATGATGCTGTCAACATCAGCATGGTGCCACGGGAACCGCTATGATGCTGCGGTTCGTAGCCATGGTCCTGCGATCTATCTGGGATCTATGCTGGTGTACTTATCTTGTACCGCACGTACCTCCTTTTTGAACCCCGTACATTGAAGGAAAGCTCCTTGAATTCCGCTGGTTCTTGACTAGAACCAAAGTGAAACGAGTGAAATGACAGCTGTGATTGAGTTTTGCTCGCACATGAGCTAAGGACACCTGTGGACTCGCCCACGCGCCAACGTTTCTGCCCAGCTTCCGGCGGTTGCGACGCCTGGGCTTTTAACAAACATTTACACGAGAAGCTCACGCAGCGGATGCCAGTGATGAGCAAATTAGGATGTCCTTGTTCACATTGGGGTTGTATGTTGTGATCAACCAGTCTAGCGATAACTTGTAACTTTTCCCGTTCTTCAAACTCTGCCCAAGCAACTGCCAAGCATCCGTGGCAAACAGTGTGTGTGTGTGTTGTGAGTTTGTTGTGTGTTGTGTGTGTGTGTTGTGTGTTGTGTGTGTGTGTGTGTTGTGTATTGTGTGTGTTGTGTGTTGTGTGTGTTGTGTATTGTGTGTGTGTGTGTCGGGTGTGCGTGTGTGTAGTGTGTGTGTGTGTGTGATGTTTGGTGTGTGGTGTGCGGTGTGGTGTGTGTGTGTGGTGTGTGGGGTGCGGGGTGTGGTGTGGGGTGTGGTGTGGGGTGTGTGGTGTGGGGGGGGGAGGGGGGGCGTGCATGCGTGCGTGTGTGTGTGTGTGTGTGTGCCTGTGTGTCTGCGTGTGTGTCTGTGTGTGTGTCAATGTGTGTCTGTGTGTGTGTCGATGTGTGTCTGTGTGTGTCGGTGTGTCTGTGTGTGTGTGTGTGCGTCTGTGTGTGTGTGCGTGTGTCTGCGTGTGCGTGTGCGTGTGCGTGTGACGTGTGCGTGTGCGTGTGCGTGTGTGGGTGCGTGCATGCGTGCGTGCGTGCGTTCGTGTGAGTGTGTGTGTGTGTGGGTGTGTGTGTGGGTGTGTGCGTGGGCGTGTGCGCGTGTGTCTGTGTGTGTGTGTGCGTGTGCGCGTGCGTGTGGATGTGGGTGCGTGCGTGCGTGCGTGTGTGTGTGTGTGTGTGGGTGCGTGCGTGCGTGCGTGCGTGCGTGCGTGCGTGCGTGCGTGCGTGCGTGCGTGTGTGTGTGTGTGTGTGTGTGTGTGTGTGTGTGTGTGTGTGTGTGTGTGTGTGTGTGTGTGTGTGTGTGTGTGTGTGTGCGTGTGCGTGCGTGCGTGCGTGCGTGCGTGCGTGCGTGCGTGCGTGCGTGCGTGCGTGCGTGCGTGCGTGCGTGCGTGCGTGCGCGTGCTGCGTGCGTGTGGTGTGTGTGTGCGTGCGTGTGTGTGTGTGTGTGTGTGTGTGTGTGTGTGTGTGTGTGTGTGTGTGTGTGTGTGTGCGTGTGCGTGTGCGTGTGCGTGTGCGTGTGCGTGTGCGTGTGCGTGTGGGTGTGGGCGCGCGTGTGTGTGTGTGTGTAACTGCGTGCGTGCGTGCGTGCGTGTGCGCGTGCGCGTGTGCGCGCGTGTGTGCGCGTGCGTGTTCGTGCGCTTGCTTTTTGTGTAAGCGTGTGAAAAGACCTATAGTTGAAAAGAATGGGGAGAGAAATAGAAAGCGATAGCTAGATACATAAAAGGCAGCAGGGAAGGTTTGCTAGGTATACACATAGAAACAAAGGTGATAGATTAGGTAGGTACACAGGTAGAAAGATACGATCGATAGATAGATCACAGTTTAATGATACCTCGAAACTCGAACCTTCCTCACCTAGGAAATTGTTGAGCAAGACAGGGGGTGCGACTGAGGGGTTGGGCGCATCATGAAGTGGGTGTCTCAGGGACCCCTACACAATGTTTTGAGCGCCTTTCAAACAACGCCTCCAGTGAGACGTGCTGCAAAGTGCTGCGCCTGCAACGAAAATCACAGCGCTCCAAAGTGTCGTGCAAGGCGAGGTTCAGCGAAGCAAAAGCACTCAAAGCACTGCGCCTGTCACGAAATCCAATTTTGATACGTTTACGTATGTAAATAAAAACGCCTCGGCCCCAGGATAATAAAGCTAGTAGTGTGTACCTTTCAGTTTAACATATTTATGGCGGCACAACGTCTGCTCCCCCGACCCATGTCGCACCAACTCCCTCACGGCCCAAGCCCACGCCCAGCCTCAAGGCATTCATGACCGTGTGTTAGAAACCGGACGCAACTTTCCCAAAATCCCACCCAGAAACCCTAGAAACTGGTCAAATTCCGGTCAAATTTCCCTCAGAAACCAATCAAATCGGTCAACCCAAGCAAATTGCCCCTCGAAAGCCCAGCCCACCAAATATGTTGAGAACCAGCTGACACAAATACGTTGAAGGGTTTAGCGCTCCAGGCCTCCGGGCCGCACATGGGTTGCGGAGAGTCTCTTGCTGGGAACCCGGCCCAATGTATTTTGGGCACCCTGGAACTGCTTTCACTTGGGCCCAGTACGACCTTTGGGTCGATTCGGATGGAGGATTTTTCGGGCCAATTCGGCTGAGGCCGGCACTGCCTGCACCAAGAGCCTGGACCCCTCGATGGAGTGGCCTGGCGTGCCTGAGACTCAGCTCACAGGAAACGGTTCCAGTGATAGATTCCCTTTAAAACCAACAGGGAAAAATAACATAGCAACTGGTGAGAACGGAACTGGTGAGAATGCAACTGGGCAGCAATACTTTAGATTTTCTTATAAGCAACTGGAAGTCTAACACCCCTCAAGCGAGCCACAAGTCCTACTGTGGATGGTTTGCACAATCCGTTCGGGCCGCGAAAGGAAACCATGGCTAAATCGTGTTAGAACCATAACGTGTGTTGGTATTTACGAGGAAATAGAATCACAGGGTTTCTTACGTGGCACGAAATGGATTTCTTCCATCCAGTATGTTCAGCCAAGCTCGGCTACAAAGAGATGCCAATCTGGGCAAAACGCAAACCGAACATGTGGAAGTTCCGGGTGAGCGGCATTTAATGAGGTCAAAGACACCAAAGTTTCGGCATGGGTGTGTCTGTTTTGAGGGTACCCCTTTTTGGTGGTGTACAAGGGAAACCAAAAGGAAACCAACCATTTGTTAGGGTCCCCAAAAACAAGATTCAGGCCCAATGTGAGTTTTCTGTCCGCGCAGAAAACGCCCGTTGGGTACTTCGCCAAGGCCATCGGCTTGTTCCTCGATTCCAGAAAGGGTGCCAATCAGCGATGCCTCCATTCCTTCGGGTACCGAAACCTGCCAAGTTTCCAAAGAGCGCACACTATGCTCCAAAGGGCGCACCATGGATGCCCTCCCTCCCATGGAAACTAACTAGGGTCCTTTTGCACATTGTCTGATAAAACCTCCAGTCGGGCTCCATGGCAACATGGCTCCGACAAAGGGTATCAACATAGCTGGGAGAGGTGATTAAGTTGAACATCACATGCGAGTACCGGCGTCACACCGCACTGAGTGGGTGACTTATTACAGGCCCTCTCAAAATCAAGAGACCTGCAGGCACAGGGAACACACCCCCAATATATCTGACTTCAACTTGTCACAGACAAGCCAAGGCGCACACCAAAAACAACATAGTCTATGGAGCTCAGAAAAGGTCTCTGGTGAAGGAAGCACAGACTGGCGACTCCAGCCAAGTGCTAAGTGCTGACAGCCAACGAATTCTGCAGACCCAAATGTTGAGCAAAGGGCAGGCGGGGAATGGTTCAACAAGGGTGGCTAGCACCTCAGCCTTTCTCATCGACAGCTAACCTTAGGCTTGAGATTCTTCTTTTGGACAACCCATCTCCCTTGTCCAGTTATTTCACTTGACTTGGGAGGCCCCAAAACAAACGGACGGAAGCGAAGAGCCTCCGAAGGAGGGGGTGCGTCACGAATGCGGCTCTATCCCGGGAGCTTATGCCCAGGCTTCTCCATGCCGTCAGTCGCGCGACTCGCGCGACTCGCACCTGGTGCTCCCAGGCAGGCTTCATATGGCCTGGCGTTCATGTGGTTCCGATCCACTCACTTCCGATCGAGATGGGCCAAACGAACTGACCGGACCTCTCTTTTGTTTGCCAATAAAAAGGCAACCAACCCCCAAAAGAGTTTAAAGTCCGAAACGGAACTCAAGACGTGAGTCCATCATCCCTCTGAGGGCATACTTTTGTTGACTTGATGGTGCCAAATGTGGCTCAGAGTCAACAATCTGAGCCTTTACTTTACCGGAGCCTAGAAATTCCATGTGGGTTCCTACCTTGTCGCCAGGTCTAGGCGCTTCTTTCTTTTTCGAGCACAACCCCCCCAAGCCGGGTCCGGGCCTTGTAAGTTCATCTGCCCACATCAGCTCAAGGGCTCGCACATGTCAAGTAAGCGGCTTCTCAGTTGGTCAGGCGGTTCCGGCTCAAAAACCTGGTGCGGAAAACCTGAATTGGACGTCAGCTTTTACATGTAGCCGTCTCAGTCGAGCTCAAATTTTAGGGTCAAATATAGGTTCAAGCAGGTTCAACTAATTGAGACCCCCTCGCTCCGCGTTCGGTGCGCACCCTGAGCCGAACAGTACAACAAGCAGAGTGGAACTGATTGCAATCGAGCACGCGCAAGCTACACTCCCACCCATAAACGGGTCTGTTTTTGGGCCCGGTGCCCGTTGCTTGAAAGCTTTAAAGCAAACGGAAACCGAAAGGATCGCCTTTGCTCCATTCTGGAGGGCTCTCTCTCTATGACCCACACATCGCCAAGTACGAGATTTCAGCGATCCATGCGGAATTTCGATCGAAGCCCCTGCGCCGATCCTTGGGCGAGCTCGGAAGCACCTGGATAGCCGAGTTGCTGTTTTTGGTTCAGTCCCCGTTGCTGTGTTGTTTTTGGGGTAAAGTGCATGGACAAAAGGCAGCAACTGGCGATCCAGGCATAAATTTCCCCATCCGTTTCGAAAAAACCAAGTTCGAAACCAAACACTCGATGGACCTGGCCTTCGGTTTTCCGAATGCAGAAACAAAACTGAGGGATGAGGTTGCCGGAATGCCAACGAAAACCATCCCGGGCTTCAGGGTATCCCACCCTGGACACCTAAACCGCATCATTCATCGCTCCAAATGAGGCCATTTGAATGCTAAGACCTCTGACATCCACGCTTTGGATATGGGGGTTGATGAATATTCCGTGCAAGGCCCCAAATGACCATGGGTGACTTCTTGATTTAGTGGACATATATTCTGTCTAGCGGTTTTCCAACCCATGGTCATGCTATGTAATAAGGACCTTTTGATCAACTGCAATTGGTTGCCGCAATTGGTTGCCGCGTGGCACCAAAGGGGCCTTTTGCTTCCACGCTTCAGTCGCCACCTGAACGCTTTAAGCTCGCTTTGTCCCAAGAAAGTCTCAAAGCTGCTTGGGCCAAAACATTGTTGTGTGTTTCCCTAGGTAGAAGAATCTCAGCTGTTGTTCAGCGTGTTGAGACCAAATGGGTGTTCCTGAAATTGGAGCTTTTATTGGCTTGCTTACAAGTAAGGTGACTCTTCCAACTTCCAAACATGGAAGTGCACAACGCTGTAAAACGAGTTTCCTGGAAAGGGTTCCTGTGCACCAAGCCATGGTAGGGCCCTCGAATGGAACACCCTTCTTGAGGACAAGGCTTGCAGGGTACGAAGGAAACCCGTGTGGGTCCTTCCCCGAAGCCAGCGAGAGACATCTTCGCGGCTCACGCAGTGCCACCTTCAAGGAAAAACTGCAAAGTTTCAAAGCCTGCACTTGGTTGACGTTGGAAGGGGAGCAAAAATATATTTTTTAGCAGTTTACTGGGGATTTCCCACTAAACCACAACAAGCAAACATGTTAAATGTTTCTCAACAACGACCATGTACAGGTGTTTCTCAAAGGTTCTCTAAAATGATTGGTGTCCCGTATACTAAGCCAGGGGTCCGGATTCGAGAGTTTCTCCACGAAATTGAGAAGGGAGCACCCGTGAAATTGGACAGAAATCCCGAATGAAGTCTCCAGGAAAGGGTCTGCTGCACTTCATAGCCTCCTATCTTCCTGTTACCCTCTTTTCAGACCAAGGCAATCCCCATTGTATGCAACTGAAACGCTCGGGAAGCGATAGTCACGCCTGTCGGCTTCCAGAGGGAAGCTGAAACCAATCGTCTACCCACAGGGGCTCCCTGGCAAATGATCCTACAGGTACCCGCCCACACGCATGAAAACAATAGCGGAAGGGAAGGTACCCTTGGACCAAATGCCAACTTTTCAACTGCAGGCACTTTAGACTCAGGGGGAATGCCTGAAGGAGCATCCGCCAGGAATCCATGAGGCATCTTTGCTCAAGCAAACATCTTTTCCATGGGGCCCGCCGGGAAGGGGGGGGGGGTGGGAGTCAGTTTGGGTCAAGTTGCAAAAACTCTCAGGTTGCGGCAGTGCCAAAGCTGCGAAGCTTGGGTTAACATCGGCGAGCCGTTGGGGCGCCAGGGCAGTAGTATTGTCAGCTGTTGGCTTCCCCGCCCGCCGGAGAAAAAAGAAGCGCATCGGCGGCAAATCGCTACGCCGAGGAAAGGATTCGGATCGAGTTGCTTTTTGACCAGCGCTTCCGAAATGGAAACTGCGCGCTCTTTTTGCGCGTGCAGGCCTGTGAAAGCATACCAGGCAACTGCCACTAAATGAGTTGGACTGCCTGCAAGCCTTTCGGACAAAAAAACACGTTTGGACTCAAGACGCAAAAGATGGCTGAACAATCCGGCGCAATGACCAATGCAGAAGCAAAAGGCTCAGCATGTCCGGAGCTTGCCACGTGTAAACATTCCAGTTGGAACATCTCTTGAATGATATGATCCCTGCCACCAGTTGCGGCCAAGAAGGTGACCAGTTTGGATTCTGGATGTCTGGCATCTGATGTCAGCAGTGCAACAGTTCAACGTCGGCCAGAGCTGGGGGTTGAGAGACAACATCAAAACTGTCAGATCTTGCCAGCTGCCAGTCTCGCATCTTGAATGTTGACCCAGACCCCTAGTAAACACTGGCAAAAAAGCACCATGTTCTGGTAGTTTACTATGAAGGGAATCCCCTTCTGGAGGCTTGGGTTGTTATGCACTACAACATAAAGCCAGGCCTCCAATGCTCTCCGAGGGTTGACCTAGAATTATTGCTTGGGAAGTACTGCTTGAGTTTTCGCGGCCGGGCGAGGCGGGGATGGGTGGGTGTTGGGTTTTTGGGCGTGCGGATGGGTGTGGGGGATGATAGGATAGACTAGACTTGACAACTAATCGGATTGAAAATCATGTTTCAAAGTTATTCAGTATACATAAACGGAAACTGGCTTCAAATGTGAGAGCAACTATGCTTTGTTTAAACATGTTGAATCGCTCGAGTACGGTGTTATATAAAATGTGTTGGACGGCTTGGGAATTGTTGAAATTAACACATGCCCGAACACCAAACATACCTGTCCATTCATCCTCAGAAGCCTGTCCAAACCAATATTCATTGCCACAATTAAATCTGATGGCTCAGAGTATACAATCAGGCCTCTTGCAGCATCCAAGTCCTCTCCAAACGTATATTTTTGTTTTTACCTGTTCATCCTGGGCGGCATCCAAAAAGGAAAGTACATGATGTCTAATTTGTCCAATTCTACGTGCAATACTACCATGTTCTACAAATTATTGACATTTAAACATTTCAGTGATAGTACTGAATTTATTGTGACTACATCTTGTATGCCAACACCTGCAAGTTTGAGCCAGCATCATCTTCAACCCCGTGTGTTTGCTTGTCATGTTCACTCCTTACCAAATATTCGGTGCAGCTCGAAATCAAAAAGTGTAGTTGTGGGAACTCGGCTTCGTTGACTTGTGGGCAGCCGTGAAGGAGTCAACGATGGTGCCTCTGATTGCTGTGACACTGTCACTTGAACACGAGACGGTACTGCCGAACACACTTCTGATGGCACTGCTGATAGACTCTATGTTGGCACTCGTGACGGCTCAATTGATGGATTGTAGCGAATAGTATTGTTTTCCGGCAAGATCACCTCAGAAATTGCACAAGGAGATGTCGCCGCGAGATCGCTTGAGGGATTGGACAGAGAGATGCTAAGAAACGAATTTCCTGGCAAGATGTTGTAGCAGGCGAGGCGCATGCTCGCCATGATTGGCACGTTGGGAAGCTGTGGTCTCATAAAAAGGTCTGAAGAGACAAGGACATGATCTAAGCATTTTAGAGGTCACAGCCCAAGCCGACAAACAACATGTGGTCAACGGCTATGGTTTGCCCTGCGTTTCAAACAGAGGCTGCCAGTCAACCCGAAATGGCCGCTGACCCAACATGCTGTCTCACCTTTGGGTGGGGTGGGGTCCACTCTAGAACATGTTGTTGCATCAACCAATCTGTCGAACTCGCTCTGGCTTTCAAGCAACTCGCACCATGTCTGATGGTACATCAAAACTGCAAAATGGTTGAATGATCAACAGCTCAGCAAAATCAGATTAACGTTCCTGGAAAACAGGAGCGTGCCTATTCTTCTTGTCTCGTGGGGATCCGGAACCCAAGTGACGGAGGAAATTGCCAAATTCTCAAACCAAAGGTTGTTGGAAATGCAAAGGGAAATGCTGGGAGAATGCTAGGAAAATACTGGGAGAATACTAAGGGGTATACCAAGAATTGACTAAGGGCAACATAAGGGGAATATGGGCAAGAGAATACTAAAGGAATGGGGGAGTACTAGAGGAAGACTGAGAATAAAAATTGCTTGGGGAACACTAAGGGAATCCTGGGGAAGTACTATGGGTGAAAAAGTAGGAAACTACTAGGATAATACTCGGGGGAAATGCTGAGGGAACTATCAGACTACCAAAGTAAGAGACTACCAAAGGAAGAAAAGGGAATGCCAGGGGAATACTAAAGGAATACAAAGGAATCCCTTGGAATAGTAAGGGAATACCAATGCAATACTACCAGAATACCGAGAGAAGACTAAAGGAATACCAGGGAATGACGAGGGGATAACAGGGGACTACTAGGGTGAATAGTAGGAGCATACGAAGGAATATACTAGGGAATTACTAAGGAAATACTCAGGAATATTGAGGGAAGATTAGAGAAATCCTGAGAGACTACTAGGGCATACCAAGCAAATACTAACGGAATACTGACTAGGCGAATAAGATGGGAATACTTCTGCGAGAATATTAGGGGAGTACCAGGAAAATACTATAGGGAATAGAAAGAGGAATACTGGGGGGAATATTCAGGGAATACTAGGGAGCCGGCCTGTATTGTGGGCAGTCTGAGCCAGAGTCAAAGTAGTCAAGCCTGCGCTTCTGATGTGGCGACATGACACATGACGATATGCTGCTTTTGTTCTGTGAGGTTTGCCCGAAGACGGGGACTTGGGACACGGAAGAGGTGGATTGGAAAAAGGAAGGTGGACGGTGTCTTCAAATTCTATTGTCCAAAGCAATACAAGCCTTGATCTGTGCATTTGCTTGCCTTCCCTTGGGTAATTTCCCCCCAAAAATGAATCTGTCGTTACTACAATAGCCTTCGCAATCCAACAAGTGTGAGGTCCAGCTTGGAAAGAGGGCTATCACGTAATCCATTGGATCCACTTTTGTTAAGTGGAAGCCAGCACAGCGGGGTCAAATGAGGCGTCTCAACCTGTTCCCCCAAGCTCGCCATGAAACTGGCAGATTTGGAAACCAACGTGCTTTCGTGCGAGACTGGAACCGGCAAAATCGATTTGCGGGGAAAACCGGGCGACAGTGGCTCCGATGTGCACAGCGCGTGCAGCGCTCGGGGTGCGTTCGTAAATTCGAGTATCCCCATGGAGGGATTTGCTCTCCTTGGATTGGCCAGAACAAGTCCGCTTTGTTGGTTCGACACTAGAAGGGTCTTCCGAGAAAAGTTGTTAAAGTCCAGGAACTCACGGAGTGAGATTTGCTCTAAAGGCCCGGGCGGGAAGCGGTGCTCGGGCGTGTCAAGCTTGGGTTTGGAGCAACAGGTTTGCCTGTTGCTCCTCGCTTGACGCGTTTCAGCGAATTGCCAGCTGCACACAAGGAAACAAAAGGACGAGCTGATAGGATTCCAAGAGCAGCTGGCAGCCGCATTCTGCGCACCTGGCGTGCGATATGTCCAAAGCCTGTCCCGAAATGCTGGGCTTCCCTTTTGCTTTCAGCTTAACATGCCCAGGTAACCAGCCTTGGGAATCACCGGAATCCATCTACTTTTGAGACGAAACTCGCGCAATGAAGTTCCTGCGCCAGGCTGTTCATGCCCCTTGGATCAGTTTAAAACAAAAAACAACTGCAAAACACATAGTCATTCGGGTGTGTCGATTGTTTTTGAGGGTACCCCTTTGTTGTGTGTGATTTTTAAGGGAAACCAAAAGGATAACCACCGGTTTGGAGGGTCCCCGAAAACAAAATACACATCTATTCATGAAACAAAAAACACCTACCATGCAAAACCACCAATACAAGAGATCGGAGAATAGCCGTGCGAACGCTCAATTGGCTTCACACGGTTCAGCGGTTCACCGCAAGCCACCGCCGGAATCCGCGGCAACTAGGTTTGCAGGAAGTGGCCAATTCATCGCATGGCAGGCTTTCACAAGCCACTACGAGCTGTAAAATCGGGGAATGGCGTCTTGCAAAATGCACAAAACATACCAGTAGGGGCTCCCGCAAGGGATGTGAAATTGTTTGGCCTCCTTTCTCAAGCCACGGCAGAACACACAAACACATTGCACCAGTTGCACAGACCGCATGCATCGGTATAAATCCAGGGAAGGCTGTACAATGAACAAACTATACAAGAAAGCTGTGAGCATTTTGCACTCAATCGCCTAGTGCAAAACACCCAGGAATTCATTTCAATCATGAAGGGTTTTCTGTTGGTTTCCCGTACCCTTGAAAAACGACACACCCATATATGTGTACATGTTTTACGTGCCCCACATGAGCTCTCAGAATCAACATATTTGCTAACAGCGTCATCGCTTGATCAGGTTGCCAACTGACATCCTGCCCTACAACAAATCGCCTTCCACTCATCTGCCCAGAAGTTCTCTACACATCCCCGAAAAGAACCATCACTCCGCCGAATCTTTAAACCCACAAACAAATGCAACTCCCTCCGCACACCTCGGGCCCCGTCCTTCGCGCCTAGGCAAATGGTCGTTCCACTCAAGCCAGCTTGGCAAACACCTGGCTGCCTCAACGAGCGGCACCATTGAAGTGGTGACTCCGGCTTGCACATGCTTGAGTGAGTGCATGTGACGAGTTCTTGTCAGGGACTGTCCAAAGCAGTCCCTCGCTGGCAGCCCGGGCTTGCAACACCCAATGACAGGGGGGAATGCGAGCTTGGTTCTTTCTGCTTTCCCACATTCAGGATCATTAAAGCATACCGCACCTTCGCAGCGTTGGGTTGACAGGGTCCAGGATTTGCCAATTTTCCTCAACAAGGGACCGAGCCTGTGGTTTCCACGGCCTGGACGCAATTTGCTACCTTGGAGAGCCCCTATGAGATTGTTGGGAAAACACTGGAAAGTCAACCAGACGGTTCTCCAGGTACGACACGTAAAATCAGGCCTGACATGGACAGTTCCTGAAGTCTGTCACACTGAATCCCTGCTGTTCATGTCTGGTCAATGGCTCGTTGCTAGTAGGCAATCCAGGTTTTCTTGGCCTACAGTCTTCCACTGCTGCCCTTGCAGCCGTTGCCATTTGCTGCGGCAGCAGCTGCTCTAGATTTAGCATGCCTTTCAGTGCGAACTGATGCCAAACAAAGTCCCAGTCTTGTTTTCTGAACCACAAAAACACCAAATAGCAATCCTGCCTTTAGGGATTGGCCAATGTAAGAAAAACCAAAGCTCCCAGTGACACCTCTTCTCCCTGCAAGACACGGATTGTTGCTGTTGGTGTTGTTGTTGTTGTTGTTGTTGTTGTTGTTGTTGTCGTCGTCGTCGTCGTCGTCGTCGTCGTCGTCGTCGTCGTCGTCGTCGTCGTCGTTGTTGATGACGATGACGATGACGATGACGATGACAATGACGATGACGATGACGATGACGATGACGATGACGATGACGATGATGATGATGATGATGATGATGATGATGATGATGATGATGATGATGATGATGAATATGACATGATTCTGATATTGCGGCGGCGACGGCTGTGGTTTGCCAGTGGATGTTGCTGTGGTTGCCGCTGTGGTTGCCGCCGCCGCCGTCGCTGGTTGGTCTTCAGCTCTTGTTGCTGCTGCAGCTTTGGGGCGACAATGACAAAGGTAAACTTTCACCCTGGGTGTCTGTTCTGGGGCAACTCAATCAGACCTGGGGTTAGCTCTGCGTTGGCGTACTCCACACATGGAATCTGAAGGTTCCCCAGTTTTGCAACAATGACCAACTGGACATTGGACATGCCAGCTGCTGAATTGGGGTCCCTGAAAACTCCAATTTGAGGGTGTCTTTCTTTGAGGCCACTATTTTCGGGGCCCCTAAAAAAGAACACCCGTATTTATGTATATATATATATATATACAAACACCTATAAATGTAGTGCTTTGGTCATGCTTATGCGAGCAAACAAATATTACTTATGTAGGCCCCTATATCTCCATCTAGGTTTGGGCGAGGTGCCCGCAAAACAAAAAAGAAACACGCTTGGGGGGTTGATCAAAAGGTCCTTCACATGGCCCGGCCCTTGGTTTTCCAGAACCAAGGACAACATGATGTCCACAAAATCTTGGAACAGTCACCCCTTGCCAAACCTGGGGGGCCCGAAATGGAATCTTCATCTCCCCCCCCCACTTTTGGTGGATGCCCAAAGCGCCGCGACGCGCGGAGAAAAAAACGCGCAGCGCGGCGGCCGAGCGACCGCCTCGCAGCCGGCGCAGCTCGTTGTCCAGCTCTTGGAGCCGAGCCTGAGCAAAAAAATCCCCGCCGGCTCCCGCCTCTTTGGGGATACGTGGGTGTCGTAAAACGGCGGAAAAAGCATCATTTTAGATACGCTCCCACCTTTTAAGATGCCTTAAACTGGGTACGGGTCGCAAAATGGCCCAAGAGTCATCTACTTGGGTGATGTTTGCTTCCATTTGAGTATGGGTCGGGGTCATTATGGATGCAACAAATCCTTATGCCATATGGTAGTGGTGTTCCACTTTCGATGGGTGGTCTAAATAAAGCCACCAAGATATGGACCGCAGGTTGTAGTCCATATTTCCATTTGCCAGGGCAACCCAGTTGGGGGTTTCCCGATGTTGGACGATCTGTTCCCCGTGAAACCAACCCAAAGGGGTACTCGCAAGAAGTCCAATTCAGATTCCCTCAAATTGCTGGTTTGCATTGGTGGTTTGGTGGGTAGGTGTCCCATTTCTCCACTACAACTAAAGGTTCAAATCCAAATCCGAACATCCAAAGAACGAATTCCAAGGGTTGCCTGAACAAATAAGGCGCCCAGAAATAAATAACGGACACCCCCCTTTTTTGGATGATGAGGTTGGATTTGAGGGGAACTCAAATGAAAACAACAACGCAGAAAGTGGACGGCCCAGATTTAGAGGGCACACCCATATGGATCTCCACTTCGCAGTGGCAACTATTGGAGAAACGAAGCAAAACATGTTGACCGACATGGGTCAGTTTGATTTGATTGAAGCCTTTTGGACATCATTTTCATGGGGATGGTTGTCCAAGTATGTTTGAGGATGCATGGTTGTGTCATGTTAACGATCGATCAATAAATCCCTGGTTGAGTAAAAGGAGGGCCAGCATGGGGTGTGAGGGAAGAAGCGCTGAAGGGGTTGAGTTGCAATGCTGCAAATATATCCCCGTGTCGATACGGGAAGATGAACCCATGTATAAGAAGCAGATTAACATCATAAATACATAAAAAAAAAAAAAAAAAAAAAAAAAAAAAAAAAAAAAAAAAAAAAAAAAAAAAAAAAAAAAAAAAAAAAAAAAAAAACTATCAACTATTGTGGACATGGGTCCAGGTACACCTAAGAAGCGCGGTGCTTCATGCCTATCGATGGCGAAGGTCGTAAGTATCCGATTCCGCAGGTCGGCTCGTGCTCGTGGCGAGTCGAAGGGTTTATTCTGGACATCGCAGTGTGCATACCGACATATGAAAGAAACATCTCAAGTCTCATGGACTGCAACCTCACCTTCTGTTGCATTCAAGCTGACAGCATCAGTTGAACAAGTCAGTGATCCGCCAGCTTCCTGCATGGGCCATTCACCTGCCCCGCCAGAGAGGCCTTAAGCTTCGGAACATCCCCGAACCACCCGTGAGCGCCTCCAGATTCTGCAGCACCTGATTCCGAGTTGTTGCATGGCTGGAACTGGAGGCCTGTTTTGGTCAGGGAACCAAACCTCCCATGGACTCATGGATAAAACGCATAAGTCGAGGATGAGCCCTAAGGCCGGTGAGGCGTTCATAGGTGATAGCCACCCTTTTTGTAGGTCCATGATGTTTCAGAGCCTTATAGAAACACTCCTCTGGTGACACATCTCGATTCCTCAGAACCTAGTCTTCCCAACGCAAGATCATGGTGAAACCCCAAATTTGGGAGTCTAACACAAATCATTCCAGCAGAAGGTGACGATGTAATATGTCAACACATGACATGTAGAGCCAGCATAGATTTGCAAGAAAACTGTTGCTTGGGCTGCTTCCCTCGTTTCGCAGCTCCACGGTATATTGGAGTAGAGTGAGGCTTTGGCTTTCAAAAGGCATGTCATTGTGAAGGTCAAAACTAAGAAATCAAACCCGTGACGGACACCACTTGTGGATTCATCTGATGTGACTGATCTTGAACAACAATCCAACTGCACCATCGCCTTCTCGTAGTGCGAAAGGATAGACTCCGAGTTGGCCTTGGCTGACAAGTGCTCTGCGAGGAACTGATGGCTTATTTGAGCCCGGGACCACACTAATACAAGTTTCCCAAACGGACCTGGGAAAATTGGGTTCCCTTGGTTCTTCGTGGCTCAGCACCCTTTGTGCTTGCCATCACAACCACAAGGCAACAATATCCGTTGCCAGTTTCGTCTTCTGCAAATGTATGGTGTGCCCTGCGCAAACGGCCAAACCTGCTCCAAACCAGGCTTGATGTCGAAGAAGAAACCACGTTCCCAAAACACAGCTCAAAGCTGCAAAACTTACAACTCCCAAACCTGATGATCGGGATCCCCAAGAGGGCGTACATAACGAGCTTGTCGGTGAGATCACGGTAAAATCGGCAGCATGATCTGCAAACCCAAACCGTGCAAAAGCGTGTTGCTTGCGGTAGCGCTATGAAACTGGAGTGCCTGGCTGCTGAGAAACACGTCGACTGCTGTCTAACTGCTAATTACGATAAAGCAAGCAAGCAAGCAAGCAAGCAAGCAAGCAAGCAGGCAGGCAGGCAAGCAGGCAAGCAGGCAAGCAGGAAAGCAGGCAAGCAGGAAAGCAGGAAAGCAAGCAAAAAAAGAAAAAAAAGACAAACTGCAAAGACAAAGCCTCCAACACCTGCGCACACACACACACAGACTGACTGACACACTGGCACAGAGCACAAACAGACAGAGACCACACGGACACACATGTATATATATATATAACTATGTGTGTGTGTATGCAAACATGCCCAAACGAACAGCCAGGCAGCCAGGCAGCCAGGCAGCCAGGCAGCCAGGCAGCCAGGCAGGCAGGCAGGCAAACAATTTTGCCAAACGTTTGATAGGATCTTACGGTGTTGTTATTCCGCCCTATGGTTCTCTCAGAAGGTATGATTCAATAATTATGTTCACTGTTATCCTACGCAGCTACAGTGCACAACATCCCTTTCGAATAGGCTGGATTTTTGGAAGCCTCTCTAGAAATTACGACCAGACCAAACCCTGAATGGGCTTTCGGTTCAGAGCCTTGCTGGTTCTCAACTGGGCATGAGATGGAATGACCCCCATACACACCATCCAACTGGTTTCCTTTAAGAATCCCCAAGGCCGGTACATTCCCAACTGGATCATTCCCTGAGCACCAGCTTTCCACGCTCCCTTTACTTTACAAATTAACGGAAGGAACCCAGTTCTTTGGGGGCCCGAAAGGAGGTCCCGATCAAAACTGGCGAAGGGGCCTTTCGGGCTCCTTCCGTGTAGCAACTTATGGCCACCAGGGTTCAATTCTCACTGAATGACGGTGAAGCCACATTTAGAGCATGTGTTCCCCTGAACCCTTATCTCTTTAAGGGGTATGTTTCAGGGGTCTGGTGGTACAACTACAATTGATGGGTGTGTCTTTTTTTTGTATATCTCACCCCCAGTTTCCCGTTAAACTTTAAATCCACAAAACAGGGGACCGAGGCTCCAAAAACGAGGAGCCACCCATGACGGCAGGGCTTGACGTTGCCGGGGCTCCGACGGAAGAGTTGGAGCCTGGCTTCGCTCGCCTAAGTCGGCTGGTGGCCATAGGCTCCCAATGGGCAGTTTTGAGACGGGCGTGTCTCACAGGCCCAAACAACTTGGTGTCGCTTGGGTTCCGGCCTAAGCTTTAACAAACCCCAAACAAGTAAACATCCAAACAGATCCCTGGGAAGCTTGAGTGTTTGCCCTACTTCTGGACTTATTCAGCTGGGGCATTAGATCCCTAAGCTAGGTGAATCGCTGACCGCCCGCTGTAAGCTTCTGGCCTGACACCAAACACATTATGTCACCTCACTTGCTGAAAACAAGCCGTCCGCATCGACACTGGCATCACTTGCTATGTACTGGAGATCAGATCACAATTAAGCAGAATGCAACGCGTGCCAAGGGATGGCACACACGTGAAATAGAGCAAAACAGCATGTTTCAACAACTGCACTGACTGCCATTAGTCATCTCTCAAAAAGAGGGCACTTCCCAACAAAACTGGAAGGGCATTGCATTGGCAAGATCGATTGGATAGCGCACGTGTCCGATGTAGAAAGACGATCCTTCTGATCATGTGGATTGCTTCCGTATGCAGGCGTGCGGGCAGCCAGAATCAGGCACTAGGAGCAGTTTGTCAGGTATGTTGTCTCTTCTCCAGATCCTGGAAACAGCATATCACCCGTGGCTCACGATATTTCCCGAACAAAAAACTCAGCACGTTGGATTAGTCAGCATTTCGCGAAATCGTTTTCAGTCAGTCTTTGTTGCAGTTGGCACCCTTTTTGGGGTTGGTATAAAGGAAACCATTATTTTATATTATATATTTATTATTACTTCTTTTTTTCCCTTTTTTTGCGGGGGGGCGGGGGGCAGTTGGACTACTTCTCCCTTTTTGGAAGGAAGGCAGTAACCTCAAAGTGCGTAGTTCAGGAATCAACCACTCAAGGACTGCCCATTAAACCGTTGGTGGTACGCGCTTTGCACACAGGTGCACGACACTGCAAAGGGCAAAGAGCGGCCTCACTTTCAACCGCTTGTGCCGGTTGTTTACACGCGCCACATGCTCACATCGGCCGTGTCGTGGCGGGGCATTCCTTTGAAACCAGCATGGAACCCGCAAAATGCAACTGCCAGACTACTCTGCCAGCGCCCCATGACAATACCAACCACCTTGTCACGTGTGCATGCAGTGCCATGAGGCCACCTTCCATTTGGATGGTTTCCAACCATTTTTGACACAGGGTGTCTCAAACTTTCGGCGCCCCAAGTGGTTTGTTTCCTTGTGGTTCCCCTTAGAAACCGGTGCCAAACAGGGATTCCGACACACATCTTCATGCCTGTGCTGATGCCTTGGCAAGCTCCCAGGCGCTCATGAGTGAACAAATTAGGTTTACTGACCGCTATAAGATTGCTCTCATGAACAAATCACGTTCACTGCTGAACAAATTAGTTTAGGTGCGAGCTAATCACAAACGTAATTGGGTTTAGCGACCCTAACCCAAAGCTCCTCATGAGTGAACAAGTTGGGTTTAGTGACCCGCAACTTAACCCCAAAGTGCAAGTCACCTCTGGGGGCTTCCACCGAACTGGTCGCGTTGGACAACGCTGCCCAAGTCTGGGCGCCCTGCCTGCGCTGGATGCTGGAGCCTTGCAGTTGCAACCGCATGCCAATCCCCTGGCCCCTTGCTTGACCCCAAGGCCCTGGAGAAAGCCCAGGGTCTTCTGGGGGAAAACGAGGGACGTAGGATAGAAGAAAGGGGGAAGAGTTTTGGGTGGGTGGGTGGGTGGGTGGGTGGGGGGGTTATACAATGTAAAAACCATGGAGGGATCTCCCCTTTGGCCAGGCTGCTTTTTGGGGTTTCGAGTTGAGGAAGATGTAGCACCCCGCATGGCTCGGGGCTACCTCCGGTGCCACCCAAATCAAGCTACTACATGCTATGTCGGGTGCATATTTGGTGAACCTTAAAGTGCATAAGTTTTCAATCCACGGAGGACAGTTTCACGAGCCCAGTTGCGACCCGCGATCCCATCCCTTGCAGTGTTTCTGTCGCCGGGTTGACGCTTTCCCCTAGGACTGTCAAATGGGATTGGGACCATTGACGTCTGTTTGGCAATTTGTTCTGGTGGTTTGGAGCTTTGGTGGTATCTCCAAGCCACCAGTTCAAGCCATTTAAGGCTTGCCTGATTCGTTGGCAGCAAAACAACTCCAACAGGTTGCGTGTCTATTTGTATATCAAAGCATTACTACCACAAAAAACATGACACGAACGACCTACAACTCCACTCTCCAAGCCGCCGTGTTACCTGTCCAATCCAACCATACACGGGTACCCATGCTGCATTTCGCCCAGGTTTCACGTTTTTGAAGTCGCCGTTTTGGTGCTCAATGCTCATCTAAATTACTAGTCACAACCTGGTAATCAAGGGATCTAACCCAGAAGTGTGCAAAGAATCTTTACGGCTGGGACTGTCCCTTATCCCTCACTTAATTACCCAGACCCTGATTGCTTCTCAGGTGAGAACCGAACCACCTACAAGGCCCAAAACAGTTGGACTGGGGTTGCATGGGACTCAAATTCCAAATTCATTTTTGTTAGGGTAATCTTTGTTGGGGTTGGTTTAACGGAGAACACATATAAGGGCATCGATTATTTTGGCTCCGAAACCCCCATTTTGAGGCAGGCTACCCTTTTCAGATTGGCTTAAAGACAGACCACAAGGAATTCCGAGATCAAGGTGGGCTCCGATTTGTAGGAGCCGAGCATCTGAAGAAAGTCGTCCGCCCATCCGCCGAGCGCCCCAGCGCAGCTGCCGGATTTGCGCTTCGACCTGGCCGCGGTCCTGGCGGTCGAAGCTGGGGGCAGCTGTGGGGTCGAGCTGAAAAGGAGCGAGCAGTTTCTTCCATTCGCTTTCGCCCCCCTGCAAATAAGAAAGCATATTTCCAGTAGTGATCGATTCCCTTTAAAGCCATCAAGGACATAAATCATACTCTTAAGCAAATGCCTGTGTTGATTCCCCCCCCAGAATGGTTGCTATAGCAGTAGGGGGCCCGTAAAAGGAAACCAGCGGAACACCCACAACTAATTGGACGCCAGAGGAAACCACCGCTTCCCCTTCGGGATAAAGCCCAAGCCCGAGGAACCTTCTCAATGGATTCACGGGAGACAGCTCCGGCTTTTGGATCCCAAGGCCGCAGACCGTTTCCCGCCAAAAAAGTGCCTTCCTGGAAGGTGCCCGCTGGAGCCGGTTGTGCAATGGTCACAGGATCAAAGGCAAAAAATGGGCTTGCACTTGGCTTTTCCCGCAACCAAAGGTTAAAGGGAGCAAGCCTTTTTGTGCTCAGGTGAAGAAAGTCTCACTTCAGTACTTCGTTTCCACTACCTGGACCCTGAAACCACCCTCGAGAAGGGAAGTAACCTCATAATTGTCGGGCAATGACCCAATTTGGCAGGCTAGTTCCAGGGTCCAAGCAAGCCGGTTTCGGGAGTCTGAATGTCTTTTCTTCGCAGGTCCCGTGCCCTTTTTTGGGTTGCTTTCAAGGGGAACCAAAGAAAAACCCCGAAACAAATCCAAAGCTGAAACTGGCCGAACTCCCCCAGCTTTCGGCGACCGCCTCCAAGGCCACGGACATGGTCGAGCTGGCGCGGGCTTTTTGGCTTGGTCGACTGTAGGGGAGATTTGTCTGATGCGTCGATGCGTCGATTTGGTGCATTTTTCGGGGGTGACAGGATCCCCGAAAAATGTCGTAAGATGCCACAAAACCGGCCAGGACTGAACACATAAAGCAGCTGGTACGGGCATGGTATGGATTACCCTGCACTGAACCGCCCAGTGAGCTTCCGAGACTGCAAACATCTATTTGAGGTCCGATACTTGCAGCCAAAGACCAGAATTGTCGGAAGTTCGGCTTCGGGCGGCCAAAAACAGGAGTAAAAGCTGGCGTTGGACACGGGAGGAAATTGACCGGTCAATGGGCAGATTTGTCTACTCCAGTCTTGCAAAGGCCTGGGCTTCTTCTGCCTCTTCGAGTCTGCTTCAAAGGCTATAGCCAGATCTAGACCTCTACAATACGGATATAATTGGCTGGTCATAGGGATGCCAATGGGAGCCCAATTCTGGCAAAGATCAGGCGGTGGTTCTGTGGTTATGAGGTTACGTGGAGGGGCACTCCTGGCGCTCTATGGTGCCGCCAAGCAGATCCTGAGGGAAACCAGGAAGGGCAAGAAGTTGCCTTTGTGCGCGTACCACAGAACATGGCAAGAACGTGGCAAGAACATGGCACGGAACCCAGGGAGCAACTCCATGTAACAACTCCCTGTGTGCGCTGATCCTTCAAATGTTGTCAGGAACGCGGCGAGCATCGGGGGGTGGGCATCCGTACTGTTGGCCCGAAAGGGCTTGTGCCCACCCCGCCGGCCTCTTGGCCGGAGGCCTGGGCCGAGATCTTTGAGACTGGCAAACTCACTTCCGATCGAGTGGATTGGTCAGAAGAAGTCACCAACCTTGGCGATTGCGGCTAAAATTTCCCAAGTCCATGATCTCAGGGAATAAGTTCAAACATGCCGGTTGATCGCAAACCATTGGGGAAAGCCACAAAAAAGAGGCTCTTCCCCAAATGGGGAAACTCAACAAATTGTGAGGGTTGAACGGAATATTGAGCAACCCCCAAATCAATGTCTCTTGAAGTTGGGCCTTCCCATTCTCGTGCAAACAAATCGCCTGGACCTTCGCGGCTCCGAAAAGGCAACCAGCTGTGTGCTCTTTGCGGGTTCCTCATGTCCAGCTCGCGAATCACCCCAAAACTGATTGAAATCCGCCCGCGAAATATGAGGACCCCATGACCCTTTTGCTGTGAGTTGCTTGCCGAGTCGCAAAGGCTTCTCTTGCATGCAAGGAAAAAGCCCTCCGAAGCAGCTCACCATCTGGTCGCTCAGCCTGGCAGATGGAGCTTGAATGAGTACATTGCGTACACAAACCTGCCACTTCCAGCAGTGCTGTACCAGCTGACGCAAATATATTGGTACTTGTCCCGGTGCGTTAAAAAGTAGATGCGCTGCGCGAAAAGTAGGCAAACAAAATCACACACACACACAAACATGGGATGGCAATAGAACGAACACTTGGTTGCTGTTAACCCCTCTGCAAAAAGTGTAACTTTCTCTGGGTTCAACGGAAAACCCTTGAGTTCAACCAAAAAGCTACAGTCTAAAGATCCGTTGTCCAATAGCAATCAAGAAAAGGACGACGCCGTTTTTCTTGTAGGGTACCCCTTTCGCGCCTTTGTCTTCGAAAAACAACGTCAAAACCAAGCGTTGTACCAACCCATTTTGAGACAACCCAAACAACAGTGCCAGCCCCTGGTGAACAAGGATGGCAGGCTCGTGGCAATTCTCCTTTTCCTTTCGCCCTTTGTCAGACTGATCTGAAAGGCCTTGCCAGTGGTTTTCCCTCAAGCCTTAGGTTTGACTTTGAAAGAACAACCACCCACTCAACAGGAACAAAAAAAAAAACACGAAAAAGCGCAAGCGGCCAGTTTGGTTGCAAAGGGAGCAACCGCTCGAACGGAGAGTGCTCTCTGGAGCCCAACACCCGGTTGCCCCGGCCCCCATGCCTCAGAAGTTGGTGCCTCAGCTCATGGCCATGCACCGCCAGCGGTGGTACGGTGGATGCCCCTGACGTGTTGCAAGTAAACCAAGCAGAAACCATCGGGAATTTACAGTTGGTTTCCTTGGTTCCCCACTTGCCATAGTCCATCCGTACCTGGAAGACCGGTTTCATCTTAAATCATACAGGGGTCACTGGATTTCCCCTCAAAATCCAGGTTGATCAACTTGCTGGTGCTTTCCTTTGAACTGATCACCACTTCTGCAGGTTCCAAAAAGATCCAAAACGGAAACCCTGTAATCTCATTGCGCAGTATGTACAAAGTTCCCCCGTGCCTCAAGGGCGAAATGGCACTGCAGCCAAGAGGCTGCATATCAGCCATAGCTCTCAACGATAAAACGATAGCCGAGTTCTGCTGCTCGGCTCGGGCCAGGCTTCAGCCAAACGAGATCGGGACTTCCCGGTACGTCGGTTCGATACTTTTAAGGATTCCTACAAGAGATGGACCTTGAGCCGAGGAATCGGGTCGCAATGCGCCCAATGACAACGCCTGAGGCGTCTTGCAGGTGTGTCTTGTGGGCAGGAAGCCAACCATTTGTCGGGGTTCCCGGTTATTTGAAACATGCCATGTGAAAAAATGTGTCAGGAGCCCTACAACTCAAAGTGACCATCATTGCAAATCCTGGTAAACCAAACATGTTGAACATGCTGTGTTGGCACGTGACGATCTTTATGCTTCGACCGCTGCTCGCGTTCTGCATGATGAGCAGGCATACTCTTCGGCGCTCTTTGAACATGGAAGCCCAAAGAGGGGGTCCCCCCCCCAAAAAAAACGATCTTTCGGCTGCGGAGAGCTTTCCATCACGTGTCGATCGGAAGCTTTCTGGGTTGAGTATCGTGTCACACCTTTAAGGCCCTATCATTGGCTAACAAAGTCTGAACTTTCTATTTACAGAACTCACGAAGTGAGAAGGGCTTCCACCCAGTTTCTGAGACACCCATTTGTGAGATCAACATTTTAGGCTCCCGTGACTCGGATCTGCTGGCATCCCTTGAAAAACGGCACACACGTTTCCAGTTGAACCAGGCCACAAGGTGGTTCTCCTTTTGTTCCTTTTAGCACCCTCACAACAGAGGCACCCTCGAACAAAAAGCCAGAAAACGACGCGCCAATTTTCGGTGAGACCCCCGGCCACCTCCCGCGGCAGCGCGCTGGTGTTCTTTTTCTCGCCTTCAAGCCACCGGCGTTCGCGAAACGCGCGGCCCGGGTGCCTGGCCGGGCGGGTCCGCAAACAAAGATGAAACTGTTGACTTGGTGAAGGCCCAAGCAAGCAACCCAACAAGCAACCCACAAAGCAACCCAACAAGCAAGCAACCAAGCAAGCAAGCAACCAGGGAGACCAGCACTACGGAGGGTCATCAGTGTCAACAGTAGCCAGAGAAAAACAGCCCCAGTAAGCACCTCATCCCAGATACTGTTAGATGTGCAGAACAATAAGGCCAGCGATGGGAATGGCGCGGCCTACCTGTTGGCCGAAGTCGTCAAGTTGCATAAAGACTAGAGCTGGAAGGACTTGAACCTTCGACCTCCACCCCGCGAAGTGCGCAGGGCGGTACGCTGCCACTGCGCCACAGCTCTGGCTGCTCCAGAGAGTCTTTGCCAGCTGCATCTTTCAGATCTTAAGGATTTTTGTGGCTATGGTCTCCGACAAGGGAACAACATGGGGGGTCTTTTTTAGAGAACCCCCACAAATTATGGTTTTCCTCTTGGTTTCTATGTAAAGCCACCAACAAGGGTACCCCTCCCCCAAAAAAAAACAACAACATGAAAACAACAATCAAACAAAAACAACACAAAACATGGAAAACACAAAAACACAAAAGAACAGCCACGCACCCGCATGCCCTGGAGAAAATCGCTTAGACACCTCGCACCGCAAGCTCCTTTTCCGCGCTTTTCCGCGCGCACGGACCTCGATGATGGGCAAAAGCTCGGCTAGTGCCTGGCACAACAAATCAAAGAGACCTGATCAGTTCAAAAGAGCTGGTCTAAAACAAGTGAACACTTAACCTGTTGGGCAAAACAACGGAAATCAGTGCAACTTTTCGGGCTTTGACAAATGAAGAAGACACCTGCCAAGAGAAGCCAACTCAGTAGGTACGATCTACTCAGAACATAGAACCCGATATCCGGGGCTGCCTAAAAAGAGATTCCCCCTGGGATCTGGGGCAGGGTATCTGCTTGAAGGGACCCCCTGTCCAGTGCTGAGCAGGAAATGCTGAAAGCACTAGGGGCAGGCGAAGCCACAACTTTGCCAAGGGGTGTCGTTTTTAGGGGACTCTACCCCCAAAAACAACAACCATACATGGGTGGGGGTCCTATCGGTTATCCTTTACGAAGCAACAAGGGTTCCGTTTGGAAGAAACACCCAAACACACACCACACACACACACACACACAGGTCGTCCTGGAAAAAACTAGCGCCGCAGCAGCACTGGGTGTCTTCTGCAAATTGGCAAGACCTGTCGGTGATGTGTTGTTAGTGCCTGCCCATACACGCTGGCAAAAAAATAGAAACCCGAAATTAGTAGATACACCCACTCAATGAAGCATCAATGACTGGTTCTTTGGCAAATGCAGGACGTTCGACGTTCCACGAACGTAGTATGCCCAACCCAAACATGTCTGTATCACTCACCATTGTTCAAACACCACCACCACCACCACCACCACCACCACCACCACCACCACCACCACCACCACCACCACCACCACCGCCGCCACCACCACCATCATCCATAATATGTTTCTTCTTCTCCGACTTGGTCTCCTGCTTCTTCTTCTTCTTCTTCTTCGTCTTATGCATCATCTTCGTCTGCTTATTCTTCTTCTTCATCTCATTTCTCTTCGTCTTCTTCCTGTTCGTCTGCTGCTTCCGCTTCTTCCTTTTGTTCTTCTTCGGAATACTCTTCCTTTGGTTCGTACTAGTGTTCTATGTATTTAACTTATTATTGGCTTCTTCTTGTTAGCACGGGCTTCCAGCAGCTGTCAGGCTTTGGGGTCTCTGCCCAAATAAGCTCTGGCGTGACTCGGCAGCTTTCAACCAGAGTTGGGGATACCACCTGGGCTTATTGCTATTGCTACTGGTGTCTCATTTTCTAAGCCGGAAAGAGAGACCAAACTTTTGATTTGCCACTAAAATGGTCCAAACCCAAATTTAACTAAACTACATGAGCTCAGGAAGTGAGTTGTGGTTCCTCTACAAAAAGAAGACCCGGTGTCTAATTCTGCCAGGGCGGCTCGCTCACACAAAGCCCTCATAGAGGGAGATCTCGTTGCTGACATCCGCGACACAGAGACTCTGCTCAGCAAAGGCCAACCTCAGGAAAGACTTGGCCAAACTTGTCCAAGTGGAAGGGTCTCCGGAAAAACAGCACCAAAACTGGATTGGTGGTTTGGTGGTTCAGGGGCGGTTTCCCATTGACCCCCTACAAGAACCAGGGCTTCAAGTGCCAAAATGCAACCCACCAATCCAAACCACCAACAGGAAGGGGATTTCCTCGAAAAAACAAAAAAAACACCATTCAAACCTGCCAAAAGGATTCCCCCGAGAAAAAAAAGAAAAAAGAAAAACACTGTTCAAACCTGCCAAAGGGGTTCCCTCAAAAGAACAAACCAAACAAAAACGGTTCAATCCAGCCAAAGGGTTCCCTCATAAAAACAAAACAAACAAAAACTGTTCAATCCAGCCAAAGGGGTTCCCTCAAAAAAAACGCACACACACACAACGAGCATATGCCACCGGGCCAGTTCATCTTCTCCGGGTGCTGCCAGCGTGTGGCCATCTCCTTGCCGGACCAAAGCATCACCTGCGAACGTGCCGCCGTGCCGGCCATTAGAAGCTCTGTTGATCTCAAAACATTCGCATTCCTCGTCTTTTGGAAAAGGTTATGTGTATGTGGACAAGGTATGTCTATGTTGTTTGTTCTTTGAGAAGCCCCAAAAGGGTATGCCTTCCTGTTGGCTTCTCTGACAAAACAACCCCGAAAAGGGTGCAGAAACACACACACACACAGAAAATAATACACAACAACACAAACATAAGAAACACACAAACACATAAACACACAAACACAAACACAAACCCAAATGGATGGCACTGGGGAGCTACCTGCAAACAGCAGGATCCATCGTCCCGCAAACATTGTGTCATGACCTGCTGAGCGTGTATGAGCGGCTTCACGCTTGTGTATTTCATGTGTACGAGTCTTTCGTAATCTATGTCACAACATCACTAAAACATAGTGCAACCAAAGATGGGTTATTCTTACAATTTGGAGACACCACAAATCGCAATGGTTTCCTCTCAGAAAGGGCACCAACAGGTATGACCCTCATATCAAACGCAAGGGTGCGAAGAGGCATAACTCCTCCATGCCGTGCTTTGTCGGTCCCTTCAAGGCCCGTGAAAAGGTGGCACATGCGGCTAGGAGAAACCCAACCTGACAAACTGTCAGGTTGAATATTTGAGTCTGTCAATTGTTTGAGAGTACCCGCCTTTTTTGAGGTGGTTTTCAGGGAACCCATAAGGACACCTGCCATTTTGCAGGGTTCCCACATTTTGAGACAAACCTATGAGTAGGCTCTTTTTCATGTTGACGTGGCAACTGACAGGGTCCCTTAAAGAGGAAATTGATCTTCGAGGTACCCTCCCACGAATGCTATGTTAGTGGGAGGAGGGGTAAGAACCACGCTACGCTGCATCTTGCGGATATCATGGAAAGGCAGCTGGCGCTCGAAACTGATTCGGCATTCCCCCATGATGGCCCCGCCTATGGATGTGGCCGGGTGTGACAGACAAACATCCAGAACCGGAGCCATGCTCGCTGAAGAGCGAGCTGTCCCGCCCTCTCTGGACGAAAAAAGGCGCCACAGCCCATTGAAGCGGCATACAGAAAGGATTGCCATCTGCCGATTTCAAGGGACGCCTGCGACCAATCCTCCAAAGCTATCTTAGGAATCCTCCAAAGGGACGAGCAGTCTGGGAACCCATCGTCGAATTCAAGGCCGGCCTGAAGGTCATTGCCAGCGGAGATGAGCCCAGCAGGAGTACACACCACCTGGCCACGTGGGTCTGTCGTTCTCGGGACCCCAAAAAATCGGCTTCGTTATGTTTCCCTGTTTGGTTTCGCATCAACAGAAAAACATGGGGTACCAACTCACAAAAACAGATACCCCAAACGTCACATGGCACCTGTGAAACGCGCCTGCCAGCAGCTTTGGGTCCCAAAATTTGCTTCGATATCCCTGTAGTGTTTTGTTTAGTTTAACCTCCCCTCAAGAGTGCCCTCGAAGAACAAAACAAAAACACATACAAGTGACGCTGACGCTTGCGCCAAGTTCATGCATGCTTCTTTAAACATAGGGGAAGCCTCCAAGCAGGCGGTTCTCCATATATATCCTTCGAAGCCAACCCCTAAGAGTGCCCGCAAAAAACAGATGAGCCACCCGTATTGAAGTTGCGTTCAAAACACAAATCCAGTCCTGAGAGCCAACCCATGGCCGTAGCCCCCACAAGCAGCGATGATGGATGTTTTGTTTCGGGGGCAGCTGACAGCTGAAGGTTTTTACAAGAATACTCTGGCTCATCCCATCGGTCTAATTTTCTACTGTCGTGCCACAGGTTGCATAGTTTGCCAGGGCACCGCGAACCTGCCACACAATTTAGCTCTGACCACATGCCATGAGCCAAAAGCCAGCGACACATGGACCGGGAAGCAGGACGCGGGGGACTTCAGCTGCCAGCATTGGGCATTGACCGACCGGCCTGTCTCAAACCTGGGGCCCTCAAAAACAGACGGGTTAAATATTTTGGAGCAGTTTCAATGGACTTTGGGACATAGAACCCGATTGCTTCGATAGCCTGAAATCCAATCCGGCGGGAATCCCAAAGTCTGTTTCGTAGTGACCCAAACTGAGGCCTTGGAAGTCGCCCGTCAAGGTTGCCGCCCATTGCCGTGTGACCCCCTTCCGCGGCCCTTCCCCGTTTAGAAAAAACATGTTTGGCCTTGTAGAGTGCCTTTGAAGAATGAACTATGGGTCTGTCTTTTTGAGGGACCCCCCCCCCAATGATGGTTCTCCTTTTGGCTTCAATTTTTGCCCACCATAAAACTGGGTACCCTCAAAATAAGCCATACCCATTTGCGTGTGAACTTTCAGTAGGCACCGCCAGGTGGCAGGTGTGGTTCTCTCAAGCAAAAGTCAAATCGAATCCTCATAATATGAGTGTGGGTGAAAAAACATGGGTGCCCAAAATGGAATCCTGGTAAATGGAAACAAGGACTAAGGCCCGCGGTCCATATTCTGGTGGTTTGCTTTTGACAAATACCAATATGTCATGTATTTTTTTGAGACGCAATCTTCGACTGTCCCAAGGAATTGGTCGCAAGGGCAAACGTGTCCACCCTGCGCCCTTTCAGCGGAGGGGAAACCACACCACCGGGGCCACTCCTGCGCCACAGCAGCGGCATGGCCTGCATATCCGAATCCGCACTGGGACACTCAAGGGAAAACACGAGCATCTGGCATAAGGAATTAACTTGCTGGGCAAAGAATAATAATAATAATAATAATCAGGACCCTGGATACAGTCGGTCATGCTGCTTTTGTTCCGGCCGACAATCATCGGATCCTTCGGAACGATCCATGAATGTGGGTCAAACTCCTTCCGCATCCCAACGGCCATGTCCACCAGTCCAACATTCTCCCTTGCGACAACTCATCCTGAGCCAAGCGCAGCAAGAAGGACCCCCCCCCACGGGGCTGCTGGAACAAGAGTATTGTTCCCACTTCTGTCTTGGGGAAGAGCTACCCCCGGGCGAAGACTTGGTCACACAAGCTTTCCAGTGCTACAGTACCCACCATGGCAACCATTTCCCTAAGAGGAATCGCTCTTTTTTGTCGCACCCTCCTTTGGGTGGGTTTAAACGGACAACAACAAGGGAAAGCCACTAGTTTGGGCCGCAAACTCCCATTTTGAGCCACACCCAAAAAGTGTCAAAGGGTTTGGCAGGAAGATCTACAGACATTTGGCCCCCCTAAGCTGTTTTCCTGTAGAGTTTCCCGTAACCCAACCCTTTGAAAGTGCCCCATGGAACCACGGCCGTGGGCCTCGCCTCGCAGGCGTTTCTTCTCCTTGCTGCCTTCCAGCAGGGCGATGGTGCCGTCCCCCAAACCTCAAGCCAAAGAACCCAAACCGGCGGCGGAGGACGCGACGCGTTGATGGGCGGCTCGTGTTTTTTTTTTGGGGGTTTGACCCTTGTTTGGTGGTGTTCAAGGGAAACCAACGGGAAAACGGGTGCCACATGTTGGGGGGTACTCTAAAACAAGACGGGGGTTTAAGCTGAAACGTAATGTGGACGGGGGGCTCTATTTTGAGACATAGCCAGCTATATAAGTAGGGAACCAGCATTTGTTCTGATATCGCTGTTCAAAGGGTAGCTCCCTTGGTTCCCTGCTATGCAGGGAAAGGCCATCATTGGGCATGGTGTAATATTGAGCCCTTTTTGGGCAAGAAGGCATGGTCAGGGTCGCCCGGGAAAAACGGATTTCCCCGCACCCCCGGTTCATGATCTATCTGTGATTGTAAGTCAGATCAGCATTGGCAGCAACGGAAACAACCTGCAATATGCTTCCTCAAAAGCATCTGCAAACATTCGCATCGTACTCTGGACAAATTGCAAATCACACACCTGGCACAAGAAGAACTCCAAGTGGGGAACTGTCAACAACCTGCACGGGTGAGGTCGCAAACCCCCCCCATCTGGCGCAGTCGCCATTCGAATCTGTTCATCACTGCTACGATACTACCAATGTCTGAGAGTGCTGGTCAACCTTACAAACCCTAATTACCCTCTTTCCAACCATCATGGAGGTGGAGGATCGAATCCTTCCACAAAAGGCAAGTAGTCGTGCTTGCGGGAGTCAGTACCCCATTTTGGTTGTTTTTGCAGGGAAGCCAAGAGGAAAACCACCCAACAAGTGGGGATTCCTCTGCGAGCTTCCATGGACTCGAGTAAGCCACCGATTGGTCTCTCCGGGCTGAAGCCCACGGCCTGCTGCCAAGCTCCCGTCAGGGAAGTAGGCCAACGAATGCCTCGAAGGAAACAACCGTCGGATGGTTCTTTGGGTTCTTCTTATTCTTATGTTCTTTGCTTTCTACAGGTAGATTGCTTCTTGGGCAGGGGGGGTTGAAGGGGAGGTGAAGGGCTTCTGTGCGGCTGCGGTGGCCATATCCGATATCCGGGTGCGTCCTTTTGAGGGTAGCCTTGGGGTCGCATGAGACAAATTCATTCCTCGTCGAGCAGCACGAAGGGTGGATTCAAGAGCTGCGCCCCACCGGCAGCAGCGGAATCCTGCACGAAAGCGGATGGTGGAAGTACTCAACGCAACCACGGAACCCTATATGAAGGACCGTAATTACTTGATTTCCCTTGATGGGTGCGATGCTTTTCCGGGAAACCATTCATTTCAGGGGAAACCCACTTGGAGACAGCGCGGCTTTTTGGCCACACCGAAGTCAGCCCCTGGTGGGGTCCCCGGAAAACCGCGAAGAACACGTGGGACTGGGACATTGCAGAACGCATAGCTCTCGGGCAAAAAGCGCGCTCGAGCTCTTTTTGGAGCTGAGGACAATATCCAGAAGTTTTCCAAATCGATCAAACACCACAAAAGAGTGACCAGAATTGTTGGCTCAAGATCCTCCCATTTTGTGTTAGCATCCGAAAGGAGCCTCAAACTCTCAAGCCTTCAAGGAGGACATCACGAACCCCATGATTTT
>CAUJNA010003464.1:87500-185000 GCA_963377175.1 Effrenium voratum | reverse complement strand
CCTTCATAGGTTGCAATTTACTGGTGCTTGCCATGGAAACTGCCACTTTTGGAGGTTCCAAAAAGGGAAATCGAGGCAACCCTGAGTGAGGAATTGGAATTAGCGCGGCTTACTCCTCACGCTGTGTACAGAGCCGCCACTTGACAAACCTATGCCCAAAGCAAGTTTCAAAAACCGGCGAGAGATTCAGAACGGAATTTCTATTGCGCTCGCAACAGAACCTGACAGGCGGGTATGTGTGTGTGTGTGTGCTGTGTGCATGTTTGACCTTTCTTGGGTTTCCAGGGAAACCCAAGGGTTTTTGAGTTTTGGCACATATCCAAACATACATTAGTCTCACCTGGGCACGCTTGCAAAAGAGCCCTTTTCCTGAATTGCGCGACCCTAGCTAGCTTGGGCGTCCTGGTTGATGTCATCTGTTGCCACGCCCGCAGCTGCCCGATCCGGCTCCTGCAATGAGGCGAGGGGATATATCTTTTTTTAGACGCACCCCCCAGGAGCCTGGGGGCTCCTGGAAGACCAGCTTCCTCGAAAAGGCACTGGGTTCCGTGTTAGTGGACCAAAGGGTAGCTCCAAACCACCCTTTGAAAATGAGCGGTTGTCCCGCAAAAAGTGGCATGTTGAGATCTTCTAGCTGGCGCAAGAAGGGAATGACCTAGGGTGTTGGAAATGAACCCAATCTAGGTTCATTTCGTAACGGAAACCCCTTTTGGGGATGGTTTATGGGGTCATTCCCTCATTCCCTGCTGCGAAAGCCTCCCCAAAAGAAATCCCATGATATAGCATCGAAAAAGGCCCCGGTTGCTGGTGCCAACATCCGCACAGGACGCGTCAGATTGCCGCAAGGCGCTTATTTGCGCTTTGTATCCAACAGCATGTGAGGTGTGTCTCTTTTTGCGGGTACCCTTTTTGGGGTGGTTTTCAAGGGATCCAAACTTAAAAATGCACATGTATCTAAGCCCAGCCAATGATTCAAGAGCCCGATTCCCGACAAGTCCCCTAATAAGGACCCAGGATTAGTAAACCCCCTGGCTGATTCAATGACATCCTCCAATCGTTCAACAACGCAAATGCCGCATCTGCCATCAGTCCGTTGCACACAGCAGGTACTTTTAGGAACCATCCACGTGTACCAATGGTTTGATGTCTTTGAGGGAAAAGCCTTGTCATTTTACCATATCTTTGGTTTGGCCACCCCCTGTTCCATCCACCTCCGCTTGTGGCCCTCGTCTGACAAGTATCTTCTCTCATCATTTTGGTTCCGGTGGCCATGAACGCACTTGAGCAGTGGCGTCCCCCTGACCGTGACAAGCACACGCCCTGACCATGAAGAGCACTTGGGAGCGGTGTGCTTATCATTTTGGTGGTGGTCTTTTGGAAAAGCCTGTTTGGCCAGGAGGGGTTCGTCCTTATCAAAAAAAAAAGCGCCCAACCGTTTTTGATTGTGCGTTTTTGGTGCAGCGTACACATGTTGGGGCTGGTTTAAAGTTTAAAGCATTCCTGGATTTCTGGTTCAAAGATGGCAATTTACTAGTGGTTTCCATGGAAACTGCCACTTTTGGAACCCTCCAAACGGGACATGGCTCGGAAACCCTGAATCGGCACTAGACGAAAAACCTAAAAAACAAATCAGGGACGGCCGGGAACCGCCCAGTCAATGGACACCAAAAGGACGCCGAGTTCGGTGACCACCGTGCCCCCGTGTCCTTCAGCACCACCTTCTCACTGCGCAGGTCGAAGCCGAAGACATCACGAGCCGTGGCCGCCACCAGCAACGGAGAGCCAGGCGACAAGCTGACGCTGACCACCTGCCAGGGGTGGTTTTTGGCTAAAACCCCAGCTCATGGGGCAAATTTCGCCGGAGTTGCGGAAGGATACAACGAAAAACAGAAACAAATCGTTGGAGTCTTGGGATTTGAGCCCCCAAAAGAGCAAAAAGGGGGAGTCCATGCTCATGTTCAGAGTTCATGAGAAATAGGTGAGCTCAAAACCCCTGTGGTTGGGAGGTGCTTTTCAAACCCAATTTCATCCTGATTTACGGGAGGAGCCAAACGAAAACAACCTTCGATCAGTCTTGGAATTTGAACCCCCGACAAGGGGGGGTCATGTTAATTTGCAGAGTACTTGTGTGAACCTTGAAGGATATTTGAAGGAATGAAGGGGTATCAAAGATATGCCCTTTGGAGGCCGCCCGGCGCCTACCATACAAAGAGGGGGACACCTAGAGCCTGGAGTCTCCATGACCCTTACAAAATGGGCTCATTACCCAAACTAATGGGGTCATGACATGACCCCATTTTTCAACAGTCACGGAGACTCCAGGTATGCGAGCTCTTATCATTTAAAAACCCAGGTAAGCGCCCCACGAAAATCAGAACGTCTTTGGCCAGGTGTGCCTGGAATATAGGATATGCGTCTTAACCCCAAACTTGTGAAGTTCCTTTCGGCGTCCTTTGAAAACCGGGTACCCTCTGAAAAACAGCTACCCAAAGCGCTCGGTAAGAGAGAAGGTTATAGCCATCCACCCCCCTCTAGATCAAGTACGCCACGCAGGGACACTTTTGACTAAATGTGGACGCCCGAAGTTGTGCTAGGCTTTCCTTTGAACCAAGCTGAAAAGGGTACTCTCACAGCACACGCACACATAAACAAAGAACCCCACAACCATACAAACACACACACAACCACATGAAACATAATTGCACAAATACACAACCACAACAAACACACACACACACACAAACACACAAGAAACAGGAAACACACGCACACGAGAAAATAAACGGCACAAACACGCAACCACGGCAAACACACAAACACAAGAACACACACACACACACACACACACACACACACACACACACACGCAACAAAATCACACACACACACACAAGAAACACAAGAAACACACAAAAACACAAACACAAACACTCAAAAAGACACGAAACACACAAACACGAGACGCACACACAAATGCACAAACCCAAGTCACAACACACACACACACACAACCAAAAGAAACACACAACCACACAAATACGATAAACCAACAAACCCACAAATACAAGCACACAACCACACAAACGCACAAACACAAGAAACACAACAACACACAACCACACGAACACACACACACACACAACCACGCAACTGGAGAAATGCACAACCACAAGAAATACACACGCACGCAAATACACAACCGCACGAACACAAGAAACACACAAACACGCAATCACAAGACACACACACACACAACCACACAAACACACAAAGAACCGCACAAACAAAGCACAAATGACCACCCAACCACACAAGCCACAATCACGCAAACGCAACACGCAAACAAAGACACACACACACACACAGACACACCCACACACACACACACCACACATTTGAGTTTTGGGAATTGGCTTTCCTTTGGTTTCCTTGAAGCCAACCCTTCAAAAAGGGCCATCCAACAAAACCACCTCGGCAGGCAGAAATGCCGCCCGCACGGAGCGGCGGTTACGCAGGTCCTGAGAGGCGAAATGGCGAAAGGTTGGGGCGTGCTTTTAGAAACAGGGCGTCTTAAAATACAGGAACCCTCACAATGGGACTTTGGTTGTCCTTTGGGGTTCCCGCCCCAAAGAAGGGTAGGTACCAGCCTTTTAAAAAAGACCTGTGGGAGTGTGCCTGGAAGATAAACTTCCTCAAACAAAAATCCTCTGTCAGGTGCCCTAACAACGGAGGGGGTCCCCAGTTATTAATGGGGCGACATCCTTTAGGTGGGGATTTGTGTCCACCAGGGGCGGTTTCTTGTTCAGTTTCATAGCCCACAAAATTCGGGACCGACCCTCAAGGTGTGTGGTTTCCTTTCCCCTCAAAGCCACACCAAAAGGGGACCACCACACCCAAGTAGGTTTTTTTGTTAGGCAGATCCCTTTTTGGTGGTTTTCCTTATTGCTTCCTTTTAAAACCAGCCAAAAGGGTACCTGAAAAAATGACGCACCCACATACGCCCTCAACAAAACGACACATCCTCAAAAAGGGAAACCAAATACACCCCATCTTGGGGTCAGTATTGTAAGCCCAGTAGATGACACGGGAATCGCCCTGGAATCCTTCCATTTGCTTAAGCCTGAAAACACATAAATAGTAACGTGGTCCACAAGAGGTTCCAATGGATCCGAAGCAAATGGCCCGTAGATTGGCCCAGCAGATGGGCCCCACCTCAAGTTGATCCATCTGTTGTTCCATTGAAAGGATCGCCACTTTTCAAGGTTCCAAAAATAAGCTGAAATGGCTCGGAAATTCGGTCAAAAACGGTACCCCTTTTTTGAATGGTCATCCCATGTTGACCGGACCTTTTGATCAAGATACACCAGAGGTCCAACAATTCTCCTGCCCCGTTGGAGCCAGGCAAACGGCGAGTTCACCAAGGGGTTCATGGAGCTAAACCCACCACGGAACTCCCCGAGGCACCCGACTCGCCGCATCGACTCGACTCGTCCCTCGCCGGTCCCACAGCCGGCAGCAGCCCTCCGCCCCACCGGAGGCGAGGCGCGCGCCGGCGCAGTCCGCCGCCAGGCAAAGCACCGAGTCCTGAAACGGTGGCGCGTTTTTTTGAGGGCACCCGGTTTTCTTGCGTTTTGCACGGGAAACCAAGAGGTAAATTGTACGGCTAAAGGGACACCAAGATACATCAAGTAGAAAAACTCATTTTTGGGGCTCCCTAGGTGCCTGGACCCTCAAACTACCCTTTAAAGCAAGGGAAACAACCCCATGATTTTGGCTGGCAATTCCCATGTTTATGGGTAGTTTGAGGGTCCGTGCCTTTTTGTTGCGGGTACTCTTTTTGTTTGCAATTTTGATGGGAAACCAAAAAAGAAACAATTTACCTGGAGGGGTCCCTTTTTTGCAGTGGGTGTGTCTTTTTTGGAGGGTACCCATTTTTTGCGGAGGGAAGCCAAGAGGAAAGCCATATCGGGGGGGGGGGGGGGCTCATCTCAACGGGTTCCCATATCAGTTTTCCCCTGCTCAAGCTTCAACTTGTGGGTTGAATACGCCGGAATACGGAAACCCAACCACTAAACCCAGGAAGAAAAATAAACACTCAAAAAGTCTAAGTTGAACGGATCCGCTGGGAACCCGAACCGCCCAAAGGAAAAACCACCGAACCGCTCCTTGTGCCCCCGCAGCTGGGCTCGACGCAGCGGCATCCAACTGGCGCTCAGGCGCGGGCTCGGGGCCGGCCGCTTCCGAAAGGCGCCATGGCTCCGAGCCGCTTTTGGGGGGCTGGGGGTGGGATGCGGGGCTGGGGGGGGTGTTCAGGCTGGGTGAGGGGTGGGGTGGTGGGGGTGGCTGAGGGGTGTTCAGGGGGCTAGGGCGGGTGTTGAGGGGGTCGGGGGTGACGGGGTGAGGGCAAAACAAGGATGTGGGCAATTCCCCTTGAAGCCACACAAAGTGGTCACGGCTTTAATGACCCACTGGGGAAAGCCGCAGATGCTCAGTTTGGGGTGGCTCTTGTATAGGAGCATACCTTATGAATCCGAGCTCACTCTCCGGGATCAACCTATGGGGGTTCTGTGGCTCGAGTGTAGATTGATTCAGAGGGCTCTGCGTGTTGCAGCTTGAAGTCCTCGAATAGAATCCGATTCAGAGAGACCTGGCTCCAATTCGGGATCTCGAACATGGGGAGTCGACACCCAACATTCCCGGCACCCCCGTTCTCCCAAACTACCCTAGCCACCAATGTGGCATAGGTCTGGGTGAATCCTATTAACCTATTAAAAGACCTGAAATTACCGGACCCCCAACGCAGCAACCTTCATCACATAGGTGAGGTCGCAAGGCCCCGCGACGAAGCTATAACATAACGGTGAGAAAAGCTGCAATCTAATCCACTATGCCCAGGCCATTCTGAAAGGAACAAATTGAAGTTGTCTTGCCACCAAAGCAGCCCTCGCACAAGGACACATCGCAATTGCAGAGGGCATCTCCCACTTTGCCGAGAGACATAGCTCCAAACTTGCATAGCCTCAGGATTGTCCTTCTCTGCTGCCCAAACAACCCAGAAATCAAAGGTGAGAAAATCCGCCGACCCTCTGCCTCCCGTCCCAGCCTCCTGCAGAGGGGACCGGCGTGGGATGCAACTGGAAGTGATTGGAATCAATGATAGTCCCTGGGGGACACGCCCAAACCCACAAAAAGTGGCTTTGGGACACGCTGGCGGATGAGTCTATCTCCCCGAGACAGACAGACGGGGAGCTGCTGGTCCTGATGTGCCTGCGCCATGGCACGGCAGGGGAGGGGAGGCAGCTGGGCGGGAGCCGGTCCTGGGACTGGTCCTGGGACCGGTCCCAGGACCGGTCCCGGGGCCAGTCCTGGGACCGGTCCTGGACCAGTCCCAGGACCGGGGTTTGGTCCTGGGACTGGTCCCAGCACCAGTCCTGGGACCTGGGACTGGTCCTAGGACCGGCGGTTTGGTCCTGGGACTGGTCCCAGGACCGGTCCTGGGACCGGTCCTGGGGGTCTGGGAAGCCGGTCCAGGATCGAGTCCTAGTGTGACCGCTGGTATTGGGTTCCAATTCAAGTCAATGCCACCTCAAACCGCTCCAGACACCTTTCCGGACAGGGATCCAGGACACTGGACAGGGTCCCAGATCGTCACTCTCTGCGACCAAACCGGCCCGTGCGGTTATTGACGTCCTTGTGGTAGTAGAGGATCCCTGGATCTATTCTGCAAGAGAGTCCAATACGTCAAGTCAAACCGCGCCAGACTGGGACCAGCCTGCTGCCGGCGACCGGTTCAGGGCAACTTCGGGAGGGCCAGTTTCAGGGCGACCCCGGGAGAGGCGACTGCTCCCGGCCAACTCGAAGTGACTTGGGCGCAAGCCGGCCCAAGTGGTAATTAACGGACTAGCTGCCCTATTTCTGACTTTTCCGTTAATCCTTGTTTGTGGTCAACTTCGGGAGGGCCAGTTTCAGGGCGACCCCGGGAGAGGCGACTGCTCCCGGGCCAACTCGAAGTGACTTGGGCGCAAGCCGGCCCAAGCGGTAATTAACGGACTAGCTGCCCTATTTCTGACTTTTCCGTTAATCCTTGTTTGTGGTCGTAGAGGATCTTATAAGTGGTCCCTGGGTTTGCGGACGTGTTTCAGGACCGGTCCTTGTGACTTTTCCCTTAATGCGCCGAGGGTCGGCGGCAGCAGGCGGGAGCCTGGTTAATAACTAAATAAGAAAACCCAACATCGAAGAACCAAAAGGTCTGATCTGGTCGATTCGCTTTGACCAACGCCTAAAGGCTTTCGGATGCCCCCAACTGCCGGCCTTTGAGCTTTGCAAAGCACCTGCGCCGAGGAATGCACGCCCAGCTTTGCCTATAGAGCCCGTTCCTGGAGCCTTGTTCTTCTGCCTTGCTTGCGGTTTCATCTGTGTCTTGTTCTGGAACTCGTGTGTCTTCTGGGCTTTGTCTTTGGCCCTCTTCTTCCTCCTCTTCTTCTTCTGGTTTTCCTGCATAGCACTTCCTGTTGCTGCGCTCAGTCAGCCAGCTTTGGCTGACCCATCTCAGCCCATGTCTAATGTTTTCGCCAACACCAGTGCTCCTTGACCCCCCATGTTGCGGCTGATCCCCTCACCGGCCACCAACAATGATATATTGCCTTGTCTCCCTGCATCCGCACATGCTAGAGCCAGGTTGGTGTGTCGGTGGGTTCGTTGCTTGCTTGGTCGTTTGGTTGGTTCTCCACAAGTATTAGCCCCTTTAGAGGCCCAACAAGGGATCCACGATTTTGACCAGTCCAAAAACCTTGACATCCAGTGGCCATCAGGAACAAAAGCCATCACTCAGCTTCTCTCTTGGTGGTTTGGATGGGTGCTTTGGAGACGTTCCGGTGGTTTCCCATTCCACGGGAACCAGGGGTTCATGCCAGCTCCAATCCAAACCAACCAAGGGTCACCTGGACCCCAAAACTACCCAAAATGGTTCAAATCCTCATCTCCCAACCACTTCTTCACTTTTCATCGATGTCCAGCTTCTTGAGGGTGGTTTCCGGGTCCAGGCCAGGTACTGGAGGTCGAGGTCCCTTGGCCCAGCCTACGGTTTGAAGGGCTCCCGCGATGGTCGGCCCGCCCAGGCCCTGCCGGCAAGCTCCATGGCCCAAGTCTCAGGTGGCTTCGTCTTGGGGTCCATTCGGTTCATTCCAAAAGACAACCCGAACGAAGACCCCCAGGCTAAGAGTGCTGACCCCTTGGTGTGGTAGCAAACACTTGATGCTTTTGGCAGCCCCCAATTAAAATGCCAAGAACCAACCAACCTGAACGCATGCAAACAACACTGAAGAGTACATGGGTGTTTCTGGCTGATTTCCTTTGGTGTCCCTTGTTATCCAGCTCAGAGGGGGTGCGCCTCCCATTCCCCATCAACCATGGACAATTGATGTGTCAAACTAAGGATGCTTGGTTCCAGGTTGATGTCCTTGCATATAGATTAATATACATATATGTACATATGAACCTTGCTTTTAGTGCTTTTTGGGGATAATAAATCTAGAATCTGGAGATTAAAATTCTCGAATTTCCAATGTTGGGTCCCCAACGCCTGATAATTTGGAGCCCGGAGTCCTGCAACATGTCCCAATTTGATACCCTTTCCAAATAGGATTTCACTTCAACTAGAATTGGAATTATGAATATAGTTTAGTAAGTTTTCCAAAATGTGTTGTATGTTCAAATATAACTTAAATAGACAAATCATTTCCAAATAGGAGCTACATGTTCAAATATAGTTGCGGGTAAACTCCAACTAATCTTTAACGGAAGAAATTAGATAGGAGCTTATTCCCAAATATAATTTAAGTGTTGAATATCATCTACTACACATGCAATTCAATTAGCATTTGATAATCACAATTAAGCTTCAAGTTCTTAAACTACCTCGAAACAGGGATTCTAGCTGAATCAATTGTATTTATGGTCTTCTTTGGGCAGGAAATCAGAATTCATTCTATCTCAAAAGGCGGAGGTAGTAGATGAGCAGAGGTGGACAGGCAGTTCAGGGAGGCGGGGGAACGGTGTGTGAACATATATCTATATCTATATGTATATATATATATATATATAATAATATTAATACAAACTTAACACACATACATACATAAAAACACATAGAACCCCTCGTTATCCTCTTCATAAAATGCTTTAAAATGCAGTGTGTTCAGCATTACACCTACCTTTACCTCCTGGAAAAAGGTCAACATGAGCATAGCATACATGAAGCAAACCGCTCACCAAAAGCACTTGAAACTTTATCTAATTAAGAACTTGAAAGTGGTTCCACTGGATCGCTAAGCACTCAAAGTATTTTGCCACTGGATGGAAGATTCAAGATCGAAGATTACACAGAAGTCTTTCCTGAGAATCGTCAATCCTGGCCAAACCCAAACAACATTCAAGTTGGACCAGCCCCAAACAGACTTTCAAGTTCTTCTAACACCTCGAAAGTATTTGACCACTGGATTGAAGATTCAAGATTGAAATATTTTCCGAGAATCTAGTCCTCTCACTTTGAATCCCGGGAGCTTGGAGAAATGCGATATGACTGCAGATGGGTGCGCATACTTGGTTGCAAACGTATGCATTGAACACCTAGAGTGCTGGGACAACCCTGATTTATATATATATATATATATATATATATGGGAGTCAAGATTCAAGATTCAAGATTCCCAGAAAAAAGTCTCGGACTATTGAATCGTGAATCTTGAATCCATAATGGTTTATGTGTTTTTTCATTTCCTTTTTTATCTGGGATTCAAGATGCAAGATGCCAAGAAAAATATATCAGGTTCTTGAATCGTGAATCTTGAATCCCGGAGTTTGTTTATGTTTTTCTGTTGTTCTTTCTTTTTACTATGAGTTGTTCTAATACTCTTGAATGCATCTTTTGACACTAATACTGGCGGATTTTCACACGTGCGACCTCTGTCTGCTCATTGGCATCGTTTTGTACTGCATGTACAGAGGGCAGGAGCGGTCATTTTGTCAACTACCTTACCTGCAAAACGGGTTCGCTTCCTTTTCCAAGTAGCCCAAAAAAGGTCCAACTCGTTTCGACACATCCTCATCTACAGCAAAAAGGATGGCATGAGGGCCTCACTCGGAACTGAGTAACTCACATTTACCCAGTGACTCATAGGCTGGTTGTGTTTTTCTTGATGGTGCATATGGTGCCTTTTCGGGGTTAAAGGGGAACCTGAAAAGAAAGCAACGCATCTCACTTCCTGAGTGGATTGGCCCAAAAAAGTCTGAACTTCTCATTTCCCCTTAAACATGTCTTCCCAAGAGGTGTAAAGTCCAGGAACTCAGGGAGTGAGTCATTTTGCGGGGGTCCAAATCCCAACTTTCTCAAGAGCCATGCCCATATACCCTGAACATGTCAAGGAGTTCTCAAATGAGTACTTTGGAGAAGTCGCATGAGGGGCGGCGCCATTGGGGGCGGGGGGTCACCTATTTTGAGACACAAATGAGGACCTTCTGGTTTCCGGCCCTTTTCGGTCCCTTTCAAAGGGAGCACATGGCTCAAATGGTACCCCAAAATATATGTGGCGGCCCTGGTAACTGGGTGTGGGTCAAAAAGAGGTTCCCAAGATGGGTGTCCGATCGGTCAATGACTAAAACTTGCGGTCCATGTCCTGGTGGTTTAATTTTGGCCCAGACCCAGATGGAAACAAAGACCCTAGCTCTTTCCACGCCCAAGTAGGTTGGGAATGAATGTTGGGCTGAATGGAGACAAAAACACATCAGTTGCCCCGAGAGTAGAACCATCCATCAGCCTTCCCGGTGACTTGGATTGGTGGTTTGGAGGTTGCTGGTGGCTTCCCATCCCTCAAACTAGAACCAGCGGTTGATTTCAAGTCCCCAGTTCCAATCCAAGCCATCAAGGGGCTACCTGCACCCCCCAAAAAAAAGAGGTGGATATTGCCAACCCAAAGAATCGTTTGTGATCTTCCCAAGAGGGATATGTTTGAGGGTCCTTTCGGTTCCGCACTGCAGGACCCGGGATCGGCATCCGGTCACAATTGCCCAGCAGGTACGGTGCTGTTTTTTTGCGGGGGCAACCATCCACATTTGGATAAGAACAAACCGGCAACAACCATGTGTCTCTTGCTTGGAGCCCCTTTTTTCCCCGCTTTGGGCCGGGAGTTCGCCGGTCAAAGCACATCTTACGCCGGGCGCCGAACCGCCCGTGCGCCCACCTCAGGTAGCGCTGGAACTCCCCAAGCTGCCCCCGAAGATCCGCGAAGGAGACTTGAAGCCCCCGAGACTCCGCGAAGCGCCGCAGCGGCTCCAGCGCCTCGAAGCAGCAAGCGGCGGTTTCGGGGGAGAACTGGGGACCTAATTACTACCCATAGACATGTGATATTGCCCCATTTGATATTGCACCTGGACCCCCAAACTACCCCAAACCATGGGATATTGACCCATTTGTTTCATATATATTTTCACTGCGGACACGAAATGGACTAGTGAAAAAGGGCACGCTCAAAAAGTAGCAGTAGCAGACCCTTGAAAAAGGTAGCACCAAACCACCCCACCCCATCCCACCCCACCCCCCTTCGCGCCCCCCCTCGCCTCCTGCCCCAAACGCGCAAGCGCCCGCCGGCTCCGCGCGTCCAGCGGCACATCCAGCGATTCTTCCTCCCAGCGCGCGTCGAGGTCCCGAAGCAGCTCTGCCTGTCACTTCAGCCGCCATTGGCTTTAAGTTCCCCCGGAAAAACAACCAGTGGATTCTTTAACCAGCTGGGGAAAATCAATCTGAAATTTTCTTATGCTTGTTTTGTTCTTTTGGAGAACAGTAGGCTCCCTCTAACAGCCAGAAGCTTCCCCAAATGGCCTCTACCAGGTATTTTATTTCGGGGTCCGTTCGGGAGATTCCATGTTGGCGGGGGGGACGGTAGTGATAAATTCCCTTGAACACCAACATAAGAAAATCAAGAAAAAAAAGGAGTCGCAGGATGTTTTTGGTTTTTGGAGTCGACCAACTCGGCTGCCCAGTTTGGATGCAGAAATAAAAGGTGCCATGATCACGTTTTTGGGCCGCGATTACAAATGGTTGCCAAAAAGGGGAAGCCAACAAAGTCAAAAAGTCGGCTTCGGGCAAAAAAGGAAACGGCTGAGCTGAACCTTTACTCTTGTTGATTTGGAGGTGTTCAGTTTCTGCCTGATTGGTGGGTTGGATTGGCCCTCTGGAGGTGTGGAGGTTGGGCAATGTCCCATTTACCATCAAAAAGAACCGGGGGTTCGAATCCCAACCACGACGGCTGTTTCCCATGTCCAAAATCCCAAGTCAAAAACACAGCGGTTGAAGGTTTTTTGCTTGTTCTTTCTCAAGATAAGTGGTTTGTTCAAATTTGTGATTTAAATCTGAATGTTCCCCCAATAATTGGATCGACGCAAATTGGATCACCAATAATTGGATCATTTCCAATAAATAATTCCAAGCTCCAAAACCTGAAATGGGGTTCGTCTCATAGGAGAACCCCAAGATAGGGGATCCGCAATGGCCACGATTACCTTGTTCAAGGGACACCGGATTTCGGCCTAAAAGGTTTGCGTTTCCATATAACTGCCATTGGTGTAGGTTCCGAAACAAAATGGCTCGGACTCCCTGCTCAACCTGAACTATTTTCGGGGACCAAAGTCATTTGGGGGTGTCACTTTTGGTGCCTCTTTGGGATTGTTTTGGGAGACCAAAGGCATCAACACCATTTTGTGAAGTTCGTTCGTCTTTGTTGAGTCAACCCCATTTGGGCTCCTAACAAATCACACGCAACCACGTGCCTGTGCGTTCGTCTTTTTTGAGGGTACCTTCTGGATTGAAACCAAATACAACCACGCATTTGGCGTTCCCCGAATCCTTGGCTTTTAAAAGGGGTTTCCCCTAAAACCACAAACAGCAATGGGTCCAAATAAGCAAGCCACCCAGTAGAAGTTGTCCGAGTGGCGCTGTAGACCTCGTTCTCAAGCGGGTCCAGCCGTCCGCTGATCTGCCGCCAGGTGCCGCTTTCCTTGAAAGCTGCCGCCTGCGAAACGCGACGCATTTCGACGACAGCTGCCGAGTGATTCGTCCGGCCCCAACAGGTGGGTGGGTGTTTTTGTTTGAGGGTACCGAAACTTTAAAGCACTTGGTATGGAAGGCAAAACACCTTGTTTTTGCAGCCCCCTACTAGAACAAAATAAATAAAGACTTGCTGGCAACAGTGAAGGAGAGGCCCCTTAAACTACTCAAAGGAAATCACCCACCATTGTTTTGGTTGGCAATATCAACCAGCATGGGTTCCAGGTAGCCAAAGGTTTCCGCGTTCTTGCGGGCTTCGGGCAGCGACTGAGGCCAACTGCCTACATGTCCATGTCGGCATGCAAAGCCGTAGACAAGAAAGGAGAGTCACGTGGAACGGGCGGGGACATGTCTGTTGAAACGCTGTGTTTTGTTGAACATCTGAGCTTCGTTGAACAAGTTCCACAAACTCCTGGCCTATTGGTCGACTTCAACCCTTCTACATTCAACATGTTCTTTGTTCATCAGTTTAGTCCTTTGTTCATCAATTTAGCGAAGATGAACGATGGTCCCAAACATGGGTTCCTCACTTTCTGAGAATATTGGCAAGAACAAATCTAAACTGTTTGTTTACCCCCAATCAGCTTCAAAATGTGGCAGGGGACCGCTGGTTTTCGTCTACCTTTTTTTCTTGCTGGAGCTCAGTAGGGAGTCACCGAGACCGGGCGTTGGGAATAATCCGTTTCGGGGATCCCCTTAACAAGGAAACCCAATCGGATGGATGAGTCTTTTTCTCGGATTCATTCAATTTCTCATTCGCTGTATCTCTCGAACCAGCAAGCTTTGGGGGACTGACAGAAAACACACACATCCTCATGTGGCCGTGTTTTTTCTAGGGCACCCCTCCTCGCAAAATGTTTCTATGTTTGAGCCGCCAAACGCCGCTTCACGTGTCATTTGCCAAGCCGCCGCCACGGCACTTTGGCCGAGCACTTGCCGCAGCTGCTCCTCGTCCAGAAGCTGCGCCTGCGCCGCCGCTGCGCTGTCGCCGCGTTCGCCGCTTTCGCCGGCCAAAGACCTGGCTGAACCCGATCGCAAATGGTAACTGGGCTGCCCGTGTTCACATCCCCCCCTAAAAGTGACGTTTAACTTTTAGTGGGTTAAATGGAAACTACGACTCAACACTAGAAGGCGAAAAAACAACGGGGATGGCTGGGAGCCACCAAAGTAAGCAAGAACAGGGTTTCCACGGGGCTCATTGGGAGATAAGCCCGCCGTTGGACGCACATGTCCAAATGGCGAAGTCTCGCGGACAGAGCTACAGAAGCAAACCCGTCAAACAAAACCGCGCTTCCCCCGCAGCAACTTCAGCCAGTCCAACAAATCGATGAGATTTTCAAAAAACAACAACTGCCCCCCAACCACATCCAACAAATCGCTGAAAATGAAAGAACAACTGCCCCCCAACCATCCCTCAACCACAGCAAGCCCGCTCTTTGCTTCGCCTCCGCAGCAGCCGCGCGCGGCGCCGCCCGCTCCGCAGGTCATCCGCCAAGGAGGCGGCGGCGGAAGCGCCGTCGCCGTGCCACGCGCCCAGCTCCGCCGCGTGGCACCTACGAAGCCACAAGCCGCGGTTGGTCGCAGGCCATGGAAAAGGTGGTGCATGAGGGGCCATATGCGTGTCTCAAAATAGGCGACCCCTTTTTTTTGGGGTGGGTCTTTTTTGGGAAACTAGAGGAAACTGGCGCCATTCAGCGGGGGTCACCTATCTTGAGACACATGAGGATTTTCAGGGATCCTTCCGGCCTTCTGGATTCCGGCCCTTTCCGTCCCCTTCAAAGGGAGCGAATACATGGTACCCCCAATTATATGCCAGGTTTTTTGATGGTTTGCCTGGGTTCCCGCGGTAACTGGAAGCACTGGCCCTATCCGGGAAAAATAGGTACTCGGAAAATCTGCTGGAGAGGCGCCGTTAGCATTCACATGCTTTTGAGTGCTTTCCCTTCATCGCTCGAATCGCTATCAAAAAGAACAAGTCTCGTGTTGGCTCTGGTTACAAACATGCCTGGGCCAAAGCAACCATAAACATGTTGAGCTCAAAGCAGCTTGCGTTCTTTGCTCACGCCAGTGAGCTATTGATTGTTGGGCGTTGCCAACAAGTCTGAAGCGAAGCGCGTTGCCTTTGGCAAGCACTGAGCTCCGCGTGGCTTTCTTGGCATTTCCAGTCCAACAGCTCAGGAAACACTTCAGCCAGCCCCAGCCTCTTCCCAGCACCCAGCACGGAACTCCAGGGTGGGTGGGAGCCTCAGAGAGACTGGAGAGAAACGGCCTGAGCACATCACACGCTGGTCAGCCAAACATGCAACCTGTTTGTTACTGCGAACTGCCCATAAGCACATGTTGAGCTCAAAGCAGCTTTCGTTCTTTGCTCACGCCAGTGAGCTATTGATTGTTGGGCATTGCCAACAAGTCTGAAGCGAAGCGCGTTGCCTTTGGCAAGCACTGAGCTCCGCGTGGCTTTCTTGGCGTTTCCAGTCCAACCGCTCAGGAAACACTTCAGCCAGCCCCAGCCAAGCCCGCACTAGACTGGGGACTGGAGAGAAACAGCCTGATGGCATCACACGGTGGTCAGCCAAACATGCAACCTGTTTGTTACTGCGAACTGCACATGAGCACATGTTGAGCTCAAAGAAGCTTGCGTTCTTTTCTCACGCCAGTGAGCTATTGATTGTTGGGCAGTGCCAACCAGTCTGAAGCGAAGCGCGTTGCCTTTGGCAAGCACTGAGCTCCGCGTGGCTTTCTTGGCGTTTCCAGTCCAACCGCTCAGGAAACACTTCAGCCAGCCCCAGCCAAGCCCGCACTAGACTGGGGACTGGAGAGAAACAGCCTGATGGCATCACACGGTGGTCAGCCAAACATGCAACCTGTTTGTTACTGCGAACTGCACATGAGCACATGTTGAGCTCAAAGCAGCTTGCGTTCTTTTCTCACGCCAGTGAGCGGCCCAACAGCCACAGCGTGAACCAAGCGACTTAATGCAGCTTGCGCCTCGGGGCACAGCCCCCATTCAAATCACATGCGCCTGGCATGTCACGGCCTTGCCTTCTGCGCCTTCTGCAATCGCAACACCTGCTCTCGTGTATGCCTGCCTTTCCCCTTCCTGGGTCTTCCTCCTGCATCACGGCCTCCTTGGCCTTCTTCTGAACTCCTTTCTGTTCCTTGAAGCCCACCTTCCTCTCGGACTTGTCCTTGATCGCTTCGCCTTGGGCGCCTGGGCCGGCGCATTGCACAAGGCCTGCGTTGCGTCCTCTTTTTGCGGCTGGGGTTGCGGAGCTTGCTTTGGACGCGAAGCAGGCTCACCGCCAAGTCCCTAGCCCACGCTAGAGACCCATCATCTCAGGAGCTTGTCACTGCTGCCTGGTCATCTCGAGCGCCCATCAGGATGCTCCTGTGCATGGCAAAACCTCCGGCCTCCAATTGCTTGCCCTGCTCAGGCGCTGCTCCCCAATGGCTTGCGCAGGGAAGTTCGGGAGGATGCACGAGAGCAAGAACCTGACGGCGATGGGGCTCAACACCTCACTGCGCTGTGCAGTAGACCCGTAGAAGGTTCCGCATACCAGCAAAGCCCCTTGACAGCAAGATCCCCGGGCACTTCTCACTGAGGCGCTTCAGCTTCTTCTGCCTGGCAGCATGCAACTCATCCTCATCGCTCTCATCTGCCTCCTTTCTTGCCTGCCTTCAGTACGCTCTTCAGCGCCTTTACCAAGCCCTTTTCCTCATTCTTCTTCTTCGTCGGCCATTCGCCAAGCTCTTTTCTCTCCGCCGCCAGGCCGGCTTCTTGTGCTTTGTGACCTTCTCCTCGCCCAGCAAGCGGCTCCGGAGCTCTCTTAGCCTTGCCTCGCCTACCTCAGCCTTGTCATCCACTGCCTCCTTCCTCGTCAACCAGCGCGTCCAAAGGTGAGCATCCTCAGCCTTTTTTTGCGGGAGGCTCCTCTCAGACTCTGTTCTCTCCTCTGACAGGCGAGGCTTACGCTGGGACTGGGCCTTGCTCTTGCTGCTGGCGGCTGGGTTCTTCCGCCTTTGCAGGGGCTCCCTGTCGTCTCCTTCATCCTCCTGATTCCCCAGTCAGCGCGGGGGGCCTGCAGTACCCCCACAGCTTCAGCAGCTTGTTGGCCTCTGACAGCCCATCACCTCCCACCGGCCTACGTGTGCCACGCAGTCTTCCCCAGCAAGCTGTGCGCAATCCTTGGGCGAGCGGCGGCAGCAGAAGTGGTGCAGGCTCTGCCTTGCCAACCCGCCCGGCTTGCCTATGTTCTCTATATACCAGGCGTAGTAAGAATCTTCCGCCCCGAAGTAGCGCACAGTGGCGAAGCCTCCATCACGGTCAGCGTCGTAGATCTCCTCCACTACTCCCAAGGCAAGCCCCTGGGGCGTGAAGGCATCGCTCAGCGCCTCCATCGAAGAGCTTCACCTTAGGGCTATTTTTGTAGGACATACTGAGCCTCGGAAAGACTGCAAAGAAACGGCCTGATCACATCACACGCTGGTCAGCCAAACATGCAACCTGTTTGTTACTGCGAACTGCACATGAGCACATGGTTTATAATGCCCATTATTTGAGGGTCCAAGCAACTCCAAAATGGAAAGCCCTCGTAAATGGAAACATGGACCATATCCTGGTTTAGCATATTCCCCCTCCCCCCCCCCAGGCGTTTGTCACTTCCATTTGCACTTCTCGTCCCCTGAACAAATTTAGACATATCGCCAATAGTTATAGATTCCATTTCAAACCAAGAGGGAAAACTAACAAATATCCTTAAGAAAATGCGACACTATACCAGGCAACCCTTCGGGTTTACCACGTTTTGCATGGTTCGCCTGGTAACCTATGGTAACTGGAACCACTGGCGCTATCCTGGCCTTGATGGGATGTTTTTCTGGAGTGCGCACCCCCCTAAAGTGGCATAAAGTGGTTGGAGCTGTGTGGCAAGTCTGGCCATCCGCAGGTTCAAGATCACCCCAAGAAGGAAACCCACTTTAGAATTGCCCAACAGGTAACGCGTACACTAACCTAAAAGGGGAATATGGATAGGTGCTTTAGGGGACCCCCCAAAACGGTGGTTTTCCTTTTGGTTCCCTTTAAAGCACCCAAAAAAAAGTGTACCCTCAACAAAAATACCACCCATATGAGTGTGCTTTTGATAAGGGGACCCCTAAAACGTTGGCTTTCCTTTTCGCTTCCCATCAAAACCCACCAAACGAAAAACACCCTTTTAATAGGGCACCCCCCCCCCCCAAAAAAAAAAAAAAAACAATAGAAACAAGAGGCACATTTTTCGGGAACCCTGTCTTCCCAAACTCCCGTCTACTGACCCCTGTCTTCCCCGTGTTCGTTGTTCGTGCTTCGGCGCCTCTTGGCCGGGGAGTAGGCGTCGCTGCAGCTGTGGAGGCCCTGGCGCCACAAGTCCAGCGCTGTGCGCCGGACGCGGCGCAGCAGCTCCTGAGAAGCGGCGAGCGGTGTGGCGAAATCGAGGTCGATGGGGGGGGGCAAGGGGGGAAGGGGGTTTGGGGGTGTGGGGGTGTGGGGTGGGGGGGAAGGGGAAGGGGGTGGGTTGGGTTGGGGGATTGGATTCATCCTTTGGGGTTGGGGTGGGGTGGGGGATGGTGGGACATGCAGGGTGGGTATGAGTTTTTATTGAGGACTTGGTGGACAGAATCTTTTCATGCGTGCAAATGGTACGTTTTGTTTTCAGAACAAACAATGTGAGCCCTCAAACTATCCTAGAAAAGGTGACATCACCTCATTATTCTGCAGCATCCCACTTGTTGTGAGGGTCCAGGAATATCATTTGGCATGGCTTAGTGCTTGGTGTTGCTTCCCTTGCCTCATACTTAGCGACTCAACCGTGCTTACCTGGAACGTCCCATGTTCCGACCTTCGCCACATTTGCCCTGCATTTTCCACCCGTCTTCTCCCAGTTTTCAATCCCCCCCCTCACATGGCTGTGAATTTTGAATAGGGACCCGACCCCCTTAAAAAGTTGGAGGACATCAACCCCCACGGAACACGACAACAGCGCGCCTTACTCTAAAAAGTGACGAGACTTCCAGCTCTTCAGTCTGTTGTTGCCATCGGAATTCCGAGTCACGGGTTGGGTGTTGGGTGGGGGTTGGGTTCGCGGGATAAAAAACTATTCAACATGGAGGGTTGACCCCAATCCAGAAATTCCTGGCATTGAACAGCCACTAAACAATTGGGTATGTGCCAAACTAGGGGGACCCTGAAAATGGTGTTCCTATGGGTTTTACCTTCAACTGCCAAAAAAGGAGACCTGGACCCTCAAGCTACCCAGACAAACTAGTTGATATTGCCCCAACATTATGGGGTGAAATCCCCTTTTTTCACCCCCTCCCCCGTTCTCCTGGGTCTCTGCATCGGTGGTGGGGATCTGAACCACACCCAAGGCTGCAATGAAGTGAACCGAGCCGAAGCGCCGCCAGAGCCAGATGTTCAGGATCTTCCTAAAGGCAATAAATCCAATAACCCTCCAACCCCGAACACCCTCTGAAAGGCATCTTCATCATGAAAAGCAATACTCCAAAATAAGGGGGTGGCCTTTTTGGGGACCCAAAGTGGTGAGTCTTCCTCTTGGTTTCCCTGAACAAAACCTACCAAAAGGGTACCCTCAAGAATAGACAGACCCGTATGGCTTGTGGTCGTGGCTCCCACTCAATAAGAATCCTAGTGGCTCAAGATCCTCACCAGGATGACAATCCCTACAAACCTTACGGAAGTAACTCGGTCTTTTGACCAAGACACAAATGAGCCGCCAAGGAGAGGCATGCGTGTGTGTTTCTGGAGGGTATCCTTTTGGGTCGGTTGAGAAGGGAAACCAAAAGGCAGAGTAGAGTTTTGCTCGAACTGCCACCATTTTCCCAAAGAATGAGGGAGTCTTGGTGGTTTGGCTCCTTTGCGGAAAGAATGGGGGGTGAACCGTTCGAATCATGTCCATCGTTTTCCACTGCTTTTAGGACTCTCTTTACACCGCTTAAGCATGACTTTGATAGGCCAAGGTACTGGCGTTCTGAGGTAAATCAACGCCAAAGCCCAAAGCACTCGGTTTCTTTTGCAAGGAACAAAAGGGGTCCGAGGCTGCATACACATTTTGGTATTGGGGAGCAACAGGCGGTAGCACAAGCGGCCATGCTGGTAAGTGGCGTCGTGAAATTGGCAACCCCACTTTGAATGGACATGATGTGCTGTTGTTTCTTGGCACGCGTACAACAAAGCTGGCATTTCGATGGCTCCTCTATCTCAGAAGCCCGACACGGATCTCCAAACGTCCAGTTCTACTCTTGTCTTTTTCCGAGTGCTTGCGAGGAGAACGGCTTCACAAGCTTCGCTCTTATTGAAATCGGTTGCAACAACGCATCCCTCGAGCACTAGAGTTCGAACTAAAGCAATGAGTTGGCCAAAAAGCAGAGCCAAAAGCCCCTTTTGGTCTCGCTTTCAAAATGGGGCTGTCTTTTTGGGCGGACCCACAAAATGGTGCTTTTCCTTTTGGTTTCCCTTTCAGACCAACCAAAAAGGGGGTCCCTCAAACAAAGACACACCCAAAAAGGGGGGGGTCCATGCTAAAGAGTTCCCTCAAACCCCTCTGAGGGGAATTGGCCGCTCCATCCGTGCCCATCCGTGCCGAGAGTCTGCTGCACCTCATCCACGGAGCCCAGGAGTCGACGGATGAGGATGCTACTGCGGTCCTCCTCGTGGCGGAGGTTCCTCGCGGAGATCGACCGGCGACAGTAGAAGGATTTCAGGTGCTCGGGGGTGTGAGCGAGGAACAGGCAAATGGCACCCCTTTTGGTGTCCCTTTGGATAAACGTGACATACAGCAGTTGCAACAGCTTTGGCGGCCTCGCAGCATGCAACGAGAGAGGATGTTGCGATGCTCCGACCGTCTGCGCGCCGCTGCTGCTGATTTTATTTGATTTTGAAATTTGCTTCAATCAAGCATCCGCCGGGTTGGTTCAGATTCTGCTGGGCTCGAACATCACGGAAGAGTAAGAAGCTACGTCGATTTGCAACGAAGCGTTTATATGCAAGGGCGTATTTACGCAAGGAGTATTTGCGCAAGGGGGTGCAAAAACAAAAGGCCGTGCTTCTAGGGGTTTGCTAGCGACATCCGGGAATGTGATATAAATGTGACGCCTGAGCACTACCAGGCTCAGTTCAAAACAGCTGCAATTGCAACTAAGCAGGGGATGCTGAGGATGCTGCCGCTGCCCTTGTCCTTGGAGTGGCTCACTTTCTCTTGCGAGGTCTAAGGTTTACAAAGGATGTTACGTTGATTTTCCATCGGAGTTACGCCAGCGTTAAGTTTCAATACTTTTCATACCCCCCCCCCCCCCGCAAAAAAAAGAGAGGAAAAGAACAACAAGAAACAGACAAGAACATGGGCACTCCGAACAGCTTGACTTGCCCAAAATCTCATTCCCTAAGTGTCGAAGTGCCTCAGGTACAAATAGAAATCCCTTTTCACCCCAACACCATCGGCTCTTTCAGAGCACCAAAGGCCCTCTTGGTAGCCTCCAACCCCCGGATGACTTGGACCATTTCTGCCCGAGGCCATGTGGCCCGCCCACAAAGGGGTACAATGATCCTGTATGGAAACAAATTTCCGATATCCATCTTTTCCGAAAAAGTTTAGGCCCGAATTTCAGAAACAATGGAGGATCATTTTCTTGACCCAGATGATCTTCCGGCCCCCTCTCCTCACTTCCTGAGTAGATCGGCCAAAACCTTCAAATGGCAACCAAGCCCAAAAAGCGACTCAGTCAAGTCCCGCAGCTCTTGTGTGTATGGGTTGGCCCTTGAAAAAGCGAAAGTCCAGGACCTCGGGTGAGTCACTCCCTCTCTCTCTCTCTCTCTCTCTCTCTCTCTCTCTCTCTCTCTCTCTCTCTCTCTCTCTCTCCCTCTCTCCCGGCAATGGCCGGCCTCACGCGCAGGTGCTGCAGCACCTTGTCCTCCGTCCAGGGCCAAGGAGCACCTCGGATCGCTCACGCGCCCGGCGCCCGGCGGGCGCTTCGTAGGAAGCCGAAGGGAACACGGAGGCCCATGCCCTATTCTTTGGGGGGGTGGCCCGAAAAGAAAGGAAAAGCATAGCAAGGCCTAGGAGAGACAGTGTGGATTCGAGCGATTGGACGCACCCAACTAGGCTTCTGCTTCCCCTGAATCCCACTACAAACAACCCCAAACAGAGAATTCTACAAGAGAGAGAGAGAGAGAGCGAGAGAGAGAGAGAGAGAGAGAGCGAGAGAGAAAAAAAACAGATCCTTTAAGCATTTTTCCCTGGCCATTGTCCATAAACGAGGTTTCCTCTCGACAACAAGTGACCCTCAAGAATGTTCTCCACACACTCCACATTCTCCACGTGCACCAAAAAAATACGATCGACGATCCAGGGAGGAGTCAAAGCTCCACGATTTCCTTGTCTGCAAAATGTAAAACAAAGGGCAACTAGATCTGCTGGCGAGTTAGCCGAACAACAACCTCAACAACAGGCATGCCTTCTACTTTGTAAAGAAACTTAAGGGGGAATGACACCCATAAACTGTGGTTTCGCTTGCTTTGGCTCTTCTGGGGTATTGTTCAAACATACCTTAAAAAAAAAAAAAAAACACAAAAAACCAAAAAAAACACTCCCGCCCAAGGGAAAAAAATAACAACATCTCCCAAGAAGGATTTGCTTGCTTTTACCCCCCCCCTCCCCCCCAACTCAACTCCTCTAAGTGGCCCTCAGCGCGTCTCACACGGATCTGTTCGCGCTCCCGCAGGAAGCGGACGAAACCCTCCAGGGAAGCAGGGAAGCCTGGCAGGCGCTGGTTTGTTCGACCGACCTGATGTTTTTGGGCGAAAAATAACGTGGGGTGATTTGTTTGCTTCTGTGCGGGGAAGCTTCTTCCCAGGTTGGGAAGGAAAACACCCACTCTCTCACGTCCTGCTTTGTTGGGCCGAAACACAACCATGGAGTGAGGTGAGTCGGTTCTGTGTTGGGCACCTTATTCCCAGATTGGCAAGGAAAACACACATTGTTTGGGAGTCTTTCCAATAAAAGGTTGATTCCGCATTCTTTTCAACCGTTCGTCTCAAACCTTTTGGCGCAATTCTGGAAACAAATCCCAGAATGGGAAAGGCACCCCCCATTCGTGACGTTTTTTGATTGCCACCCAAAGCTGCTGCGCACTCCAAGTCCCATCATGCTGCAACCTCCTGTACTGGAGCATTGGTCCCAGGTATTCTTAGCACGGCAGGGCACCGAGGGGGGGGGGGGAGGCGAGGAGGAGGAGGACATCCATTGTTGACTTGCTCTCCCGCTGTTTAATATGGAATCCCGACAAGGCTCATCTTTAAAGGCCAGTTGTTGGCGATCCGCGTCCGTCTGGCAAGGCAATCACAGGCTTGAACCCTCGTCCCAAGGAAAACTGGTGGCCAAGACCCTTCGTTCCGCCTGAGACAACCCAAAGTACCCGACCACATGCCCAATACCCGCCTCCCATGGATTCCGCAGGTACTTGAGAAGGCACCATTGCCTGCGTCGTTGCAAGTCACCAGACGTGGCACGCAGCCCAGTGGAGTGCCAAGGAGAGGAAAGGGCACTGCCTCTTTTACCCCCAAAATGAGATTTAGGTTTTTGTGTCTGGCTTCCTTTTAGCTGGAGATGGACCATTTCTTCTTGCACAGGCGCGCCTTCTCCTTCGCCTTCTCAGCTTCCACCTGCGGCTAGCAGTCGGGAAAGGAAGCGTTCACGCAGCCCGCAAGGAGCAGATGCGATGCGCTATGACCCGAACAAATGCCAAACCATTTAAGGAACTTGGCTGTGGGTCAAACATAGGGTAACCCCCAAATGGAACTCTGGGAAGTGGAAACATGGACCAAAACCTGTGGTCCCCTGGTAGTTTAATTTTGACCCATACCCATTTAAGGAACTGGACAAAACATGGTTCAACATGGGAAGCACGAGAAGGTCCAAGGTCGGCTATGGATTGGTGAGAGGCCGCAAGCCCAAACCAGGCACTCGCTAAGCTCCGTCCGCGGCAACCGGACCCAACTGTGTGATTTCCGGCAGGACCTGCGTTTGAAAGGCTCGAAGCAGTCTGAAAGAAGGGTCACCATCTGACAGGGGCCAGCAATGATCCCACCTTGGAATGACGCCTTCATCCCTCCCCCCTACGAGATCCCCACGGCCGGAGCGTTTGCCAAAGCCAAATTGAAATTTGGTGTGTCCGGGACATTGGGACCTCCCACTCATGATTGACCGTTTGCACTTCCCTTTCAAACCAACCGATGAAAGAAACGGCGATCTCGCATTTTGGAAGACATCCTAGCCCACTCTCTGGCTAAAGCTGACCCAACTCCCGCAAGGCAGCTCTCGCATTTTGGAAGACATCCTAGCCCACTCTCTGGCTAAAGCTGACCCAACTCCCGCAAGGCAGCTCTCGCATTTTGGAAGACATCCTAGCCCACTCTCTGGCTAAAGCTGACCCAACTCCCGCAAGGCAGCTCTCGCATTTTGGAAGACATCCTAGCCCACTCTCTGGCTAAAGCTGACCCAACTCCCGCAAGGCAGCTCTCGCATTTTGGAAGACATCCTAGCCCACTCTCTGGCTAAAGCTGACCCAACTCCCGCAAGGCAGCTCTCGCATTTTGGAAGACATCCTAGCCCACTCTCTGGCTAAAGCTGACCCAACTCCCGCAAGGCAGCTCTCGCATTTTGGAAGACATCCTAGCCCACTCTCTGGCTAAAGCTGACCCAACTCCCAAGGCAGCTCTCGCATTTTGGAAGACATCCTAGCCCACTCTCTGGCTAAAGCTGACCCAACTCCCGCAAGGCAGCTCTCGCAAAGCTAGACAAGCTGGCAAGGCAGCGCCATCTAGCCCACTCTCTGGCTAAAGCTGACCCAACTCCCAAGGCAGCTCTCGCATTTTGGAAGACATCCTAGCCCACTCTCTGGCTAAAGCTGACCCAACTCCCGCAAGGCAGCTCTCGCATTTTGGAAGACATCCTAGCCCACTCTCTAGCTAAAGCTGACCCAACTCCCGCAAGGCAGCTCTCGCATTTTGGAAGACATCCTAGCCCACTCTCTGGCTAAAGCTGACCCAACTCCCGCAAGGCAGCTCTCGCATTTTGGAAGACATCCTAGCCCATTCTCTGGCTAAAGCTGACCCAACTCTCGCAAGGCAGCTCTCGCATTTTGGAAGACATCCTAGCCCACTCTCTGGCTAAAGCTGACCCAACTCCGCAAGGCAGCTCTCGCATTTTGGAAGACATCCTAGCCCACTCTCTGGCTAAAGCTGACCCAACTCCCGCAAGGCAGCTCTCGCATTTTGGAAGACATCCTAGCCCACTCTCTGGCTAAAGCTGACCCAACTCCCGCAAGGCAGCTCTCGCATTTTGGAAGACATCCTAGCCCACTCTCTGGCTAAAGCTGACCCAACTCCCGCAAGGCAGCTCTCGCATTTTGGAAGACATCCTAGCCCACTCTCTGGCTAAAGCTGACCCAACTCCGCAAGGCAGCTCTCGCATTTTGGAAGACATCCTAGCCCACTCTCTGGCTAAAGCTGACCCAACTCCCGCAAGGCAGCTCTCGCATTTTGGAAGACATCCTAGCCCACTCTCTGGCTAAAGCTGACCCAACTCCCGCAAGGCAGCTCTCGCATTTTGGAAGACATCCTAGCCCACTCTCTGGCTAAAGCTCTCCGCAAGGCTCGCATTTTGGAAGACATCCTAGCCCACTCTCTGGCTAAAGCTGACCCAACTCCGCAAGGCAGCTCTCGCATTTTGGAAGACATCCTAGCCCACTCTCTGGCTAAAGCTGACCCAACTCCCGCAAGGCAGCTCTCGCATTTTGGAAGACATCCTAGCCCACTCTCTGGCTCGCAAAGCTGACCCAACTCCCGCAAGGCAGCTCTCGCATTTTGGAAGACATCCTAGCCCACTCTCTGGCTAAAGCTGACCCAACTCCCGCAAGGCAGCTCTCTGGAAGACATCCTAGCCCACTCTCTGGCTAAAGCTGACCCAACTCCCGCAAGGCAGCTCTCGCATCCTAGCCCACTCTCTGGCTAAAGCTGACCCAACTCCCGCAAGGCAGCTCTCGCATTTTGGAAGACATCCTAGCCCACTCTCTGGCTAAAGCTGACCCAACTCCCGCAAGGCAGCTCTCGCATTTTGGAAGACATCCTAGCAAACTCTCTGGCTAAAGCTGACCCAACTCCCGCAAGGCAGCTCTCGCATTTTGGAAGACATCCTAGCCCACTCTCTGGCTAAAGCTGACCCAACTCCCGCAAGGCAGCTCTCGCATTTTGGAAGACATCCTAGCCCACTCTCTGGCTAAAGCTGACCCAACTCTCAAGGCAGCTGACTCGCACATCTGAACCAAGGTTCCAGGTAAGCAAAGGCAAAGCTTCCAAGTCCTTTGGCCGGAATCATCTCAATATTGTCTTTGTTTTTGTCTTTGTTTGGTATGCTTTTGGGCTTGGTTCAATGGAAACCAAGTCTAAAGTCCTTTTGAAACAAAGCCATCTTGCTTCTAAGGCCGCCGGTTGACACACGCCGGGAAGACAGCTGAAAGGCCAACTTGGGGGATGATAGGTGACCTGTGGTTGAACGATCCATGGCGGTAAATGGTATATCAAACCTATGGTCACTCCATATATATATATATATTATAAATGGTAGACCCCAATCTATATGGTCATCTAGTTGCCAATCTAAACCAACTCTTTCTAGCCAAACTGACCTAAGGACACCTATGGATGACGAGAAGGTGGCAATCCTAAAGTCGCAGGGGGGCAGTCCCGGCCCCGTGCTTCACCTCCGGTTCAAGGCCCTGGAAACCCACTGATTGAACTTTCCATTTAGTGTTCAGCAGGAAGCTCATTCAAACCAGCCATCTCTGCTCCTCAAAACAAGCAATGGAACATCGAAGACGCCCACGTGGCAGCTCAAGAGCAATAGACCCCGCGCTTCCCTTTTGAAATGAGTGGCAGCCCCACTGGGAATCGTTGGTTTGTTTGCCCTTTTTTCCATGTCCATGTTTTTGGTAGGTACCCAAGGGCTTGCCAGCCTTCAAAAACGGTGTCCTCCTCAACCTAAACAAACCTATCTCATTTAGGCTCAACCTTTCAGGAGCCATTGTCCGCTTTGCTTAAACGACGCTACGCAACCTTGCCTCGCTTTGTGCTTCTTCTATCAGCCCCACAGAATTTCCAATAACAAAAGCAGGTTGCCCCACTCATCCAAAAGGTGGCCGAACACCTACTCCGAACTGGGCTTCGAACAGGGGGTAAACAAGTCCACGAAAATGACACCCTTTGGTTTCTCTTCAGGAAAATGAACATTGCCCTTCAGTTGTCCGCCGGCCGAGACCCGTGACCTGCTCAATGAGCGGTGCCTCTTGCGCCAGCTTCGCCTTCTCGGCAGCTTCCTCCTTGGACCGGGGCAAGGGAAAAGTCAGACCCAGGACTATGGAGCTCCTGGTGGATAGATCCAAAGCGGAGAAATTGGTCGCAAGCGACTTCGACGAGCAACGTCAGGTGAGACTCGAACATGACCTTTCAGCAAACCGGGCCAGCCCTGTTTAATGGGTGGTTCCGCTTTGATTTCCCCAAAACAAATACCCTCAACAAAACTGACAGTCCCTTTTTGTCCCCGATAAGAGGACGCCTGGCTCCACTTGTTTTGTCAAAAGCGAACCTTGAGCCAAATCCTTTGCAACTGGAATCCGACTTTCCGTGGAATGGGCCCCAAATCTTAATACATAATCACCCGCGTTGGGGAGTAACTACCCAGCCTCTCTCCATTTTGCCAACGGTGGGTTCAAAAGGACCATGGTTCAAAAAGGAACCGGCCCTGTTCTTTTCTTGGGCATCTCAAGAACCGTTTGTTCACGAGCGTTTGTCAAAGGAACGATGGTTGAAAAGTATGCAACAGGAATCAACTTCTACCCCGCTGCTATCTCCAGGTGAGCGCCATGACCAACCCGCATGCGGGGAGCGGGTTCCACCCTTGCCTCCATCTTTGCTTCCGCCGCCGCTTCCGCCTAAGCCGAAGCCGAGGTTCCCTCACAGCATGGGATTTCTTAAAACACGGAGCAAATCGATGTCGGGAAAATGGAAACTCAACAGAAACCAGCCAGCCGGGTCCCTTCCGAGAACCCCCCCGCGGCTCCAGAGGAGATTGCCATTATGACGCCACTGGAAAAGTCTTCAGAGCAAACGAACGGGGTAATCATGAAATGATGGAAACATCTGGGAGAATAGCATTGATGCAACAGGCTTGGAACAATTACTTGGCGCAAGGCTCTGGAACCAGGTCTGCTCCTCACACACAATTTACACAACAGGGTCACACACACACACACGCACGCACGCACACACACACACACAAACACACGAACACAAACATTTCCCGTAGCTGTGCTGATTTAATCGTCTCACACAAACCGCGCCTCTTCCTTCCTGTTCAGAGAGTGAGGCATCTGTCAATCTGTTAGGAGCCTGACCTGCTACAGTCAAAGGCGCTCTGGTAATGGCATGCCTGACATTCACCGAATAACAATTCCTTTGTGCCCAGCCAAAACGAATCGCTTAATTATTCTCTCCCAAAAACTGTGAGCTGCTTGTCTGGTTCAACAAATCTCTGTGCGACAGCTGCTTGTTGATCACTGCGGCGCGCCTCCATCTTCGCCTTTTTTGCTGCTGCCTGGCTCAGAATCTCATCTGCAAACATCTGAGACAGGTGGTGGGTAAAAAAAACAGAACCGTGATGCATAGCGAGCGCACCTCCAGCTTTGCCTTCTCAGCCGCTGCCTGGGACAAGCAGCACATTTGCACGGAGTCTCGTCAGGTCAATGGCTTGCGTTTCGATCGCTGCGCACGACAAAATATCATCTGAAGACAAAACTGAATGACAGTCTTACTATGTCTTCCTGCAGTGCGAGGCTGTGGCTCGACAAAGCAGCATTATCGTGCGTCACTTGCGACGGAACAGCTCAGAAAAATCAAAAACAGCTGCCGCGATTCCGGTTGTACGAGTATCTTTATAGTAGTCACTCCGTTCAAACTTGAGCGAGCTGGCCGCAATCTACAACGAAGCATTTGCATGTGGCAGCAACGGCAAAAGGCCAAGCACAGCGGTCACAGCTGCTCTTGCGCCACTCCACCACAAAACTTCAGCCTATCTCTCGGCTTGGAGCCCGGTGGTTTGAACCTTTACTCTACAAGAACCGGGTTCAAATCCAAATCCAAACCACCAAGCGTTACCCGAAAAGAGATCAGACGCTTCCCTGCCATGTGCATAGGGGGCAAACAAGTGCCCGAGAGGCGCACCTCATGCTTCGCCTTCTCAGCTTCTTCCGCCTGCAAGCAGCACATCTACACACATCAACGGCATACCCAGAAGAAGCCGCAAACCAGGTCTGGGCTCATTGACACGCCCGGAAACACAAACATGTCTGCCAAGCGCAAGCCACACTTCATGCAGCCTTAGATATTTCATCTCAGCGCACAAACCGGCCCACTCTCAAAATTCAAGACTTACGGCAACTTATTGCGCTGTCTGCCTGGAAATCGGTCAATTGCTCTCCCCCATAAGGCTGTCTTGGCTTGTCAGGCGAATCAATTCCCTGTGCCATGGCTTGCTTGTTGACTGCACAAGCACGCCTCCACCTTCACCCTCTTGGCGTCTGCCTGGCTGAGAACCCCATCTGAAGAGGACTGAAGAGGCTGTGGGTTGACAAAAGCAGCACTATCACTCACACCTTGTAAAGAGGACAGCAGCACAATTCAGCACATCCCAGAATCACTACGTCCCTCGCGTCAAGCATGACTCAATGCCACCACCTTGACAGTAAGCAGTCCCTCCGTTCAAACAGAGCTAGCTGGCTCGCCACAATCTGCTGCACTCAAGCATCTGCATATGGCTGCACAACAACTGTGAAAGCTAGAAAAATGTGAATTATGTCCGCCGACATCGTGTCGGATACCTAAGAGAGGATAGAGGATAAATTCCCCCCTTAGTCCCCCCCAGGACACGTCAATTACGCACAGTTTTGGCGCCCCGCCCCCCCCTCCGACCGCGCGGCAATTTGATGACGTTCCACTAAACGTAGTCTTCGGGGAGCAAAACCGGGGTCCCAGGCTCGATTTCCTGTGCCGGCTCTTTGCTGGTTTGGTGTTCCTGCCCCCTTTTGCCGAAAATCTGGAAAAACTCTGTGTTTTTGGACGTCCTAGTTGCGAAAACGCTGGAAAAACAGCGTTTTCTGCGGGAAATATTGGGGAGCAAGGGGGAAATGCAAGGAAGTGCAAGGAAATGAGGGGAGGAAATAGGAAGTCGACATGACAGGAAAGCAGCGGAAACAAAGGGAAACCGAAAGGGACATGCAAGGGACAGAAAGGAAAACAAGGGGATTGCAGGGGGAATGAGAGGGAAACGAAGCACAAGGACACCACGGCACGACGGGAGATGTAGGGAAATGACTCGCAACGAAAGAACGGGACACACATGGAAAATCAAGCGGACATACCGAGAAAATGTCAGGGACCTGAAGGGGGAGTTGAAAGGCATGGAAGGGACATGACCAGGACATCATGGTAAACGTGAAAAGGACATGAAGGGGAAATCAAGGGAAAGCCAATAGTGAAATGACAGTTCAGGGTCATGAAGGGGCAGTGCCTGGACATCGAGGCAACTCAGGGGGGGCTTGACGCTACAATGCAGAGAGAGAGAGAGAGACAGGGAGAGAGAGGGAGAGAGAGAGAGGGAGAGAGAGAGAGAGAGAGCGAGACACAGAGAGAGAGAGAGAGCGAGACACAGAGAGTGAGAAAGAGAGAGAGAGAGAGAGAGAGAGAGAGGGACAGAGAAAGAGCCAGAGACAGAGCCAAAGACAGAGCCAGAATCAGAGAAACAGAGAAAGAGACAGACAGAGAGAGAGACAGAGAGAGAGAGAGAGAAAGAGAGAGACTGAGAAAGAGAGACACAGACAGACAGAGAGAGAGAGAGAGAGAGACAGAGAGTGAGAGAGTAGAGAGGTTCGAGTTAGGGTACCCTTTTTCTGTAGAGGGGCGTGGACAGGAAGGAGACAGGGAGACAGAAAGAAAAGAGCGAGACCAGAACACACGAGGGAGACAAGGGAGAGAGGAAGAAGGAGAAAAGGGATAGGACAATGTCGGCGGACTGAGCCGGAGGCTCTAAAGTAAATCACCGCATGATCATTGTCAACCACTTTGCCGGGTTGAGCAAGATATATCCAGCTGCCCGACACGAGGCGCGAACCTCCAGTTTCGCTTTCTCAGCCGCTTCCGCCTAGCGACACATCCCAATATCAAGGGGATACCTACCTGGACCCTCAAACTACCAATAAGAGTTGATATTGTCAACCCAATGACTGCGCGGTGTCCTGTGGTTTTGAGGATAGCTTGAGGGTTCAAGTAGAAAAATACCTTTGAAATACATTGGTTGCTGTTGACCCCTCTGCAAAAAGTTTCACTTTTTGCGGGTCCAATGGAAAATCCAATGTTTCAACCAACAGTTCATCTCCAAAAAGATGAATCCGCTAGCAAATAGCCATACAGAAAATCAATACTTTTGCATCTTGGCACGCGCAACCAGGTCAGCTTCGAGAGCTGATTCACTCGGAATGCGCCTCCAGCTTTGCCCTCCTGGCTTCGGCCTCCAAAGTGTCTCTCGGAGTAAAATCTCTGCCTGGACCCTCGAACTATCCTGAAAAGGAAACACACCCATGATTGTTGGGGCAACGGCCCATTTGTTCTGGGTTTGAGGGTCCAGACTTCCCGATCACTACACATATATAGATTGGCGGTAGGAGCACCCATACGTATATATATATATATGTATATACTGACTGCGATTTTCTTGCTCAGAAGAGGCTCCTGGGGCTTTCAATGCCCTCCATTAGACACTTTCACTTAACGACAACTATGGACTCATGTCCATTTGACTAAGAGCGACTAAATCACAAATTGTTCACCGGTCACGGCCACTGCCTTTCACAACCACATGATGAAAATGAAACATCACCTCAGCACCCCGGACGTCAGACAACATCCCGTCCCCAAACGCTCCTCCCGCTTAGCCTTCTCAGCTGCTTCCGCCTGAACGAAAGAAGTCTGGTGATTCGAGTGGAAAAGGGAACCTTGTGTGGCTCTGCACACTCTGCACAACCAAATAAAACTTGACTAATCACCTTTCAGGACCTTGACTAGACCAAACTTGGACCAAAGATTGGCCCAGACCCTGGCTAACAAACGGGGGACGACACCCCACTCCAGGTCGGGATCCTTCACACCCAAACACCCAAAGGCTTCTCTTCAGACTCCGGGCGAACTGTCTGTACACATCGGGAACAAAAACAACAAACAAGAGCGACCTTCGGACAAAAAGACTGCAAACAAGCCGACGTCTTTCTTCGAGGATTCCTCCATCCAAAAAAACGAGACATAAAAAACCAGCAGCTTCCGGATGGCACACCACCCACCGCCTCCCTCCCGGCGCCTGGCGCCTTTCGGCCGGCTCCGAGTCCATTGTGGCCACCTCCATAGCCGCCCGTTCGCGGCTCGCGCGCTCGACTCGCTTGGCACGCGTGCTCGAGTCGCAAGCAAAAGCGATCGGTGTAGAAAGTTGCCTAGGTCCATGACCCCATGTTTTTGGTAATGACTCCATTTGTTAAGGGCCATGGAGACTCCAGGGTTCCCAAATCCGGAGGGAAGTTAAAAAGGCGGCGAAGGCACCAACCTGGTACTAAAGTTGGCCCAAATCCAACAGGATTTGTTTTGCAGGCGGCGAAGGTACCTGTTTTGTGGCTGGGATTGGCCCTAAACCCTCATCTAACCAGGTTTTGAGTGCGGCTCAAATGGCAAAGAGCGGAACCGTGACCCGGTACCTTGTACACTGCAAGGGTGTCCACTTGTCCGGACTGACTACTGGACTTTCGTTACTTGGCACGCAGAATCAGGTGTTGAAGCGTCTTGTTGGAGTGTTTCAGGCCACCCAAAGAAGAATTGCCAGCCCAGGGAAACACTACTCCACCAAACTCTCTGCTTCCGATTCTCAAGCCCATTCCAAAGGCGAGCGGAAGCAGGCGGAAGCCTGTAAATATACCTCCCACCAACAAACACCGAATTCCTTTGGCTGCCTTTCCAAAGGTGAGTATCATCATCTTCCAGGCATTGCACTTCCAGCTGAGACCAGGCCCAAAATGAATGTGCTGGCTCTGAATCCTTGTAGACCTTGAAATGTGTGTGTGTGTGTGCGCGCATCCTTGACAGGCACCAAGCAAATATGAAACAAGCTGAGCGAGAGTGGGCCCCGCGCAGCATCAAGAAACAATGAAACAAACGAACAAGCTAACAAGCTAACATCAGAGCCCACTTGTTGCAAAATACTGCAACCGGACACCAACTCGCTTGAATGCCAACCGGATGTCCTTGTCTCGGTGCTTGTCCTTCTCCTTCTTCTCCTTCTTCTCTTTCCGCTCCTCCAGCCACAAATCAAGCAAAACACGTTCTGAATCAAGTCATGGCTTGCTGCCCCTACAGCCAATAGCTCAGGAAAACCATTGAACACAAAGAAGTGTGAGAAGCCCTGTTTCCCGCCCACAGCATCCGAAGTCGCTGGGAGAAGCAATACAGAGGCACAGCACCAATTGGAGCACCCGGCCCCAGATCGAACAAGTTCTGAGAACCTCCTAGAAGCGATCCGGAAAACGGGAGGGTAGTCGTGCGAATGTCTCTGATTACCCAAGCCCTACTAAATATATCAGATCCACGGACACTTGACGTCTGCCTATGCCTTCCGCGTTGTCCACCAAGATTCCCCGGAAAATCAACAACTACCCAGGCAACAAGGCAACAAGGCAATCTTCAGAAGATCATTGGCGTGGTACGTTTGTTGTTATCTTTCTTTGAGGGTACCCCTTTTGGAGTGGCTTACAAGGAAACTCAAACTAACCATTGTTGGTCTCCCTTATTGCGAGGCACTCCCATCTGTCTCTACTGCGATTCAACAAAAGGCCGAGCCCATGAAAGTCGGCGACTCCAAGCTGCAAAGTATGAACAAACAACGTGCACATAATGAGGCAACAAGGCTTGCTTGCAAGTGCATATGTCATGGTTGGAAAAGGCCTGGGTTCACTTAGTTTTTTTCCGGGTGTGTGAGCGGCGACACCTTCTAAGGTGTTGCAACCAAACCTTTTTGACCCTGGAGGGATCCCCCAGATTGAGACCAGAGCCATAAAAGAGGAGTTCTATGGCTGAACCCTGTGGGAAACCTGGCTAGATGTGGGAAGGGCCCACAAGATAGAGGCAGCCCCCACATGAAGTGGGCCATGACCCATAGCCGCAGGCACCAGATCTTTCTCCGCAGCGCTATCTTAGTGCTGTTGCGGGCGCACCTAAGCAGAAACACGCATCTTACGTTGCTCCGACAGGTCTTATTGAATCTGTTGAGAGGTCTAAAGGTCACTATGTGCCAAGTGAACCACTGTCAAGTTAAAAGCCAACAGGCCAAATCAAGCAATAGTTTTTTCAATCATAGCCACTTTCGCACAAATGCGTTGACTGCAGCTGAACTTGTCGTGTGGGACAAGTAAGCACAAATGAAAGAAACACTTCATGTCCCCACCATGTAATGTGGAAGACTGATCAATAAGTGGGACAGCATCCCAAGTATTTGTGTGAAGTCAAGTCGGTTTCTCTCAACAAAAAGGGCCGCACAAAAAAAGGCTAACCGAACCCCTCAAGCAAAAACCATGGACTTTTGGGGATGGAATCCACAGAGATATGGGGCCGGCACGGAAGCAACGGAGGGTGGCATAGCACACTTCGGCCAGGCTTTCCGAGCGAATTACATGTCGATCCGATTTCGGGGATCGGTCGGTCCAATCGCTACTTGTGGCGGATCCAAGCCCTCTCCTGCGCTCCTAATTACATGCTCCTACCCTTCTCTTTCCCATAGCCCATGAGTCCTTCGTGCTTTACTTGACGAAAACTGGGAGGGTGTTTGTTAGTGGAGCAGATATGGTAAGCCTCAAAAGCAGGGTGGCTTCACATTGGTATCCTTTTGACATGAGCCGAACAATAGGTCACACTCACTTTGTCTGCTGCCCGAGTAGAAGGCACTTGCGTGGACAAGCTCATTTACAGCTTCAATGACCAGGATAACCTGTTGCTCTCATCTTCACTTCACATGTGTGTGTTTGCGTTTGTGTTCCCAACAAAGCTCAATATCCCAACACTTGGAAGCAACTGGCAGCATGTTGAACCGCAGTTGGGGCAGATAATTTGCATCCGGTTTTTAAAAACGAAGCTCGAGACCATTTAACCAGCAGCTTGTCCGATAACGTCTGATCCGCAAATGAGCTTACACCCCGCTACTGACACAAAACAAATGACTCGCCAAAGAATCGCCGCCTGCCAGTACCCTGCCTGGAATCCACGTTACTTGCGCCCCAGGGCAACTCCTGAAAGATGTCTCATGATCCCTATCGAGGAGCATCTCAGCTTGACCCGCCTGAGTTGGATCGACCTGTGAAACTCAACTGCGGATTCTTTGTCCACGGTCTCTTAAGACTCCTGATCTCATGCAGGAGGCAGAATAAATGCTCGACATCTTGCAGAGAGCGCCGAGACCCGTGATTGCACATCTGGCTCTAGACCAGGGCGAAAAGGAGGCGACCAGGGCGTAAAAAAGGCTACCAACCTGACAAGCCTTGCCAACCCACATCCTTGGTACACAAAGAGAACCCTACCAAAGGGCAATTCACCCATGCTTCAATCTCCGAATTCCTTTGGTTGGGGCCATGTCCGTTTCAACGGAAGGGTACTTCAGACACCAGAAGGGATCTTGTCTAAACCTGACAACGAGACGACAAAAGTCTTCAAAACTCAAAGCAAAAGCAGAATTCGAGAAGGAACTTGTGGAAACCCGCGGGGCCTCAAACAAATACACCCCCTCCATTCAGGGTCTGCGGAGCTGGCTGGTGCAGTCCTAGCATTACATGCCACGCGTGCGCTCCACATTGCTGCCAGTCTCGGGTGTCGTGGTGAGACACTGTCGAATCCAGCAGATTTGTTGTGTTGCCGATATGGGTGTCTTTGTTTGAGTTGGTACCCCTTTATGTTGGTGGTTTTAAAGGGAAACCCAAAGGAAAACCATCATTTTGGGGGGGGGGGGTCCCCCAAAGAAAGACACGTGGCGGACACCACAAAGGGTTCCAGGCAAATGTACCGAACAGGTGTAGTCCAAGAAGTGCATCACGTCGCATCTCCAACGACTTCCGGGTTAAAGAAGGTGTCCCCTAGCCGAACATGAGAGTCCCTAGCTGTGCTGATGTGCTGGCCTGTAGTCCTGCATAGTGTCGCCTTGCTGTTCTCTACTCAGGGAGCCTTCATGTTTCGATGGCCAGTACTCAAAATGGGGGCGGGGGCATCTTTTTTAGGATTTGGACCCCTCAAAATGGTTTTCCTGTCGGGCTCCCTTTAAACCCCACGTAAAAGGGGGAACAACTCAAGAAACGGAAGCTCGACGCAGGGTTGAACGAGCTGTAGGAAATAACTGAGGACTTATCCTTGGCTTATCCTGGGCTTATCCAAATAGCCCGCCCGCCCTTAACCCGCCTAGGGGTCCATAATAGTCACTTGCTACAGAATTGACAAGCCGCTGGTTTACTTGCAGGTTCGGCTCAGGTAGCATGTGGTTGGTGGCCTAGATTGTGTCCCGCTTACAGCAGGTGTACATATATATATATATATATTAATATACACACTCGTATATGTACATTTTAGTATAATGAAGTACTTCTTTCTCGTCAGGTACCAACTGCAAGTACTGCCAACATATAAGTTCCCCAAAGAAGGTTCCAGTGTCAGCCAAGAGAGTAAGCCAGATCCAATGCAGCCTCCATGGGCCATCCTGCCCGTCATCACTGATCAAGTTCTTCTGAGCTTGGCTTATGCAAATGATCGGTCGCTTCCTTTGAACCAGCCAACCCAGGGCAGAGCATTTCAAGAACCATCCATTCGCTTGGTGCAGTTCTTGTGGTGGTGCTTGTTTGAAGGATTGTTTTAGCCCCAAACATTTGGGGTGTGTAGTGAGGTTAGTGAGAACCACTGATTGTTGGATGGCAGGTGGGCATCCAAACACTGGTCAATTCCGTAAATAACCCTTGAGGCACCGGCTGAAATTAATCTCCACCCCATGCGGAAGCTTCTTCACTCAGACCACGGGTATTGCAGATCACTCTGCGAACAGAATCAGTTTCAAGCAGGAAACGAAAGCGGCCGGGCGCGCTTGGCAGTGGGATCTCCGATCAAAGCGCGAGGCCTCACATGATGCGCACGTTGTTGAGAACGACCTCGGCGAGAACTGGCTTTGTAGCTTGCCATGGAACCCAGCATGAGAAAACGGTCCCAGCAGCAGACAACGGTTCCAGTAAAATGTTCTTGGCCCACCTGGAACGCAATTTGGGCCATGGTTTGGTGCCTGGCGGGGCTTCAAAAACGAAATCAACATAAACCGCAACTGAGGAAATGCCCCACTCAGGACGCTTCAAACGCCAAGCATCCAAGTCGGTGCTTGGTTTCCCATTGCATTCTGCCATCCAAAAAGCGTCCCCTATTCTGTCTCCATGTAAAAAACACCAACTGCAGCAGTCTGTTGAGGCTTGCTTGACTCTTCCCCTGGAAAAGTCCAGGGACCACCTGTGTGAGGGGTCCTATCGGTGGCCTATGGTCACATGAGGGATTGTGAGCCCGGTCGGATTAGTTCTTTCTGGTTGGCCAGTTTTTGCTGGTGCCTTGGCTGGATATGCGATTGGATGTAATGGGAAGTGTTCGGTTGCTTGCTGCTTGACGTGGACTGCAGTGTCTAACACGCGATCTTTCTTTTGTGGATGCTACTTTGATGGTCAAACCTGCCAAATGTTGGGCACACCAATTTGGGCGTGTCGCGCTTTGCGTTTTTTGGCTTTAACGGGAAACCCAGAGGAAAACCGCATTTTTGGGGGGTCCAACCGAAAAAACAACACCCATTTAGACCAACCCAAAGCAACGGGAGGGTGCCAGCGGTGGACTCACTGAAGGGTAACATGTCTCACTTGTTTCAGGGAACCGATCTTTTGCAAGAAACCCTCAAACCGCTGCGGACACAGGCGGTTTTTGAAAATAACAATGGTTGAGAGAATGGGACATCGCCCCCTATCTGACCTTCCACGTGCTTTTTCTCTGCCGGGAAGAATATGATAAACCATATGTCACAAATGTCCAGTGAAATCGATTCCCCTCAAAACCAAGAGGTTGGGCAATAAACAATACTCGTTTCAGCAAATGGAAGTTGGCTTGCTGGTTCGCAGCAGGGAATGTGGGAATTGCCCCTATAAACCTTATAGTTTTTCCTCACATCTCCAGGTTCATGCCCCAAAACCCCAAAGGTCATTCCCTACTGAGCGCCAGCAAACAATCCAAGGCCTTGGCAAAACGACACTCCCAAAGCCTACCCTTTGAGGCGCCAAACGGAGCCGTCGGAGCTGCCAAAGGCGGCGGTCCTTTTCTTCTGCCGGTGACAGCTTCGGATTTCGATGAGTTGGTACCCCGTAGTTGGCGGTTTGAAAGGGAAAACAACAGGAAAACCCACCCATTTGAGGGGGGTCCCCTTTTTTACAGACCAATGCACGTGCTGTCTGAAAAACACATCGTACCCTGCAGACCACGAGAGCTAATAGGAATCCCTTCAACGGTGTCAAAAGCGAACCAATTCGTCCGTAGGCATTGCTCGGCCCTGGGCGTGATGGGCCCTGCTGGGGTCCCTTAAGAAACATAAGAAATAAGTGCGGGGACGAGCAGGCTGGGTGAATCTGTTGAGTTGAGTTTACCCGGCCGGCATCTTCTCAGAGCCAATGAGGGTCACTACTCAGAGACTATCCTTCCGGATCTTCGGGGTTGTTCGAAGGTTTGCGCATCTGTGCAATCTGTGCAGGATGGTCGTGGATCCCTCAGGAACTGCATAGCTTTGTTCGAGGATTGCCCTGGGTGATGTTTGACTTGGCCTTCAATGTCCGGGAACAGTTTCATTCCAAGCATGGCCTTTGACCCTCAGGGTCACTTGGAACGGGTTGGTGGGCCAGTCCACCAACAGGAATCAAGTTTCAAGTAACAGCATGCTGCCTGGGGCCTTGGGCCGCTACTTCAACTGCAGAAATTGGATTTTGGCATTTCAGATGGCCAAGTAAACCTGAGAGGAACTCTGTCGCCAATTCTAAGTGGAAACAAAGGTAGAGATCGTGGTTCCCTACTCGGGGAAGCACCCGAAACTGCTTGACATTGTATCTGGACTGCTCATTTTGGAGCTGCATGGTCCGAGGTATGTCAGCACACTTGGGATGATCCTGAAGGGAGACTTACCAGAAACCAGCCATTTGGTTTTGATACACAAGTCATTTGAGCAAAAAAACGAAATGCCACCCCCCAACTTATCAAGGGGGTGGGTCCCTTTTTAGTGGTTGGAATCCTTGCTTCTGGGGGGGGGGCCTGAGTAAGAACGAAACTGCTGGGGGTGTGTTAAGGGGTCAACGTGGGTGTTTCTGTTTTTGAGGGTACCCGTGCTTTATTGAGGGAAACCAGAAGGAAAGCCAACAACTCCGTTTTGCGGGGTCCAACCTTAAAAAATGAGCCACCCACATTCCTCCGGTGAACCTTGACCCATCCAACCGCTTGCGACGTCGCTCCGTGGGTCCTGCCATCCGAGCTCATGGCCGCGCAGTAAAACGCCCTCGTCCCCTCCGTGGAGGTGATCAGCCTGCTATACAACCCCCGCTTTCTTGCAGCTTGGATATGGGTGGGGCTCAAAATTAAACAGGGGCAAACCGCGGGTTTTGGCTTCCATTTTTCCATTTAACAGGGTTCCGTTTTGGTACCGGTTTTTTGAGCCACTGCCATATGCCATATGCAGGGAATGAGAAATGGAATGACGCCAAAAAACTATCCCCTATGGATTTCTTTTTCACGGAATCCCCTTTTGGTTCGGATATGGGTGGGGCTCAAAATTAAACAGGGGCAAACCGCGGGTTTTGGTTTCCATTTTTCCTTTAACAGGGTTCCGTTTTGGTACCGGTTTCTTGAGACACTGCCATATGCCATATGCAGGGAATGAGAAATGTAATGACCACTAAAACTATCCCCTATGGAATTCTTTTTCACGGCATCCCCTTTCGGTTCGGATATGGGTGGGGCTCAAAATTAAACAGGGGCAAACCGCAGGTTTTGGTTTCCATTTGTCCATTCAACAGGGTTCCGTCTTGGTACCGGTTTTTTGCGCCACAGCCATATTGCAGGGAATGAGACATGGAATGACCCCTAAAACTATCCCCTATGGATTTCTCTTCACGGACTCCCCTTTCGGTTTGGATATGGGTGGGGCTCAAAATTAAACAGGGGCAAACCGCAGGTTTTGGTTTCCATTTTTCCATTTAACAGGGGTCCGTTTTGGTACCGGTTTTTTGAGCCACAGGCATATGCAGGGAATGAGAAATGGAATGACCCCTAAAACTATCCCCTATGGATTTCTTGTTCAATGAATCCCCTTTCGGTTCGGATATGGGTGGGCTCAAAATTAAACAGGGGCAAACCGAAGGTTTTGGTTTCCATTTTTCCATTTAACAGGGTTCCGTTTTGGTACCGGTTTCTTGAGCCACTGCCATATGCCATATGCAGGGAATGAGAAATGGAATGACGCCTAAAACTATCCCCTATGGATTCTTTTTCACGGAATCCCCTTTTGGTTCGGATATGGGTGGGGCTCAAAATTAAACAGGGGCAAACCGCGGGTTTTGGTTTCCATTTTTCCATTTAACAGGGTTCCGTTTTGGTACCGGTTTCTTGAGCCACAGCCATATGCCATATGCAGGGAATGAGAAATGGAATGACCCCTAAAACTATCCCCTATGGATTTCTTTTTCACGGCATCCCCTTTCGGTTCGGATATGGGTGGGGCTCAAAATTAAACAGAACAAACCGCGGGTTTTGGCTTCCATTTTTCCATTTAACAGGGGTCCGTTTTGGTACCGGTTTCTTGAGCCACAGCCATATGCCACATGCAGGGAATGAGAAATTGAATGACGCCTAAAACTATCCCCTATGGACTTCTTTTTCACGGAATCCCCTTTTGGTTCGGATATGGGTGGGGCTCAAAATTAAACAGGGGCAAACCGCGGGTTTTGGTTTCCATTTTTCCATTTAACAGTGTTCCGTTTTGGTACCGGTTTCTTGAGCCACAGCCATATGCCATATGCAGGGAATGAGAAATGGAATGACGCCTAAAACTATCCCCTATGGATTTATTTTTCACGGAATCCCCTTTTGGTTCGGATATGGGTGGGGCTCAAAATTAAACAGGGGAAGCCACAGCCATATGCCATATGCAGGGAATGAGAAATGGAATGACGCCTAAAACTATCCCCTATGGATTCTTTTTCACGGAATCCCCTTTTGGTTCGGATATGGGTGGGGCTCAAAATTAAACAGGGGCAAACCGCGGGTTTTGGTTTCCATTTTTCCATTTAACAGGGTTCCGTTTTGGTACCGGTTTCTTGAGCCACAGCCATATGCCATATGCAGGGAATGAGAAATGGAATGACGCCTAAAACTAAATTCTTTTTCACGGAATCCCCTTTTGGTTCGGATATGGGTGGGGCTCAAAATTAAACAGGGGCAAACCGCGGGTTTTGGTTTCCATTTTTCCATTTAACAGGGTTCCGTTTTGGTACCGGTTTCTTGAGCCACAGCCATATGCCATATGCAGGGAATGAGAAATGGAATGACGCCTAAAACTATCCCCTATGGATTTCTTTGTTCAAAGAATCCCCTTTTGGTTCGGATATGGGTGGGGCTCAAAATTAAACAGGGGCAAACCGCGGGTTTTGGTTTCCATTTTTCCATTTAACAGGGTTCCGTTTTGGTACAGGTTTCTTGAGCCACAGCCATATGCCATATGCAGGGAATGAGAAATGGAATGACGCCTAAAACTATCCCCTATGGATTTCTTTGTTCAAAGAATCCCCTTTTGGTTCGGATATGGGTGGGGCTCAAAATTAAACAGGGGCAAACCGCGGGTTTTGGTTTCCATTTTTCCAATTAACAGGGTTCCGTTTTGGTACCGGTTTCTTGAGCCACAGCCATATGCCATATGCAGGGAATGAGAAATGGAATGACGCCTAAAACTATCCCCTATGGATTTCTTTGTTCAAAGAATCCCCTTTTGGTTCGGATATGGGTGGGGCTCAAAATTAAACAGGGGCAAACCGCGGGTTTTGGTTTCCATTTTTCCACTTAACAGGGTTCCGTTTTGGTACCGGTTTCTTGAGCCACAGCCATATGCCATATGCAGGGAATGAGAAATGGAATGACGCCTAAAACTATCCCCTATGGAATTATTTTTCACGGAATCCCCTTTTGGTTCGGATATGGGTGGGGCTCAAAATTAAACAGGGGCAAACCGCGGGTTTTGGTTTCCATTTTTCCATTTAACAGGGTTCCGTTTTGGTACCGGTTTCTTGAGCCACAGCCATATGCCATATGCAGGGAATGAGAAATGGAATGACGCCTAAAACTATCCCCTATGGATTTCTTTGTTCAAAGAATCCCCTTTTGGTTCGGATATGGGTGGGGCTCAAAATTAAACAGGGGCAAACCGCGGGTTTTGGTTTCCATTTTTCCATTTAACAGGGTTCCGTTTTGGTACCGGTTTCTTGAGCCACAGCCATATGCCATATGCAGGGAATGAGAAATGGAATGACGCCTAAAACTATCCCCTATGGATTTCTTTGTTCAAAGAATCCCCTTTTGGTTCGGATATGGGTGGGGCTCAAAATTAAACAGGGGCAAACCGCGGGTTTTGGTTTCCATTTTTCCATTTAACAGGGTTCCGTTTTGGTACCGGTTTCTTGAGCCACAGCCATATGCCATATGCAGGGAATGAGAAATGGAATGACGCCTAAAACTATCCCCTATGGATTTCTTTGTTCAAAGAATCCCCTTTTGGTTCGGATATGGGTGGGGCTCAAAATTAAACAGGGGCAAACCGCGGGTTTTGGTTTCCAATTAACACGTTTTGGTACCGGGAGCCACAGCCATATGCCATATGCAGGGAATGAGAAATGGAATGACGCCTAAAACTATTATGGATTTCTTTGTTCAAAGAATCCCCTTTTGGTTCGGATATGGGTGGGGCTCAAAATTAAACAGGGGCAAACCGCGGGTTTTGGTTTCCATTTTTCCAACAGGGTTCCGTTTTGGTACCGGTTTCTTGAGCCACAGCCATATGCCATATGCAGGGAATGAGAAATGGAATGACGCCTAAAACTATCCCCTATGGATTTCTTTGTTCAAAGAATCCCCTTTTGGTTCGGATATGGGTGGGGCTCAAAATTAAACAGGGGCAAACCGCGGGTTTTGGTTTCCATTTTTCCATTTAACAGGGTTCCGTTTTGGTACCGGTTTCTTGAGCCACAGTCATATGCCATATGCAGGGAATGAGAAATGGAATGACCCCTAAAACTATCCCCTATGGATTCCTTTTTCACGGCATCCCTTATCGGTTCATTCCCAACATTCTGGGTCATTCCCTACTGAGAGCCAAGTTCTTCAACCTCCAAACACGTGTGTCTCAGCTGCCCAAAGGGCCCAGGAATTTCAAGGTTCACCTTTTGGGGTCATGACTAAAAATGGGCCAAAAAGGGAACACCAGGTCAAAAACTCGGCTTGGAGCAATTGAGGTGTCCTTTTTCTGGGACGTCCAAAATGGCTTAGGTGTTCCTTTTGGTGTCCTTAAAAACTACAGAAAATAGTACACTGCCAAGCCGATTGGTTTATGAAACAAACAAGTTGAGGGTCAAAAACCAGTCCGACAGTGACACGGGAATCCTTGTACTGCTTGTCTGAATTACTTAAACTGCTTGATGACATGTTCCTGGCAACCACAACTCTCTAGGACACGGCTTGGATATGCTTCTTAGCGTTTCATCTTGAAGTTTGGAGGTACGGATGCTTGTGAAATCGAATTTACCACCAATGTAAGCTTGCGATGCGGTATATGCCCAAATATAAGTGGTATATGATGTTCATACCTCGAAAACCTCCTACCTGGAAACTTGTTTGACCTTATCTGTGATCTGTTTGTGTACTGCTTTGGTCCTCTTTGAACCTGTTTGAGCAATCACATCCAAGCCGGAGCCTGGAAAGTCACAAACTAATGTTCACATTCCGTTTCATATTAAGTCTCATGTCAACCTCGGATTCGTCAAAGGCCCGTACCCAGCAGGGGTGGCGCTAGCCCCTTTGAGAAAGGAAATGATAGGGGATTCCTCTGAGCGGGGTCCGACGAATACTCCGAAGTCAGCACTGAAGTAGGCAACCCCTGAAATCATTTGATTCCTTCTGCTTCCCTTCAAGCACCATCTCCCTGAAATTTGTTTACCATCTCGAACAGGCGGTTTTCTACTTTTTAATGTTCTGTTTCAGAGGCACGGAGCGACGTAGTGCAATATCTCAGAAATCCATCGCATAAACTTGGACACACAATCAGTGGGGATGTGGAGGACCCCCTTGGAACCCTCTACCTTCAAATTAAGATGTTGACGGGAATCCTCCTGTTTCTCAAAATCAGACCCCTTCAGGTAGTTGGTTCCCTTGTGGTTCCTTCCTACCATCCAAGAAAAGGACCCCTTTGACACCCCCTATCCTCACTTCCTGAATGGATTGGGAAGCAAAGTCACCAAACTTGTTGTTTGCCACTGGTTTGGCAGCCAAACCCAAAAAGTGAAACTAAGGTCCAGCACCTCTTGTGCGGATTACTCCCCAGGGCACAGCAACCACACACACCAGTCCCAGAACGGGAGTGCTTGTCGCGGCCTTTCCTTCTCCGCCCCCGCAACTGCGTTTTCAATGTCCATCATCCCAGTCGCAACCAGTTGGGGGGTGATGGTGTGGGTTGCTGGTTGGAGTGAATTCTCTGCTTCTGCTTCCCTCTGCCCCCAAAGCTGGGCCTCAAGGGCCCGCCGCTCTTCGGCCGCTCGAAGATCCGGGCCTCTCCGCCGAAACCCTCGACCACTCACATCAAGTGGATCCAAATTACAAGTCCAGGAACATGTTGCGAGTTACCACTGGAGTGGTCCAAACCCAAGTGACTAAAGTCAAGGAACTCCGGAAGTGAGACCCTGAAAAACAAAAACACAACCATGGGTAATTTGAGGGTCTGGGTAGAAATATATATGTATATATATATATATATTGGAGGCACTTTGTTATTCAAATACCGAATACTTATGTTTAGTGCTCAAGACTTAAATACTTAGAACCGCTGGGTTGTGGGGCACCTTAGTAAAATATGACTAATTGTTTAGCCCTTATGTCGGGCATGGGGTGGACAAAATGGACTTGCCTCAAAATAGGGGAATCGAGAACTTGATGGGATTCCCCTCAAAGGAATCCGCAAGAATAGGGGAATACTCAAACAGACAGGAATGCTCAGAAGATAAGAACCCCAAAATCAAGGGTGGGATTGACTCAAAGTTGGATGGATGGGTGTTTGCTCCCCTCAAAGCCCGAAAGGGTACCCTCAAGAGTTCAGCGGTATATAAGACCGATTTGGTCCCAACACCAAAAGTGCCAAATGGCAAAAGGGTGCAAACTCGTGTCCGTTGCTTTGAGACCCGCCCACCCCCCCACATGTTGAGATGTCGCCTGAGCGATCGACCCATTGATTCATCTAGTCAAAGGGCCGCATCTTGGGCACTCATTTGGGTGTGCTTGGACCCGCCCTTCAAAACAAACTTTCCATTGCTCTTGAAGGAAGCTTTCCATGTTGAGACATACCTTTTGCATCGAAAACGATGCGGCTTCAAAGGCAAAGCTGGCGTAAGGACATGGTTCGGCCTCAGCACTCTCCATTGGATAGGGTCTTGGAAGATGTCAAGTGCAAATCCTCAACACTTAAAACCTACACAAGAGGGGAGTTGCGAAAGAGCTTCGAAGTCGAATTCCAACAAAACCGCCCCCTGTAGTGGTGACGAACAACAGCAGAAGGGGTTCCAAAGGCAGTAGCTTTCAATGCACAATGCGGTGCCCCTTTGGTCTCATTGACGGTTGGTAAGCACTCACCACACTCACATGGTTGCAAGCGATGTCTGACCTCTCACAAAATTCCCCTCAGAACCACCTGAGTGGTCAAAAGGAGGTTGGTTTGGTGGCTTTGTGAGTTAAAGTCCAAGTTGGCCCCGGCGGTTTTCGTGATGCTTTGGAGAAAATGATCCCAGCTTCTGGCTGTTGTCTCGGGAAATGGGCCTTGTGCGAAGCAGCCTGGCCCAAGTCCTTCACAAGGTGGCCTAAATAGGGCTCTTTTTGAGGGCACCCTTCTTGGATGGCATGAAAAGGACACCTACAAGGACACCAAGCACCTACAGGGGTGCCATGTGTTTTTTGGGGTGATCTGCCCGAAAACGACTGGGCACACGACCGGCCTGGTTCTCTTTCTCACCCGCTGCTGCTATGGTCGTGCTATCGAAGCTGTCCCACCTGAAGCGGTTGCGAAGCCGGGAAATAGGATGCGAGGAACCACAAATGGCGTTTATAGGGGTCGTTCCCCCATTCCCTGCTGAGCATCGGCAAGCAATACCAAATACCAAATTAAATTTCAATCAGCTTAGAGCGCCCCTGAATTTGCCTTCTGGGCTCCAGCGCGCCCATCACTTCAACGTCTACGCCTGCATCACACTTGCAGGGCACTCGCTGTCTTTGTACCTTGACAGTTCAAGGCTAAGAAAATGTGGGGGGGGGGGGGTTGATTAAAAGGTCCGTTAAACATGGGATGACCATCGGGGAAAAACACAAAGATGCTATTTCCCACATGGGAAAGTTACGCATGGTCATTTGGGGGCCAGGAATACAGATCAACCCCCATGTCAACAAACCGTGAGTTTTCAAAGTCAACGACTCCAGGCATGTCCCAACTGATGGTGTGTCTTTTGTTTGCTGGACACCCAAAATTGTGTTTTTGTCAGTCTGCTCAAACAAGACAACCCATATCTTGCTCCCTCCGATAACTTGTAATTTATTGTCAAAGGCAACCCCCAAACTCTTACTTCAGCCTCCCATTTGAGGGTCAATCTGCTTCAGACATGGGTTTGTTGTTTTTTGGGCCCTCAAACGAAGGCGAGCTACCCACATGTAGGTTCCAACTGGGAGTCTTCATTGCAGCTCGTTGTTGAAATCATGGAAAGCCAGGTACACTAGAGTACATTGAATGATTCGCCATTGCGGAACAAAAACTAAAACAACACCTAGGGGACCGGTTCAATGGTTAGAACCATGCCGGTTCCACTGTTTTTGAGCCGTCCATCGCTCTGAGATGATGTCCATTCCTCCCAAACCAGTATACCCACAAGGCAGAATTGGGTACGGGATCTTGCTGCAGTGGCTATACAGGTGTGCATGTGTTGAGGTAGAACAACTCCCCTCTTTGCGGGCCCGCCAATTTGAACGTGCACCCACAGAGTGGTTCTATGATGTTCTATGCCTACCCCCAATATGTGCCCGGGGCTGGGTCAGTGAAAGAGCTGGGTCCCGCACGCTGCTTGGAACACCATGCAAGATGGCGACGCGGCTTCCTGACGTCGCAAACAAAGCCTGATCGCACTGGAGTCTTGCAATAAGACGTGCATTCATAGTGAAACGTGGATCTGGGGGGGCTCATCTAACATATCTGTGACATGCATTCATAGCAAAAGGTGGATTTTTTTTTTTTTTTGGGGGGGGGGGGGTGACCTAAAATATCTGCATCCTGTTGACAGCTTGCATCCTGGGGAGTTAGAAGCTTACCACGTGAATATCCCCCGATGCATCCCGCAATCCCGGCTTCAAAGTGCATGTTCGACGCTCTGAGAAGAAACATGGGTATGTCTCAAAACAGGCGTAGCCCAAAAATTGGTGGCGTGCCTTTTTGGCTTCCCCTTCAACTGAACCCTCAAACCTATAAACAATGGGTGTTTCCAGCCACAATCATGGTGTTGTTTCCCTTTTTCATGGTACTTTCAGGATCCTGTCGGTACCCCCCCCAAGAAAAAACCAGCACGAGATCCTCACAAGCGGCCGGGGTCCCGGGTCCCGGTATAAGTCCCCGCCTTGGACTCCTCGCCAGACCTCAGTCCGTCCAAACTGCTGATGGCTGGCGATTTCCCGTTGGACCGAGTGTCTACTCCAGACTGGTTGGTGAGTTCCTCATTCCAGGATAATACCGCGGCCCCCACAAAGAGGTCGTCTACACATTTCGGGTGGCATTTAGTCACTCTTCCAACAAGAGTGCCTGAATGGACCCCTCTAGTTTCGCTCGGAGTGGCATTGGTGTCCAAATGAAATCACCGCGTGGTTGCTTAGCCCGGAGTATCACAGTTGAAAGCCCTCCGATTCACAAAGTAGGATAGCTCGCGTCCTTCATGTCAATGTTTCCTAAGTTAGACATGTCAAACTAAGGGGCCCTCGAAAAAATGCCAGCACTTGAAAATGCAGCCTTTCCTCGCATCTCACCCCAGGAAAAGCAATGATAACATGACAACGATTCCAAGAGTTGACTCCCCATTGTCGTCACTCGCTCGCTTCATCCGCCCATTTTCCCAGGGCGTTGCCAATGAGAAGGATCCTTGCACATGGGGTACGCCTAGAATATATTGGGCAAATTACTAAAACAAAAAAAAACAACAAAAAACACCGCAAACACATATTGGAACCTTCGCATTGGGTGAATCCGTCGCAACACCCCGAAGGGTGACGTCGCGAAAATCAAATATAACCAGGGCTGTCCTCAGATCCCCTGCTACATTAGGTGGCTTAAAGGGAACCCCACCACAAAACTACCCCCCCCAACTCTAAAACGCTCAAAACCCTATTGAACGGGATGGCTGGGAACCTCCAAGACCCGAAAGCGTCGCTGGCGTCGCTTTGCGCTGGACTCCTCTTCGGCAAGCTTCCAGGTCCCCGCGCCACTGGTAGGACTGGAACGCTTGGCCCGAGAGGGTGCCCTGATCCGGAGGCGTCCCGAGGCGTTGCTTTGGAGAAGCTGGTCGAGGATCAGCTTCCCAATTGGCGGCTTGGATTGGTGGCTTGGTGCTCAAAGAGGGGTCTCCAAATTTGCTGCCTGAGAAGAAAGAGATCAAGGTCCATGGCGCCAGCAAACAAAACGCGGGAAGGGAGCCCAAAAAATAGACATGCGTTCGGGACAGCTCCTTGTGACTCCACACAAAACAGGCCTTGCTTGACCTTTTGGCAAAATAGACCTTGCTGGAAAATGGATGGCAAAAGACCAATGTAAACCAGTGGAACCCATCTATTTCTAACCAAGCTTGCCAATCAAAAGGACACCTCTGGATTTGCGTGTATAGTGGGTTTCTTCAAGGGGACCACTCAAAAACCCAACAGGAAACCGCCTGGACTGGGATCCAGTCCACGAAGGATCCCCTTCAGAACATGTGCGACGTGAGGGACTTGATGGTGACATCAACTGGGGCTGCCTCTTTACGAAAAAACCTCCTTTTGGTGGGTGTTTCAAAGCAAGCCAAGCATGAAACCAACCGTTTGACGGATCACTTCAACAAGGATGCCAACCTTCTTGAGGGCTGCTTTGCGTTGGACTGCCACTCGCAAAATTGAATCTACCGGCAAGACTCATTTTTTCCCACGAGGCATGGGGAAAAACATCAGAGTGCGAAGTTCAGACCCCGGGACCCCTTCTGCAGTGTTGTCCGGCGTCGGGGGCGAAAAGGCCTCCTATGTCTTCCCCAGCTGACTAATCAAGGATCCCTCAAATGGCTGACAAACCCGAGAAATCACAGCAAGAATGCAATGTCCCATCGATAAGCATAAACATTAACCTTGACGAAACATCATCGAACAAGGCTCAAAAGGAAACCATGATTTTGTTGAAACATAGAACCCCAGAACGGGTGGCTTCGCCTTGAAAGTGAGCAACAATAATTCCCTCCAAACAACCCCGCCATCCTATCATAGTGTGCGGAAAAAAGAAAAAGAAAGAAAACATATGATTGTTCAAAACATATCCTTTCAGAGCACCCACAATATCTGCACATGCTCATGTCAAGCCGGCCACCGGCTGCCTGATGGTCATTTATCTTTCAAGAAAAGTATGTTGGACGTCCCCACTCCCCACCAGGAAAAATGCAGGGGCCTCCATACATGATCGTCTTTACACTCACAAAGGGAACACTTCTATGTGTGTGTGTGTATATATATATATACATATATATATATTTGTGTGGGGAAGGGCTGGTTATTGGGTTTACGCCCCCGTTTCCAAACATTCTTTGGAGGGTGTGGATCAGTTGGGCCCTTCTAAAGAGTGCCACAACGAAAGGTCCAAATTTCCCCGAAATGTCGGTCGAACGAAGGTCCATGGGGACCAAAAAAAACAGAGGATCTGGTTCTGCTTCATATTTTGTCTACCTCATATGGGCGTATCTTTCGTCGGCTTCAAAGCGAAACCACCAGGAAAGCCGCCGTTTTGAGGGGCCAACTCCTAAAAAACCGGCGAGCCACCCATGCGACCTCGTTTTGGAGGTCGCAAGGCCCGGTAAACCGTTGCCTTGTTGACATCCGCGTCCTTGATCATCCGAAGGTCGAAGAGCTGCAGAGGGTTCAGGCTCCGATGGTTGCCTGAAACGGAGTTGAGCATCAATACCCGTCGTCCTTAGGCTACTGTACGGTATTCCGCAAAATCACATTCCCCCGGTATCGCTGTTCGGCATTTTTGTTGCTTGGGGTTCCGGATAGGGTTGAGGACTGGAAACAACGGGAGGAAACCGTAGGTGAACTGAAAGGGGTCTCTCCATAAACTTGGTTTCCTGCGGCTTCCCCTTGAAACACCGAACCTGCTCAGGCCGGCAATTGAAACATATTCGGAGTACGAAAGGGTGGTTCCTGAGGCCCGGGCGAAGTTCTCCCCGGAATGAAACTGGCAATCTTTAGTCTCCAATTTTCGCTTGGACGCCAAAACCCATCGTAATTGCTTGAGCTTGGTGAGACAAATCTTGAGACAAGGTTGCTTTCTTTGTCTGAACTAGCAAGCCCCAGAAGCGCCAAACTCAGAATACCCCGATTCGTCTTGGCCTTCACTTGACACAAACCAGGCCTAAGTTCCATCACCTCAAAATGTGAAAATGAGGGACCGTGTGAATTTGTCCATGAATTTGAGCAAAGACTGCCAGTTGGACAAACCTAGTCCAACCAGGATCTTTCTCTATTAGTGTGGCCCTTTTAAAGCCTGCCGAACAATTCATTTTGGGACCATGAAGCTGATTGCAGAATGGATTACAAGCCTTCACACACACACATGCACACACATCCATACATATATATATATATATAACACCTGTTGCCAGGCATCGTGCCCGCCTTTGCTACCTCTGTTTGCGCCTCCAGCTCAAAAACACATATTGAGATTCGGGCTCACGTGTGGTGTGAAGCACCTTGAAGTGTACAATGACGACGTTTGAGAGGTCCCAATAATTCCACTTTCTTTATTCTTTGCTTTTTGCAGGGGTGGGGGGGAGGGGAACCCAAAGGCTTCGGTTTCCTTTTGGATTCCCTTTGCCAAACCCAAAAGGAGATGGGGTTCAGGAGTTTTCTTCTGCTGGTGTTCCTCTGGTTCCTTTCGCTCTCCCTTTTTGTTTCCCTAACCCTCAAACGCCCATGAGAAATTGGATCTTGCCCCAACATCATGGGCTTTTTCCTGGGTCCTCATCCACCCCAACCCACCCCTACCCATCCGCCCATCCACCGAAGAAACAAATAAATAAACGGGCGCCTGCCAGCAGCGTGACGCCGTCCCGGGACACGTCCAGGGAGTCCCCGGCCAGCTCTACCCCCGAGATCCAACCCACCGGCGCCTTGCCGCTCCGCGCGTCCCAAATCAGGATGCTCCTGGGATGTTCCGCGGGAGTGGTTCAGTTTTCAGGGCAAAGAACCGAAATGCATTTTGAAGGAAGCCCCTAAAAGACACAACCATTTGCGAGAACTCGTGCCCTGGCGAAAAGGAGGACATCATTCCAGTGATAGATTACGGTAAAAACCAACAACCGAAAATGACATCTTCTTCCAATCGAGTGGATTGGATCCCCAAAAAATCACCAAGAGCTTGTTCTTTGCCACTAAAATGCGCCAAACCCGAAAAGTGTAAAGTCCAAGGGAGTGACATTGGGTTCCATTGCATCTCTTACGGTATGCTTTTTGGGTGATGAGCTTTGGAGTTAGTCCCCCTGAATTGGCAAGGGAAACCAAAAGGGAAAACGAAGCCGTAAAGGTCCAGTTACCGTTTTGAAAAGCCCACGCCACTTTGGGATATGGACTTCACGGGCCATTGGTTGGTTGGTTGGTTGGTTGGTTGGTTGGTTGGTTGGTGGGTTGGCTGGCTGGCTGGCTGGCTGGCTGGCTGGCTGGTTGTTTGGCTTGTTTGCTTGGTTGGTTGATTTAGGGTGGAAGGTGGGGTTCCCCAACTCACCAAAGAGGGCGGTCCTGTCCATACTGCCAGAGAGGAAGGTCTGCTTTTGCCCCGGCACAGAGCGGATAGACATGATCTTCAGCCCGTGCATGCCTGGCGTGTCACCTGCGGCTCAAGACAGAAAAGAAAATGGTCGCCCCAAACAGGAATATGGGTCTCTCTTTGTTTAGGGGACCCACAAAATAGTGGTTTTCCTTTTGGCTTCCCTTTAGAACTATCAAAAAAGGGTTCCGCAACACAGGCACACCCATATGTTGCCCCCAAGAGCGCAAGAGGACTGTAATTTTGGGTATCCCCAAGCCACCACGATATCGCTTGTTTTTGTCAGTCGCCCATTGGGGACCCTTGAGACCCGTTCAATTCACACAGAGCCATTCACGCCAAACATGTGCCGATCCCCGCCCCAAGTAGTTCGGGGAACTGGACAGGTGGCCTGGTGCTGCTTGCAACAGAACACCAAACCGCCACCAAATCAAAGAGCAACAAGAGCAAGGCTCCATATGATGGCTGTCCCCACGGTTAAAATCCTCAAGGGGCAGCAAAGCCCTGGATTTCATGGCATGTGCAAAAATAGGGGGAATCCCAACATGATTGGTTTCCTTTTGGCTTCCCTTCAAACCAAGCCCATGAAGGGTACCGTCCAAACTAACACACACACACACACACATGAGCAGCGCCCAAACTCCGTGAACTTTTGGGTCTACCAACATAGTTAGAATGTACGTAGGTACCAGAACTTATTCAACCAGGTGCCACCTCCTAAAACGGTGAACGGGGCTAGGGCGGCGCTGCTTACATGGACAGATTGGTGTCAGCAATGCTGGTTTTGATGGGGTATCCCCCCATGTTCCCACCACCAACTCACCACTGTTTTGAGTATCCACATGTGCCCGCGACCCACTCACTTCCTGAATGGATTGGCCAAACAAAGTCTGAACTCTTCAACTAGAATCAAGTCCAAGAACTCAGTTGGTGAGGCCATGTATCCAGTGCTCCCAAAGTTTTTTGGCGGGTGTTGTGGGTAACCAGGGCAGTCACCAGCTGAAAGGCTTATGAACCGTGCGCTCTGCCTCGGGATGCAGCGCTCGAGCCCAGCGTCAGCTCCTCCGACATATCTCGGCCCCGGTTCTCCTTTATCCTCGGCACTTGGGTCTGCTTTTGGGCGACCCGTTGAAATGATTCTAACAACTGGGCTCCTTTCGGATGCTACACATATGACGGTCCTAGTGCATGGGTCTGTAAGGGCCAACATGATTAGAATGAGGTGGGGTACTTTAAAGCCAAACGAAGGCGTGATGACACAATGGTGTCCCCTTGTATTACCCTTCAGCGGGACCCTTCGTCTGGTTTAAAGGAAAGCCAAATTTGGCACTCAGCCACTTGGAGGGGCTGTAATTTCAACCTATCTCCAAAATTGGGGCCCCTTTTTATCATCAATCCTAGGGGTTGATTCCGGCACACCCAACGCTATCCAGCAATTAAGTCGCTCAACTTGCGGTCACTTGGTATCTTGATTTGGTTCCGCCCTTGGAGCCGTTGTGACAGGAGAAGGTGCACTTTGTACATCCGGCCGTGTCACAAAAACTACGGACCAAGCAGTTCAAGTAACCAATCACGTTTCAAACAACCCACTGGAGTGAGTGTCTCTGTTTTTGAGGGTACCCGAAGTGAAGGTGGCTTCGATTCAAAGGAAGGAGCGCCACTTTCGTTTGAGGGTCCAAACCCACATGCCATGTCGGAACTGCGCGTGACCAAGGCAAAGGCCGGCTCACATCATAGAGCTTGACCACTTTCTCCTGGCAACGGGTCCAACCCCTGCCCCTATATGGGTGTGTGTGTGTGTGTTTTTTAATAGGCGACCCTCCTCCAAATTGAATGCGACCCATGTGATTTCCCTTGGTACCCTAAAAAACAAAAACAAAAAACGGCAGACCCAGATCACTGAAACTGGGCTTGCTTGTCATTTAGCTAGATAATCCAAACACCAGCACTGGACTGCATCTAGCGAACAAAAGGGGACCCGTCACTCTGTAAGTCCACCGAGAACGCTCATCACAAGAGGCAGCTCTATGTCTGGTGACCCTCTTTACATTCTATGGCTGCTTCGACGGCTGACTTGACTCTGCCATCTACTTCCTCCTCCGAAATTGCTAACGGACATTGGACAACATGAATTTTCCGCCGGGAGCATGGGACAGTGAGTTGTCCCCTGTTTGTTTTTTGTGAAGTTTGGGTTGTTCCTCCCGAAATGTACAACCCACACAAACCCTGATAGACCCCTGGTTTTAATTTGATTGGGGGTGTTGCCTTTTAGAGGGGAATTCGTCACCACACCCTTTAACAGGATCTCAGATCTGAGGTCACAATTTGTTGGCCGCCTGCCGTACCAAGCCTGGCCGCCAACCAGAATCTTGTCCCCATCTTCGTTGAAGGACAAGGCGCCCAGCTCCGCCTCACCGGGCCTCGGCAAATCGATCCTAGCCAGGAGCAGTAGCCCCGTCTCGGATGGGAGGGTAGCCATGAGAATGACCCCGAAAAAGCTTGCTCTTCAGAACATCAGAGAGTCCCAGATTTGAGTGGACCTACCCCTTGTGTTTCTGTGTCCTTGCAAACATTGTGCTTTCCTCGCTGTGTCTCCTTTTTCATCTTTGAGTCGGACAGCCCAGTCATTTCAAAGTGCAATCACTCCGCAACAACTCCCACCAATTGACCTGGAACCTGAAAACAACCACTAAAAGCAACCAAAAACATAAGGAACCGGATGGCTAGCCGCCGAGCTTCTAGTGGACTTTAGAAGGACCAACTCTAAATTGACCCAAATCCCAAGATCGCATCTCCCTGTGCTCCGGACATCTCCGCCAGGATCTTCACCCCACCGCCTCGCGTCACCTCCCAAAAGCCCAGCGTGCCTCGCGAGCCAACCGCGGTGTTGCCCGCCCTCGATCTTCAAGCTCCAAGCTGTTCGGGTGGCTCGTCTTTTTTGGAGTTGGTATATGCCCTCTTTCTTGGTGGTGTTAAAGGGAAACCAAACAAAAAACGATGCCTTTGTTTCGGAGGGCGGGGGGCGGGGGGGCTCCCCTAAAAAAAAGACATACCCACATAGCTGTGAAACAAGACAAATGCCTACCTTATCACTAAAAAGAAAAAACTCCCTTGGTATCACGGACCTATTTCCCATGTGCCATGGAGGTCACAACATCAAGGCCTCTCTGCTTGATAGACCAAACCATCGACTCAGGGACCTGGACAGGTTGCTGGAAGAATTCCAGAAGGAATTCCAAAAGGCTGCTACCTTGGGAAGCCACAAAACAGTTGGGGCCGGTCATGTGTCGGCAGGCGAGGCAAGTGAACCAAACCTTCATGGGAGGACTTACCAAAGACTGGGTGAGCTATGGACATCTATGACATTCTATGACCATGTGGCTGGTAAAGATCCAGTGCACTCACCCCGCATAAGGCCAGGCTCTGTGAGATCTCGGCTGCCACACATCAATGGGAAAATAGAGTGCGATGCGCGAAAAAGGATTGCAAACAAGCAACTGGTGCTGGCTGTGCATTGATTTGCTCAAGGGGAGTCAACTCTGCGCCTGGAGCGCTCATCCTTTTGCTCCCACTTGTGCTTGAGCTTACTTGCCCTTAAGGGTTCTGCAGCCAGTCACGGCCAACCTGACATGTTTGTTTGGTTCGCAGGCTGGAAGACTCTCAACGGCCTCATGGGAAGTGGGCCTACGTTAGATCCCTCGCCAGGTGGCAGACCTTCTTTGTCAATGCCCGCAAAGCTGAGATGCTGGATCCTTCCAAAGCACTAAATCCAAGAACCCCTAAAGCACAGGCGCCAGGCGTGGTTTGCAAACTGCCGGGCAGTTTCGGCCTGCGGTGTCTACCGTCGCAATGATGTTCGCTTGCCGTCCTGCCGTCTCAATGATCCAAGCTCGGTTCAACCAAAATCGTGGGTCTCAGATTAGGAACCGGAAGCCTCCACACAACTTCCTTAGCCTCCGTTTGAGCCGGTTGGTTCGTCAAGTTCAATGATGGAAAACCAACCCGTTCGAAAGTGGTGACCAGAAGCCACTTCAACTCCCCAGTTGTTTCATAGTTGTCATTGTCTGAGCAGAAGGGTACCTGGCAAGTCCTTAAATGTGGCCCGCAGGATGGCTGCCTTCGCTTTGGTTTCCCTTCTAATTTTATGTAGAGCCCGACAAGAGCGTACCCTCCAAAACACACTTCCCGAGCGGATTGGCCGAACAAAGCCGCCAAACTTTTTGTGTACTAACATTTTCCCCCGAAAAAAATGAAGTTGCAGGAACAGGAAGCGAGAGAGGGTGCCTTCCCAAACAAAAACATCTGCACACACCCGCATGGCTCACCGAAGCCCGAATCGTCCTGCGGGCAGCCATCGGAGGTTCAACATCGCCGTGCCTTCGGACGTTCTCCGGGCGAATGGATCGACCGATGGATTGGACTCTCAGATTGCGCCCATGTCTCACGAAAACGCGTGACTTTCCTGCAGCAAGAAGCCACCCTCATCTCTTTGGAGTTGGTAACTTTTGCGGTGGTGTAGAAGGGAACTCAAGGGAAAACCACTTTTTTTTTGCCGGGTTCCCTGGACAAACCCACGTGCCAGGCAAAGTCTGGCCCATGCTTTCAGGATCACGGGATCCGATCCCCCGAAGGTTCCTGCATGAAGCCACTGAAATGATCTTCTCAAAAAGTTTAAAGTCCAGGAACTCACGGAGTGAGAAAAAATGGGATGTTGGCCCAAAATAGTTGTTAGTTGTTGTCCTTTTGTTGCAGGTCGTTTGAGGGTCCAGGTGGTGGCACGCCAGTTGCAGGCTTGCTGGCCAACCCAACGTTGGGTCCTCACAATGAGTCCGTTGCGTCGAACCTCATGAGCTTATTCACAGCAAGATTGAACCAGGCGATTTCTTCATAAACACACAACCCATCCTCCCGAGAAGCAAGATGAAGGCTGTGGGCAACATTTCTGTGACGAAAGATGATGCAAACACGATAAACTCAACCTTAGACATTGAATTTGGTGGGCACCGTATTTTACTTGACCATAGACAACTTGACCACGGACCAACTTGTGACCACCAAACCAATCTTAGATGTTGAGCTAGTGAGTCTCCCCCTCGTAACCTTGCCGCAGCCAAAGCTGGATACCAGCTTCCCTCTGATTTTTTGGGAGGCCAATCAGTCGGGTTACCTGAATCCACTCCTGAGTTGCAATCACCTGACCCAGTAAATCCCAGGTACCTTGTAGCTAATCCACCACCCTTTTTGCTTACTTTCTATTGGCTGGCAAGCCCTTGGTTACATTTGTTGGTTGTGGTTTCTTGAGTTTGTACCTCCTTGGTTTCAAGCAAGCAAACACCCACAGAACTTGTGCGGGAGTTGTCTCTGTACAGCAAAACAAAGAAACTAAAGTATACATCCATTGAAGAGACTCTCCAAATTGGTCTCTCTCTATGCTTCTTTACAAGTGCTTTAAGGGGAAAGGGGGACCCTCGATGTCTCTGCCACGCTACCAATTCGCAGACCCCCAGTGGCCTCGCTTCTGCAGGCGTTTGCCCCGCTCCATGGCGGCCCGCTCCGCCATGGCCTCCATGTCGTCCTTGTCGTCGTCCCTGAGCAGCAAATCCAACGAAGGCCACGGACCGGGAAAAACGACGCGAAAAACGGAGAAACGAGAAAAGGCACCAAAGATGGGCCGGAACAAAACACTCGGACAGTGGGGAGAAAAGCAAAAAAACAAAACATGCCGGTGACAACGAAACAGGCCGTGGACTGGACAATGGCAAGAAACATGGACCGGAACAAACACATGTGGAACGTGGAGAAAAACAAAGAACAACAGCTACATGCCCAAGGTGCTTTTGTTGGGGCATGTGATGATGATATACAACGTAAAACAATGTTCAATGTGTATATGCATAGATATGTATGTGTATGCACAAATAGGCAGCTATATAGCCAGATGGATGGATGGATGGATTCACGGATGTGTCGAGATGGACAGACCGGCAGTCAGACAAAGCAGATAGATTTTAACAGGACCAAAGAACCCGGGAAAAAAAGGTTAACCTCTACTAAACGTGGACTAAACTGGGAAAACCAAAAGGTCAAAAGGTCGGCTTTGGACAACTGACCAAACTGCAAGGCTCCAAGGGAATCGGATTACTCAGCGGTGTACCCCCTGCAACGGATCCATGCCCATAGGCAAAGGAAGGCTGAGTTTGGTGAAATTCAAAGGCATGGAGCTCACTTGCCCAGTTTGGACATAGAAATACTTGGGTAACCTTTTGGGGCCGTGACTAAAAATACAGACCAAAAAGGGCAAACTAAAAGGGTCAAAAGGTCGGCTTTGGACAATTGAGGACGTTTGAATGCGGAGGGCGAGAGGCGGTGGCAAAGGCATACGGCGTCGAAACGAGTTTGGGTTTAGTTCACGTAAAATAGTAAACCAATCAAGGTCCCTGAGACAATGCAATGTGCCAATGGCGCCGCGTTGCATTGGATCACTGCAGCGGCAAGCTCCACGACAAAACGACACTACGCCTGCGACTTGATTCATGCGCAGATGCACAGCTTGGAGTGATTGCCACTGTATCTCAACATATTGTTCATACCCCTGGATCTCGATATTTAGGCACACTGAGTTGCCCCTGAGGGACCCAAGTATTGAAGGTGACCCGATTGGGGACACTAAAAATTAGAACCCAAAAAGGGGAAACTAAAAAGTCAGATCTGGTCGATTCGCCCAAGGGGCTAGTGAGAAAACTAGCAACCATTCACAGACTCTTACTGCCATCTGTGTAGGGGTGTTCCCCTCCCAAGCGATGAACCCGCTAACAGGGGGTTCACCCCCTATTACTCAACTTGATCAGGGGTTCCCATTACAAAGGCCTGTGTTCATAGGATCCACCCCCCCCCTTCTTCAAGCCCGCCAACCCGCTCCCTTCTCCCGAAAAACCTCACCTGGCTGCCCTGGGGGAGAGGTTCAGCGTGTGCAGGTGCTGAGCCTTGCCCACGTCGAAGATCCGCAACCCGCCGTCCAGGTAGGCTGCGGGTGCGAAAAAGGAATGGGGGGCTTTTGGTTTTCCCGTGTTCCCGGGGTTTTTGCCCCGTGTTTTCATGTGTTTTCCAGGTTTCTCAAGGTGTTTCCGCGGTTTTTTTCGGGGTGTTTTCAGGATCCGAGTTGAAGCGGACCCCCCCAGGGTTGTGGTCAGTGAATTTGGGACTCGACTTCTCTCACAACTCGCGAAACAGGACGCGTGCATGATCGAAGACGCGTTCAAATCTGGGTGGGCATGCGCACGAATACAAAAAACCGATTGCCGGAAAGAGGTAAAACTTGATGGCACAATTCTTTGTAAATGGGACGAAACGTCAATGGGTGCGTCTTGTTATAGGGGTACCCCAAAAATGGTTAGTTTCTGTTGGTTCCCCTTTCAACCAATCCCAAAAAAGGGTAGCCTCAAAAGGAGCCACACGCATTTGCTAATCCCTCCTTCATTTGGTTCAGTTTCAAACAACCGCAAACTCAAAGCAAAAACCAGCGAAACCATAGGTGACTTTGTGGAAAAGTAGATGGTCCTGGAAAATGGAATGAAACCTATCTAAAACAATGCAACCCATCTGATTTTCACCAAACTATCCTATCAACATGATGCCTTCTGTGGATGGACAAAATCCAATTTCGCACCAGTTGAGATGGATGAAACATGAGAAACCCTTTCTGGGTTTGCCACAAACAAACTAGGTGCGAAGTGGATTTTCTCCATCCACTGCAGTGACCCCAACTTAACGGGCGGGCCAACAATAAGCCATCAGGACATTGCCTGCGGTTTCAGTCCATGTGTCCACTTACCGATCGGGCAACCCATTTTGGGGTTCATGAACAGGTGTTCCCCTCCAAAAGTGGTGTGATTCCCCACATTTCACCAGGGAGAAGCACCTCTCTATTGATAAACTGGGGTTGAAAATCATATGGCCATGGGTCAAAATCCCATACCCCCAGTGAACATCCCAATCCAACCACTAAAAAAGGTGTGCTAAAATGGGTGGTGAATTCACCTACCAACCAAAATGGCACCATTGGACCCTCAGCCTTTTGGGGTCAACAGTGCCAATCTTCGAGCCCCAACTCACCGCATGGCGCAAACCGCCGGCGCTTCGCGCTTCGCTCTGCGCTTCGCCTCCAGCGAGCTGCAGGTCATCGGGGCTGAAGCGCAAGGCGAAACAGGCCTTCGCTTTGATCGGCGCCGTCGGGTTCCGCTCTAAGACTCCAAATGGATCCAAATGGACTGGACTTCAGGGATTCTCCTGGAGGGAATGAGCCCCATATTTGGGTCGCTTCGCTTTGAGCGTCGCCACTGTTTGGGTCGGTGTCAGTGGGGTGGACTTTCGACTACCCCAAGATGGACTCAAACCCAGGGATCGGTTCTCCTTTTGGGGGGAATGAGCCACACTTGTGCTTAAGTCTACCCAGGGGTGGTCAAAAAGTGAAACCCGACCGTCGGGCTGGGCTGGCGCCCGTTGGTGGGGGCAGAAGGGGTTCTTTCATGTGAGGACCACATGGGTCCAACCTGAAAAGGGTACCCGGAACAAAACATTCCTAGGTTCCCTTGTCAAGCACCTCTAACAGAACGCGAAAGCTCCTTCAAAGGTTTAAGCACCTCAAAGTGAGCTCCTGTCCCCAAAAAGGAAGCCTAAACCTTGGCCTAAAACTGGGCACAAGACAGGGTCTGTTGCGACGCCATCCACCGGATCCCACGCCAATGGCCTCGGCCGTGGTTTGAACCGCGAGTTGTGAGGCCATGGCTCTATCAAAGTGCATCCAACTTGGATCGTTGCTGACGACGTCCATATGGGTGCTTTTTTGAGGGTACCCCCCTTGTTTGGTGGTTTTAAAGGGAAGCCAAAGAGAACAACCACCATTTGAGGGGGTTTGGGGCTTGTCTTCAAACATGACATTCGTTCGCTGTGCCACTTGAAAAAAAGGCACAGGTACCGTCCCCCCCCGCCCCCCGCCCCCCGGCCTGCCCGTACCCGGAGTGGTGCAGCTTCGGCAAATCCTGGCACGTTGTTGCCGAAAGGTGCGAACCAGAGGGAATCGAGCGTGCCTAGGGGCGCGCGAAATGGAGTCAGAACTTGGTTGCTGGCGAGACCCTTCTGAAAACAGTGGCTAACTTCTTGTGGGTATGGGAAACCCGTACTGTTTCAACCAAAGAGTTCGTCCAAAGATCCGTTGCCAAATAGCCATGAAGAGAAGGGGCTGCTAGTTGGATTCCTTTCCTCAACCAAAGAAGTCCCATGCTTGACCTCTGGATTTGTCGACTTTTTGGGGCGAGTCGAAAACCACGGAGCCATCAAGGCTTTGGATTCCCAGATTTTGAGGGTCCAGGATCTGTGACCAAGCACCCCACTCGGACCTGGAACTCGTCTTCCAAAGCTTACCCACAGAATGGCTGGCGTGCCGTCCCTCCCATTCCCCTTCGATTCAACTCCAGGTCCTCCAGATTAGAGAGCTTAGAATAAGGGTACCCGATTTTTTCTGTAGTCTATTTTAGTAGGGGAACTCTCCCCCAAAAAAGGTAAAAGGGCACTACTGGGAGACCTAGCCAAGCAAGGGCACCCTGGAAGAAGCACTCATCTGAGCTTGCTAGATGTGGGCAAACCGCACAAGCATCCCAAGAGCAGCGTAGAAGCGGCCACACATTCTAGCCGTGCTAGCCGTACGGCTAAGCCTCCCAAAGAAACAAAACACGAAGTTTACAGCCAATCCGAGAAAAACCCTTTTACATGGCTGCCCGCAGCCCAACCTAACCCTCCTTTTGGGCAACTGATGTTGACCCTTCCTTCACCAACCAATGGAGAAACGACACTGCAAGGGCGCAACTAATTAGAATCGGTGAGTTGGGTACTTTAGAACTAAGTCCGATCCAAAACATGAACACAGGAGCAAAATGTTGGTTTCGTCATGAAGTTTAATCCTTTGGCCAAGTTTGGCCCTTCATAGAATTCAGCCCACCAACCAGGCCCCCCCAGGCCCAATGGCTGCCAAGTCGCAACCACATAGCACGCAGGCCACTTAACAAGCCATTTCATTGCCGGCTTTTGGGCGGTTGACCCTTCTGATTTCGCACGTCCCTCCCTCCCCAGCCCCGCCGCGGACGCGTCGATGGTGGCTCGCCGCTTGTTGGGCCCGCCGCGGCGGTTCACCGTGATGGCAGACAGCCGTGCTGGGCGCGTGCGTCCGAAGGTGCAAGCTCGCAAACGGGGGGTGGGGACCCAAACAAGGGGAACTGCCAAAAACAGGGGCAACATGAGTGGATTGGCCAGAAAAAGGCAAAACTTTTTGTTTGCCACTAAAATGGTCTTCCCAAAAAGTGTATAGCCCAACAACGCAGGGAGTGAGGGTACTGCAGCCCTCTTAACAGCTCCAGATGTGGCTGTCTTGCCTCCACCCTCACTCAGACGGTCAAAGCAAATCCTGCCAAACCTGTTCTGCTGACTACTCCGCTCCACTCGGATCTTCTCTGAAATTCCCCATTCGCTCCAGCCCCCCAGATAAAATAAGCATATGTCCAGTTGTGTTGAAACCAAAAGGGCAAATAGACATAGATTGCTTCAGCAGATGGAAGGATTCCTTGCTTGCCCCGCCTGATGGTGAAACCGGCTCTTCCACCACCTGCTTGGTGGACAGAGTTCCTCCGGCGTCCTTGCCACCGGAATCCAAGGCCCGAACATTGCATTGCCGTCTTTTGTGGCGGCCTGGTGCATTTTGTCAGGTTGGTCGAAAGGGGGAAACCGAAAGGAAAACGACCCATGCGGAGGACCCCCGACATTTTTGGGCACGCCTTTTTTGAGAAACCGACAGGAAACGCTTATTTTGGAGGATCTCGACTTTGTGGGGTCTGTCTTTTTGTTGGGTTACCCCTTCTTCGCTGAAGAAACCGATTTTGGGTGCGTGGACACGTGCCACTCTGCGTCTGCCGTGTGCATGTCGAGCGCAGTGCAAGTGAGCGACTCTATAAACCTCCCATGAATCCCTATGTCGTATCAAGTTGCTTACGCGCGAGCTTGCGCTTTCCTTACGCGACCCATGTTTTAGCTTACGCGGCGGTCAGCGAGCATGTGAAGCTTTCGCATGGCTTACGCGTGGGCGTTCTGAGCGTTTCCCCTCAAGAATTGCTTACGCGAGCTCCTTTCTCATGCAGACGCCAGAGCTGTTCAAGACTCTGAGGAAGAAGATGACAAAGAACTACCCTCACAAGTCTCAGCGGCTTGGCATTGTTGTTCTTGCTGCAAGTCAAGAAACGGGTTATGCAGCAGCGGCATCCATCGCGAGGGCTAGCGGGCAGCCCAGCTAGGCGAGCTTACGCGAACCTTGCGCGCCTGCTTACGCGAGCTTACGCGCCTGAGCCCCTTCAGATTTCCTAGATCAGCGGTTTCAGAAGCCTTTGTTTGTCCTAGTCAAGGTTGCAACAGCACCTAGCATGAGCCCCGAGAGCTCCCAATCAAGGTTCTGCTGGTTTTTGTTTTCTTATTGATGTGCACAAGCGGTCTTAGACGACTTCTTGCAGCCAAAGTCTCCGGGCAAGTTGCCAAGCTCGACTAGGTTGCAACAGCACAAGCCACCAATCATCTCATAAGCACAGCTCTTCCGAGTATGCTTACAAAGCTTACCAAGCAATCACGAAGAAGAGCTTACGCAGGTGCTTACGCAGCTTGATTTCCCATAATGTGCTTACGCCGTCTTACGCCGTGCAGGGTTTTGCTTACGGTGCGCCTCGTTATGACACAACTCTTGCTTGGGATGTAACGGGGGGTTTTTAGAGCTGCTCAAGTGATTTTGGGTACGTCTTTTTTGTTAGGGGACCTCCGCAAATGGTGGGGGTCCTTTTGATCTTCCTTTCAACCAACACCAAAAAGGTCACTCTGAAAAAACGACAGACCCATTTTGGCTCACTTCCTCAGTGGATGTCCCAACAAAAGCAACCAAACTCCTTGTTGTCCACCAGAAATAGCCCACACCCAAACTGAAAAACTGACCAAACAGTCCATGAACTTCGGGCATGTTTTTTGGGGGGCCAACCCCGCCATTCCTCCCAAACCACCGCACACCAGCGAGCCGAAAAAGCCGCGCCGGTCCGTGTGGCGCCGAGCACCGCGGCTGGGCTCCAGCACGTGCTGCCCCGCCGCCTGCCGGCTTTCCGTTGCTTTTTCCCAGTAAAACGATAAGAAGAAAAAAAACGGCAGCCTCCAAAACAAACACACCCAAAGGGAGGAATTTCAAACGATGGTGAGCTGTCCGTTTTCTGATCCCCTGCTAAAGTGAATAACTTCTAGTGGGCCCAATGAAGCCCCCGCTAAATCCTGAAAAGCTAGAAAGCAAAGGAGATGGCTGCGAGCAGCCACGAATAGAGGTTTGAAGATGTTTGACGGCTCCAGGCATGAGAAACCTTGTTTGGATTGTGGCTGAAGCAATCATCTGCGGTGGAGTTGGACTGGTGACAGGGGGAATCGAAATCGAGCCCACTACCTCTGGCACAATGCGGCAATTTTGAGGAACCTCCTAAATCCCCGTCTTGGCAATCTTGGCCCGAGCTATTTCGGCCCACCCACACCCCGGGATTGCTAAGCATAGCTTAGATAGGACAACTCCAGCGATGCTTTCGTGATTTAAACCACAAGGGGCTGAAAAGAGTCGGAATTGACCTGCAAAGCAGTCTCTACCTATCGGTGTGCCTTTCTGTTTGTAACCCGTATTGCTACCTCGTTGTGGTTGGTATGGGGACCCACAAGGACATCGCTTTTTGCAAGCTGCCGGCTTGAGCGTCCTGCAAGGAGAAAACAGAAAGTTCACCGTCCAGGAACTCGGGGTTGGCCTTTCCTGTAACCCCAGCCGCATCTGGGTCGACCACCGATCACGTGAGCACCTGCATCCTTTCAACCGGTGGATTTCCAAGGAAAAAGGGCACTCATTGCTTGGCGACCTCAGTTGCCCAAAGGATCCCGACATGATAGGGCAACCTTTTGGCTCCATGACTAAAAATGGAACCCACCGGGGAAACCAAAAAGGCTTGGGGTAGGTGAGTGAGCTTAAAGGGAAAGACCCTCCAAAAAAAGGTGAAAAGCGCCCCCCGAAAGGAGTTTTGCGAAACTGTTCCGCACCCACCAATGAAAAAGAAAGCATTTCTAGAATCGAATCAAACTGAAACAAGCCAAACCAGCCCAGGATTCAACCCAAGCAGACCCAACTGGAACATGATCAACTTCAAACTGACCCAAACGGACACCTCCCGAGAGAGGACATGGCACATTTAGGGCTCGCCCCCCTGGTTGTGGGTACGCCTCATGTCCCGCAACCCAATTCAACTGGACCATCTACGCTCCTGTGGGTGTTTCTCAATATTCGAGACCCCTCTAGGTGGTGAATCGCCTTTTGGTTTCCCTTTAAAAACTGCGCTGTCCTCAGATCCCCCGCTAAAAGCTTAACTTTTGGTAGGTTATATTAATGGAAATCCGCACTAAACCTAAAACCTAGTGGGACGGCTGGGAACCACCAAGAAAAGAACACCAAGGCGGCGACCGTCAAAAGACGAGCCAACCATATAGCGCGCGTGAAATTGGCGCGTGCCAGTTCCAGTCAATCTGGAATATCTGTCAAAGTCCACTTGGTGCCTGTCAAAGCCGTCAGTGGGAAAGCCGGCAGAGGCAAGCGTCTCTACACAATTCGTGGCCGCAAAAGACCACCGTGTGGGAGATTGCAGCGCTCCCGCAAGCGAAGACGTCGCTCGTGCCCCTCACGAAACTCGCCAGGTTTCGTCGCTCGGCTCCTGCCTTCAGCATGTCCCTGGCAGCAGCTGCTCTGGTCACTGCCTTGCACCAACACGGGCCCCTCCCCGAGGGCTAAGGGGCAATCCCGGCTTGCCAGGGTCTGGTAAAAACATGTTTGCACATGCAACATGGATGGTTCAGCTGCACGTCCGCCCATTTCCCCAGCCCCTGGCGGAATGTACAAACCCTTCAAACAAGAATCAAAGGGCAACATGAAGGCCACCACCAGGCGGGCATATCAGGTTTTGACACATGTCCAAGCGAGCTTGATCCTTCGCCCCCGCTGGCTTTCGCATCATTTAGATGGTGCGAAATCTATGGTTTAAGCAGTCCGTCACTAGTTTCAGAGTGCCCTATGGTCCCATTGTACCACGGGTGAACCAACGTGGCAAAGCGCAAATGGACGCGGGCATGGCCATTTTCTCAATTTAAAACTAGCACTACCACTCTTTGCGCAGGAACGTGACCTGGACCTTCTAACTCTGGGAAACGTCTGGGAGTTGTAGGAGACCCTATGATTTACCGAATTCCAGTGGTATAGCTACAATTTGAGCAAAAACACACACGAATTCCGGCGTTACTAGCGCGTTGGCCTTGCAAAGTGAATGCGCCTCGCAGTACTTGCCAATGTTGGGCTGCCTCGACCATCAACATTCACCGAGTCTTCTCGCATCTCCAGGATTTCCGTCTGTTTTTGCGGGAGATGTATGGACATGTGCGCGAGATTTGCAGACAATGTGGATACGCTTTTTCGCGCGCAAACTCTGAATCACCGCTGCATTGGAATGTGACGGCGGTGAGCATTGCAATCATTTCTAGGAGCTTCAGAAGCTTCAAGTGCTATACCAACAGTAAGGCAAAGAATGGAGACAAAGGCTACCCATTTGGAGATCAGAACTACACGCGGACCAAAGCTAAACAAACTCCGCTAACTTGAATTGGGCAGGTTCCGAGTTTCAGCCAAGCGACCGAAATCGGAGGAACTCAAACCCGCAAACCGTGGCAGGATCTGCAAGGCGGACTACGCCGCCGTCATTTGTGGCGTGTTGGGATCTTTTCCCACTACGTTCTTGCCCAAACTCGGCAGAAAGGGGCACAAGAGAGGGTGACAATTCAGACCAAAACATACAAGCAAACACGGTGGCTATTTCTTTGGCTCCCCCCTGGAACCTGTGGCCTGAAAAACTGTCTTTTTCTCTCGAAGGAACCCGAGTCAGAATCAAAACGGATCGGTACCAAAATGGCCTACCCAAAACCATGGAAAGAACTACAAAGCAGGGCTGCACCCATTTATGGTTGAGATTGTCCCTCAACTTTTATCTGCCCGAATCGGTCTTGAATGTGACTCACATTACTTTCAGGAGTTGCCTTTTGGCAGGGTTCCCTATTCCCCTCAAATCACCAAAAAGGGAATATAGGGGAGGTTTAGCTGTATTTGGGGTTTTGGCTCTTTTTCTAGCTCACCGAGGCCCGCGCCTGGTCCTTCTTCGCCTCGGTCTCTTGGACGTCCTGCCGAGAGTGCAAGGCAGCTGCGACTGGCGTAGTTGAAACCACACGCCAACAGCTATCTTGCGTGGGGGTGGTTCCTTTTTCGGAGTTGGTACCCATGTTTGGTCGCGTCTGAGAAGCCAAAAGGAAAGCCGTTCTGCCATTCTGCAGCCGTCCCCTGATATACTTATCTTGCTGGTGCTCAGGGAATGAGAAGTGGAATGACCCCCAACAAAAACCAGCCAAGAATCCAATTGGCGTTTTTTCTTTCAAAAAAAAAACTAGTTCCCAAAACCCTCAAGGACATTCCCTACCGCACCAGCAGGTGATTTCCCAAAACCCGCACGGCCCCCAGTCCTTGGGCTTGGCGATGCCCAAGATGGCGAAGACCTGCGGCCATGGCCATGGCAACTCCAAATCCCTCACCGTGAGCATCGGATTCCATCGGATCCCATTTTCTAAAATCGGTCTTCGAAAATGGGGGGTGAACTTTCACCTACCAAAATGGGATCCCACAACGGTTTCGACCCACAGCCATGCCATTTCACTCACTGCCGATCGAGCGGATGGCCCAAAAAGCTTAAACCTTTTCTTGCTGGTGCCACAGGTAGGGAATGAGAGAATGAACCGTTTTGGGATTCCCTTGAAGGAAAGCACAGGGGAATCCTTTTGCTGGTTGACCCAAAGTGCACTCACTTCCGAGTGGATTGGATCCACACAAAGATGCCCAAACCTTTCGTTTAGCAAGTGACGCAGGGAGCGAGCTCAAGGATCCTGCCTTTGAACCCAAGGTTCCTGGATTTGAAACATCCCTAAGGTGCACCAACCGCCAGCTCTGCCCTGCTTCTTCTACACCCCCAATACTTGCCACACAACGAAGCAGAGACTGATTATATAAAAGAAAACCTCTTTGCAAACATGTTTTCACCACCAGGCAATAAGGACCACGATCCTTTCGGGGTTTCCACCCAAAGAGATGAAGCCTAGGTATCCCCAACAACCCTGGAAGCCTCCGGAGCCCTCCCTGCAAGCTGCACCAAAAAACCAGCCCAGAGCTTAGTTGGGTATGGGTCAGAATTAACCCACCAGACCGCAGGTTTTGGTCCGTGCTTTCATTGACCAGTTTTGGGTACCTATTCTTGACTCGCACTGATTTGGGCAGAGACCCCGAAGCTTTCAGCTGGGGGGAAAAAACACATAAAACACTGGAAGAATCTTGTCGAAGAGAGGTCCATGTTGCCAGAATTTAATGCGGGAAGGAAGCCTAACCGATAGACGTCCATTCAGGTTAGCTCCTTGTGACTCCAAGCAACTGAAATTCCCTGAAAAACGGAACAAAACCCTTCTAAACCAGTGGAAAACCATCAATTGCTACCTACGCAAGCCGATCAAAATGACTCCAAAATGGAAGGAAGCAAGGCCGCAGGCATGCTGCCTGCAGCCCTGTTCAAAGCAACTGTATCTGTGTCTGACCTGCCCCGCGGCCGACACCAAATCCAAGCCATCCACACCTATCCACGTGAACCCGCAAGTCAACCAAAGGAGGCCGCCACCGTCGTTTTGAGGGATTCCCGTGTTGAGCGTGTCGATAGGGAGAAGAACATCCTTTGCATGAAGGGAAGCTCAATGGAAACACCGCCATTCAATCGCAATTGATCTGCTTCAGGGGCACACCATATGAAAGCTTGCCAAAATAGAGGCCCCAAATCAACCTCACAAAGGCAATGGGAAACCTCAAAAAACAAACACGCACACACACACACACACACACACACACACACACACACACACACACACACACACACACACACACACACACACACACACACACACACACACACACACACACACACACACACACACACACGCACACACGCATACACGCATACACGCATATACACCAACACATCATTCACCCACGCATGTTTCAGCCCGACCACGGTTTGCTCGGGCTCCGAGCGTCCGAAGCATCGCTCTTCTTCCGCTCCCGCTCCTTCTGCATCTCCAGCTTCGCCTCCTTCTCGGCCTTGTCCTCCTATGAGGGCGAGCCCGTTGGGTCCTAGGAGTCCTAGGGGCAAGCTTGGTTCAGGGGTTCGTGTTCCTGGAGAAAGGCCAAAGGAACCATGGATGGCATCTAACCTCTGGTCCAGCTTTGGTCACTCGAAACTTGGACTGTGCAATAAGTACTATAGTTGCAAGTTTGGCAAAGGGATTCCTGCTCCTTTTTCTGCAAACAAAGACCTTGCTCGAACCAGACCTTGGTCCCTTTGCCTGCTTTTGGGTGAACAGTTTGGCACACCGATTCCAGAATCCCGAGAAACCTACACTTTTACATCGGGCCTTTGAGAGGCTTGTACCGATCCAAAGAGAAAACACAATCACTTTCAGGCTTTGCATGGTCTGCTTTTACAGCCCCCACAAAAAATGAACAGAACCAAGAAGCCTAAGAACATGCCAACAGGGCACTCCACAAAGGACCATCCTGGCAGGAGCCGAAGGCCGAGAAGGGCCCTGGGCACGCAAGAAGAGACCCTTCCACAAACGTAGAGCACATGCTCCTTCCCCAAAAGGGTAAGTAAATGGGTGCTGCCTTCGGGTAATGCCAGTAAGTTACCCGAAAGAAAAGGCAACAAACAGCCGAAATTTGTGTATACGGGTAGCTTTGGGGTTGCCCAGAACCTGCACACAAGCCGCGAGCGAGCCTCGGGCCGAGTTCGAGCCTCCTGATTCCGCCACTTGGGGTTGTCTGCCATATACTGCGAAAGTTCTGCCGCCTCGGCGCAGGCTTGACATCACAGGATACCCCCGCCCCAACTCAGCCTCGGGACAAAAGGCCCTTACCAAAGGGAGTGGTCATGGAGGTCCCTCGGGCGAACAGGGCATGCTCAAAAGCTGCCACCTCAAAAACACAACGTATTTGCCAGTCATGGCCAAGCAAACAGAGACAATGAAATATCAAAATATCAACAGTCACAATCAAGAACAGAGTGACTTGTCTTCCGAACTTCGATTTCCGCAGAACCTTGACAAGTCCAGAGGGCCAGAGCCGGCAAGACGTGTGGCAAGGCCATCTGCCTAATGACCCCGGATCTAAGTGCCCGTCCTGGGGGGTGTTCTTTCCAAAAGTTGTCTGAATCCCAGCATTCACAAAAAGAAAACACCTTTGATCAACTGCTTGGAATCTGGGGACATCAAGCGCCATCTGCAGAACTCTTCCAAGTGAGCGAGCCACTTTGCTTCACGGAGCTCTTTGGGTAAGGATTTTGCTCCCAGAGGCGGCAAAATGATGTCGGTGTTCCGGAAAAAGACTTGACCTCAGTGTGTCCTTCGCCTCCAAATCGTCTGTCACAAAGACAAATAGATGGCACTAACTTCACGTTGCGGATGGGACCCAGGAGTAAAAGGTGAGCTTTTTGACATGGTGGGCAATGCAGAAGGTGAATCTAAAAAGGTCAGAGATCCGGTCGATTCTCCCACTGAGTAAGTGAGACCAAACTCGGTATGGCCTTTTCATATGCCCATATTGAGATAAATTTGATGACCTTCTCAGCGCTCGCCCAGGGAGTTTCATTTCCAGAACTTAGGACTAAGTCCACAAACCAGGAATGGAGCGAAAATTGCAGAACAACAGGACAATGACCTCCTTTTCCTTTTCCCTTCAGCTTTTTGTTGTTTGATTCAGTGAGACCAAGCTGAAACAAGTTGGGAGGTTTCGAACCCCGGCAAGTGGGTTCTTTTGTTGGGACCCCGGGCCAGCTTGTGGAACTGCCGGAAGTCCAGCCTTTGCTTGCCTGAGCGAGGACAAAGTAAAAGCATTTGAAAAACACAGCGCCGTGTGTTGTTGTGTCCGTTTTCGTCGGTTTTGGTGCTTCTTGTGTGTGAAAACGAAACACATAGTCACGAAGTATTTGTCTAGAAAAACTTTGGCTTTTGGTTTCAGGTGTGATGAGCCCGTGGGGGAGGGACAACCAAGGTTTTCTTACACGCCGAAAAGGAGTACCAGCTAAAAAAGACAGACCCATTGGATGGGTTGTGCTCCGCCCCCCAGCTGATGGTTGTGCACGGATATCGCACGGCAAAATGGTATGTGCGCTTGTTGCTTCCTCAAGCAACTCGACCAGGGCAAAATCTGACACTCTGACAGAGCGGCGCGTGTTTCTTACAACCCCAATTAGCGGTGTTTTTAGGGAACCCCCGCAAAATGGTGTCCTTTTAAAGCCACCAATTCAAGACACGCCAACTTGTGAAAAGCGGCATGCACTGTGCGTTCAAGCCTGCTGAATCCTGGAGCAGCCACTTGGCAAATGCAAGTGAACAGTTTGCTTGCTGGTGCGATACGTAGGGAATGACCTTCCGGGCGTTGGGAATGAACCCAGGGCTCTCCCTACAGGAAACCACAAGGGATGGTTTATAGGGCGCATTCCCTCATTCCGTGCTCAGCACCAGCAAATATTGAACAGGACGCTCCTTCTTCAACATATTCCAAGGTATCAAGAGGGATGGATTAAGGCCGTTGCGGCCTTAAAATATGCTGTTAAGCAAACCTTCCAAGTCTATTTTTGGCAAGCCATTTTCCTTCTGGCTTCCCTCAAAGCTTCCCTTAAAGCGTCCCTCAAAGGGTCCGTTTGCTTCAGGTGGCACAAGCCAAACACAGCACTTACCGGCCATGTCCCTTTAAAAACAACAAGCCTTAAGCGGATCATTTGCTTGACGTGATGTATTATGTTTGCCTGGTCTTGAAGGGAAATGGTTTCAAACGGAAGAAGGTAGTCTTCTACTTGACCACATTGGGTTGGGGGACCCCTCCAAATGAAAAAGCGTGGGTCCTTTTGCTGCCCTCAAAACATACTCACTCGCCCACCCACAAACACACACACACACACACAAACACCACACACACACACACACACGCGCGCGCGCGCGCGTGCGCCTAGCACATCCATCTCCTCGAAGATCTCCTGGAAAGAAAACCCCGCAGACCAAACGTTTTTCGGCTGAACACTCTGGACAATAACTCAAAACAAAACATGGAACCAAGCAAACCGTTTGAAGCGGCGCCTCGTTTTGGGGGGACCCACTGGTTGAGTTTCATGTTCATCAGCGAAGTATACCCTCCGCCAGTAGTTACAAACTGACGCATCTGGGAGCCCTCTGAAAGTTGTGGATGTTGAATGGGGATGGACTTCCTTGACGAGTTACGAAAATACCTCCCTCCCTCCCTCCCTCCCTCCCTCCCTCCCTCTCCCTCCCTCTCCCTCCCTCCCTCCCTCCCTCCCTCCCTCCCTCCCTCCCTCCCTCCCTCCCTCCCTCCCTCCCTCCCTCCTGGGGTCTGAGAAGACTCAAGTGTTCCTTTGACTTTAAAAGCACCGAGCCTCTGGCAGGTTCCGACTCCAACTGTCTGTGCCCTGGATCGTTGACTGGGAGAAGAGAGGGGTTGTCTTGATGGGGCATGGATAAAACTAGTCCTGGTTCGGTTGGAGTCCTGGTTCGGTTCACACGAAAGGATCAGAAAGCCAAAAAGCCTGCCATGTAAAAATCTAGCTTTTGTAACTTTGCGAGCGAATGGACCATCCTCATATGAATCCTCATGCCTGAAGTGCCCTTCCAGCCAGATCAAATGATGCCGGTTTCTCCTGACTGAGTGGTCGCTCGGCCACCCTCAATAATGACATCAATCCCAATAACATGGGATTGCGGTAATCACAAATCTTCTCGTGAAAATATTTGTGACGTTCAGGTGGGTTTCTGATTCACTGGAACTGTGATTCTCCATGCAAAGCCCACATGTTCATGTTGTCGGACTCTGTTCATATTTAGTCTAGCCTATATATATATATATGTATAATATATATATATATACATATATATATATATTTGCGTGTACGGGATTGACTTTTTTGTTGAGTGTAATTACCCGTTGCTTTTTGTTTGGGGGGGTTACAGGGCAGGGATCCCTAAAAAGACGAGCCACCCATATATATTTGGAGGAAACCCGGGAACCTATGTAGGTCATCAACCCCGAAAGCTGCCCGCCCCTTCGGGCATCCTTGAGACGATATCTGGGCATGTCGGCGCTAGCTCCCAGTATCCTGCCAGTCGCGGTCAGGCGCATGGCAGGGTTCCCTATGTTTGTCCTACACATCGCCCCAAACCGAAAATGCAGAGATTTCAAACCCGAAACCCAGGGGTGTAAGGCCCCAAAATACAAACAACATCTTACTTGCCTTGCCCGAATTGATCAACCGCTGCCGCAACATGCCTGGGATCAGCATCAACTGGGCGACCAGGTCGCACAATTCACTTGCGTCGACTGCAAGTACAGGGAAACGCATCAGACGTCCGCTTTAGCGCTGAAGCGGCGGCGCACGTCCCGCGCGCGCAGTGACGCGCATTCTCCCGGAAAGCCTTTTGATGCGACCCGTGACTCAAGCATCCGCATGCCCAGTGAACATCGCCGAAGTTTCAGTACGCCTATTATTCAGCACACCTTCGACACATTGACATTGAGAGCTGTTGGCCCTTCAACAGAGTTCCCTTTATTTTGCTCCCCCGCGCAAACGCAACGGCTGGCGCAAGCACTTTACGCAGGCAAACATCGTCTACATGTGCTGCTTGCGCGGCAGAATTTTCCAACAGGAGGCATGGCACCCGAACTCTTGCGGGCTTTAACCTAGCTGCAAGCTGGGGATCCCAACAGCAAATGCAAATAAGCAGCACAGGTGTCCTTTTTGTCAAAATAGATGTCCCTGAATGATTGAACCAGCACGTAAATCAGGAATTGCCCTCTATGTTTCAACCAACCTACTCCAAAGGGACACCTATGGCAGTCAGCCCTTGAAGAAAAAAAGCACGAGCTCTTTGTGTGACTACCAGGAGCCCCTCAAAGTGGTTGAAGGGCCCTGCGAAGTCAAGCTCGAGTTCATGGTTCATGACCGCACTCATCTGACAGGGTCCTCTTGAAGCAAATGAATTCTCCATAAGGGTATGTCATTTGTTAGGGGGCCCCAAACAATGGTGGCTTTCCCTCTGGTTTTCCATTAAACCCGCTAAGAAAGGGGAAGCCTAAAAAAGCGCCACACCCACAATTACTTTCAGAGAGAAACACCCCCGGATTGATTCGGAGGGGTTTATGGATCCAGGCCATGTGGTTTCATTCGCGTAGAAAATTGGAAAAGAACAGCAACAGCTCCGTCTGACCACGGGATCTACCCTTGCGCTGGCGTCATGAATTGATTCTCAAGGAAAAAGAGTCCAGTTTCTGAGGAATAGTCCAGTTTCTGGTGCCCTCTTGAGATGCGCTTGCTATGACACATGGCACTGGTTGCAGCTTGGTTTCAGCCATCTAACCATCTTTGGTGTCTGTCTCACTGTTTGTTTCAGTCTTCCAGTTTTCTTCACACCCATCTTAAGTACAAGACGAAGCCTTGGAAACCGAAAGGCTCAGTCGCCCCCAACCGCCGGTTTCGATCGGCCTCTTGAAGGCCTTGCCGCATTCCTCGAAGCTGACCATGCCGTCTTGATTCTGGCAGCGGATCACGGGGAATTTCTGCTGGAAGAGCCAACCAGTATAGGCGGGTTCAAAAGGTACGTCAAGCATGGGATGACCATTAGTTGGGAACCAACAAACAAATTGTATTCCACCACTGAATGGGAAAAGCTACCCATGGTCATTTGGGGGCCGAAGGTCCCGAATATTGATCAACCCCCATATGTGAATTTGTCAACGCTGCCCCTGCAAGATCCCAACTAAAAAAAGGGGGAAGGCGTGGCAGAGGAGCTTGAAGCACGAAATCACCAAAAGGGGGCCCTGACTTTTGGTCATACACAGAACTGGGAACCTTTGGAACCCTGAGTTGAGATTCGCCCCATTTTCGGCAGCTCTTGCCCCCAACCAATGTCTCCCGAGTGGATTCTGACAAACCCGACAACCTCAGAAAATGAGAGAAATGTCACAGCTAAGTTGATCTAGTTCCGTCCTGGGATCCTCAAAAGACTCTCACAAACATTGCACCATTTCGACTGGAAACCCTACATGCCAGCATGAAACTGCAATCTTTGATCCGTCCAAAGGAATAAGTCTATTCACACCAAAACCCCTCCCAATCCCCCCCCAAGGAGAACTTGACAACTCAAATCTGACCTTTTAACCTACCGAACCACGGGACCCCAACTTCTCAGAAACATAACTGTCTAGCAAGACTGTGCCTTTCCTTCAGCAGAAACATGCAACATATTATTCCTAGCAAAAAACACATCTCGGCTGTCCTCAGATCCCCTGCTAACGGGGTTATGGAAACCCAGTTACATGGATCACCCACTAAACACCTAAAAACCTAAGGAACCGGACGGCTGGTTCCGAACCGCCAAGTTAAGAACAAGATGGAGAGACCGAACCAAGGCTCCCCAACCGCAGGGATTGATGATGCGCCTCTTGAAGGCGTTGCTGCATTCCTCAAAGATGACCATGCCAAGGTATCCGTATGATCTTATATGACACTATCAAATGTTAAATTTGTTGTTTTTGACTTTAAATAGAAAAGATACGAATCTGAGACGTACAGAAATTCAAACCAAAAAGAACAAGAGCCCTATGACTTGTTAACAAGAAGCGAGATTTTCTGTTCCAGCTTCCCGCTCTGCCAGCCCGGGCCGGCCTCGTCGGACATGTCGAAGGCCACGGACCAGCGGGGCTGGGAGCTACGCAGCTCCTCCAGCGTCTTCTCCTGACCGCTCGGGTAAGAAAACCATCCCATTTGGGTGTCTTGTGTTTAGGGGACTCCCCAAAAAATGGACCCCCCCCAAAAAAAAAGAAGAAGGTTGTTTTCCTTTTAGCTATTTGTGAAGACAAATCTAGTGGCAAACGAAAGTGTGGTTGCTTTTCTGGACGGTCCACTCAGGAAGTAAGAACCCTTTATTTGGTGAAGCCTTTGTGGGGTTGCTCCACAAGGACGGAACTGATGTTCCTGAAAAAGGAGAAATGACCCACCAAGCAACGAAAGGGGCACAGGCCGGCCCCCGGCAGTTGGAGTCCCAAACGACCGGACCATAGCTGCGGTCGACCCACAAACCTTGTCGCACGTTGTGGAAGCAAACATAGGTCAACGCTCAAGCCAAACAGCAACCAAGTAGGCTACAGTCATGGTTTTAATTTCGATGGAATCAACAAAGGCTGGTTCCCCTATAAACCTACTCGCAACCACGCAACACAAAACCCGGTGCTCGCAGTCACTTTGTTAGGCATCCTTTTTGCAGTGGTTAGCCGCAAAACGAGCAATCCAACTGGCTACCAATCCCAAAACTGTAGGAAAGCTTTGCCACTTTAGCTAGGGATTCATGGTCAGAGTGCATTGTGAAGGACGTCCGGAAGATGTACCCTTGAAGAAATGCTCCCAAAAGGCTCCAACGCACCTCTCGCAATAAAAAGTGGGATGGGTGCCTCTTCCACAGGGTAGCCAGAAACCTACAATCCCCTAGCCGTATGGCCGCAGTTGGCTCCCAAATAAAGCTCCAGCACAAAGTCGGGAAACACCTGGCAAAGTACCAGCAAACCACTGGGTCGCCCCTTGTCGATGCGCCTAAAACCTTGTAATTATCTAGGGGTTGCCGAAGAGGGTCCCAACAAGTTTTAAAAGCTAAGCCAAGCCTGGGCTTTTCTCTCCATCCGCTTGGAACCTCCCTACCTTCACGAGTGGAACCGCTCGTTTTACCCAAACCCCGGGTCGCCCAAAAGCCACCCAGCACGCCTTGCTGCCCAGCCGGGCTTGCTGCAGCTTCCATGCCTATCGATTTGGGGAGGAAGTGGAAATATGGAACCCGAATCCTACCCAGACAAAAATGGCTGATATTACAACCCAAAATGATGGACTGTTTTTTCTTTGAGGGTAGTCTTGATGGTCCAGGAAGTGAACACCGAGCCAATCAAACGCATAAAACAGGTCTACCAGGCGGTAACCCCACCCCCACCCCCTGGAACCCTTCGAACCTCCCTGAAAGCTACCCCAAGCACCGATTGAGCCTTTCGGGGTAGAGACCCCACTGTCAGCTGGGGCAAAAACATGGAGTTGGTCTTGCCCCAGAATGGAATGATCAAAAAGTTGTTTTTGTAAGGGTAGGTTGAGGGAAGATGAACACAGAGGTGAAAAACCGTTTGAAAAGGTCTACCAACTCAAAGGTTGGACCTCTGAAGGTACCATTAGGTGTAACATACATGGCGGCAAATAAACATCGAACCAACCTGCAACGTGGCATCCCTCTATTTTCAAACAAACTGACCCCTTTCAAGGCCACCTATGCGTCTAAAGGTACTAAAGTTTAGTTTAGCATCGAGCAGTTCTGGCATATTGACTCTTGGAAGGAGCCACCAGTGAAACCCCACCAGTGTGTGGAACAACTGGGGGAGGAGGAGTGCGACCCCAATTTTGGTGTACCTCGAAATGTGGACGCACACGTCGAAAGTGGCTTTGTTTAGGATTTGGACCCCCAAAATGGTGTTCCGTTGCTCCTTTTGGCTTCCCTTTAACACCACCCCGACAAGTGTAGCCTCAAAAAGAAAGGAACCTCGTGTTCCTCACAAGCCCTTGGGAAAGCTTCACACCCCACAGACCCAGGGGAACTCTGAAGCATTGAGCAAGTTTTGTATTCTGTTCACTGCGAGATCGCCCCCGAATGGGGGTTGCGTAAAAAAAAGACATACAAAACACACACGTTTTCATGGGAGTTGTTTTTGTTTGCTCTCTTTTCCCCGGTGAAGGGAAGCGCGCCTGGATCGGATCCATCGCGCCGCACTTGCTGGCTGGCGGGATTTTTTGCCCGACCAAAAAAGCTGCCTGCCCTCTGAAAGTCGCTGAACCTGGCAAAATCGACGCGTGAGTTTTGTGGTTTTGAAAAGAACAACTCATTTGATTCGCACTTGGCGGGCCGGTCCGGGCCGCTCGTATTCATGATGCCTAAATGATGCCACGGTTGTGAAGTTGAAGCGTCATGCTGCATATGCGGGCCCCTAGAGTAGCATCCATGGTTCACTCTGAGCCAGGAACAGCGCTTCTAACAGCAAAGGGTGCAACACAACTCCAAGGGACCTGGTGGCTGGATGTCCCCTGCAATTTGCTGGTGTAGGTCGAAGGGAAATTGAGGGACTGAGGGAGCTTCCTCGGCTGACTAACTGTGGATCAAATTATGGCCGGTGACATGTTCGCCAAGCTGGGAGCCGCCTGTCGCTATCCCAAATGAGTGATGATCAAAACCTGGTATTCACATGGTCTACCCAAAGCCTCGTGAAGAATCCAAAGGGCGGATACCGGCACCTACTTGGTGTTGATTGTGCCTCAAATTGGGTCATTCCGCTTCATCCGTGCAACTTTGTTGCTTGACGGTTGGGGCTTCGCTTTCTGTCGCGGAAAGTTGCTCCAAACCCACCGCCCCAGCCTCGTTTTCTACGGGGCAAGTTCGGGGGCCTGGAGCATAGATCAGCTTCCCCCGAAGTTTGGGGCTAAATCTGTGGTTTGGTTGGGGTGCTGGGAAACCACTTTTACACTCCACAAGAACCAACGGTTGAAACCCCACAGAAACCATCAGTCGGATCCTCACCCACACAAAATGAGTTGATGCCAACCAGAACGCTTGGAGTACAAATCGGACCCTCACCCCACACAGATTGTTGCCAAAACGCTTGGAACACGGAGGGACTGCGCCAAGCCTCAGGCCATCAATTGAGCCCTCAGTGCCCAACCTTGGGTGTGGCTGTGGGGGGCGGGGGTGTGGTTTGGGGGTGGGTGGTCTTTTTGTTCAATTCGGGACCCAAACTGGAGGGGTCCACCAACCACTTTGGAGGAAAAATCATGGCCACTTGCTGCTCTCTGCTCCTTCTTGTCCTTCTTGTCTTTGTCCTGCAACATCTGACGTCTGGATCTCGAGCATCAGCCCGCAATTCAAAGGTCCGATGTCAAGGCACCTCGTTTGCATCCAATCCCACCCATCAAAACTCTTGACTTGGGTCACGGTTCCATCTCATTGCCCCAAGGGTTTCACTCCCTGGGGACAATCAACAAATGTGTATATATATATATATGCTTTTTGTTGGGGGGGGGGGGGGCGACCTCTGCCCCCCCAAAACAAAAATAAAATAAATAAATAAATAACATTAAAAAAAGGTGCTCAGTTAGTGCTCCGTTTAGACCATCTAAAGGGTTCCCTTCAAAAGACGCGCCCCAAATGAAATGTTTGGGCCATGCCAGCTCCAGCTTCAGGTGCTCTGGTCTGCTAACTAGTTATCGTAAAACTCATGGGACATATATTTAAATCCCTATGTTTTCGAGCCGTTATTCTGTTAGCCCCAATTAATATTGTATAGTACAGTGTATATAATTATATAAATAAAAAAACAAAAAACAAACGAGGAACACAGACTAGTTTAGTTTCATTATATAGTTTGAATTCACATCTAGATAAATGTCAGTTATAGCAATTGTTGTCTGTTGCTTCCAAAATTACTTCTTGCACCAAAGGGGGGGGGGCAATTTGGGGGGCAATTTGGGGGGCACGCCGCAAATCCATTGACTTGTGGTCTGCGGCAACTTCGGAAGGTGTGTCGAGATGTGGGAAGCGTTGAAGCGGGAACTGGCAAGTCAAAATGGCAAGACCGCGGGACGTGGCAAGCAAATTGTGGGCGGGCAAAGCGCAAAGAATCAGCTGCCAAGTCTACTATGAATTTCGATGCATGGTGGCACAAAGTCCCAGCTGTCGTCATTTAGCAGACGTCGCAAGTATTCTGGTCCGGTCCTTCTTCACCTTCTCCTTGTCCTTCTCCTTGTCCTTCTCTTTGTCCTTTTCTTTTTCCTTCTCCTTCTCCTTTTCTTGGTCAGCCTGGGCTGCACGAATAAGAACCTAAACTTGCAAAATCTCACAGCAAACTCCGTCAGACTAACATGGAAGCTCCCCCAATTGGCCTCCGTAAATGGAACCAAGTCGTCACCAGGGAGTTCCATGGAATCGCCTGGAGGGTAGTCCCACCTGAGTGCTTCTTAAGGGGCTGCTTGATTCCAATGGAAGGGGTCACTGCACACTGTGAGATTCTTTCAACAACACTCTCGGATGTGGCAAGGGCTACCACCCGAACATTTCTGACTTCGAACATATGGGAGATCTTTCCTGTGAAGCGGATTCCTCTTGAATGGGGCTACTATAGGATCCAAGTTCATTGTGGTCTCCCCTTGGTTTGCCTCCTTCAGACAAGGCCAGCTCAGTCAACGAATCGCACCGGCCCGCCTCCCAGTCCCAGCGTGATCCTGAGAACTCGCACATCGAAGGTCCGGGCTGTATTTTTGGGTCGCCTAAGAAAAGACACACCCACCCACTGGTACCTTGGCTAGTTGAAAGGTGTTGCCTTGAAAAAAAAAGAGGCCGGCAGCCTCAAGAAACGCGCGTGTGTTGGCCAGCAGCGCGAAGTGCTGCTATTCTCAGGCGATTTGGCCCTTTCTTGTCAAAGCCATGGTAAAAATGGAACAAAATAAACATGGTGCGTGTCAACGATGCAACGAAATGTTCATAAAACGCAGGAATTTTTGTAAACGTGCTTGGTCGCCATGGTCAAAAGCAGCATGGTCATTGGCAACGCCGTGACCTTGTTTTTCTCCGAGGAAGACCAAAAGCAAACTGACCCTTTTTGCAGGTCCCCCCAATAAAACCTGATAGAAGCCACGAACCCGAATGCGGACACGAAAGCGGACTCTTGTCACATCTCGCGTCGCGTCTCTAGTCACGTTTCTATAGTCACGTCTCTGGTCACTTCGGGTCACGTCATTGTCACGTCTCTCGTAGCAACTCTGGCCACGTCTCTCGTCATGACTTTCGTCAAACCTTGCATCGTGTGTCACGCTGCGCCTCTCGTCACGACTTTGTCACGTCTCCCATCACATCTTTCTTGGCGACTCCCGTCATGTCTCTTGTCATGTGAGTCGTCACCCCTCAAGTCGCGTCTCTGGTCTTTTATCACTTGTCTCGCCGCGCCTGTCGTCATGACTCCGTCGCGTTTCCCGCCACGTCTTTCTTGGCGACTCTCGTCACGTCTCTTGTCACCATGAGTCGTCGGCCCTCGCGCCACATCTCTTGTCACGTCTCTGGTCCAATCTCGTCACGTCTCTCCTCGCCAGGTGGAGTATCTGGCTATTCCTCTTTTTTGTGTATAGTCACGTCTCTGGTGGCGTCTCACGTCACGTCTCTGGTCATGCCCCTTGTCAGGTTTCTCCTATGTCCTTGTCGCGTCTCAAGTAACAACGTTTTTCTTGTCACATCTATCGCCACGTAGCTAGACGTCCCTTGGCAGGTCTCTTAATACTTAGCCGGCTGGCTAATGTTAACCAGGTTATAAACGTTTAGTATCTCGGCTAAGTTGGGTTATAAGGCTGCCAATCTCCTTGGCAAACGAGATAAGTTGGTCAAACCTATATAAGGTTTATAAGTCGTTTCTGAGGTTTACCAGAATCTATCTAAGGATTATAGGAGATATGACACGCTTTATAACCCCCGTTGTAAACCCTAAGCCAAACAATGAGCAAACATGGTCGCAACCCTTATAAGGTTTAGCGGGGTTAGCTTTTGGGATCTGTTTTCGGGGCTAACACCCTTAGCAGACTTAGCTTTTTTCGAGCACAGTCATGCAGCATGCAAAAGGGAAGCCGAATCATTTACCTTTCGGCTTTTTTCGCCCCTGCGCATGCCGCCGCGGGCGTGGGCCCGCGCGGCACCCGCGCAAGCCGCAGCCGAGTATGATGCATGAGCCGCCTTGCGGACGCAAGTGCGCAGATTTGATATAAGATTCAGATTTCACAGATTTTTTCAGAATCTGAATTTTGTAGATTTTTTCAGATTCAGATTTTTCAGATTTTTAAGAATCTGAACTTTTCAGATTTTCAGATTCATATTCTTCAGATTTTTTCAGATTCTGAAAATCTGAATCTTCATCACTATCTTTACGTACATATTCAGATTCAGATTTTTCAGATTTTTTCAGAATCTGAATGTCCGGTTTTTTCAGATTCAGATTTTTCAGATTTTTCAGATTTGTTCAGATTCTGAAAATCTGAGTCTTCATCACTTTCTTTACTTAAATATTCAGATTCAGATTTTTCAGATTTTTTCAGAATCTGAATTTTTCAGATTTTTTTCCAGAATCTGAATTTTTCAGATTTTTTCAGAGTCAGGTTTTTCAGATTTTTTCGGGTTCTGAAAATCTGAATCTTCATCACCTTCTTTGCTTAAATATTCAGATTTAGATTTTTCAGATTTTGTCAGAATCTTAAAAAATCTGAAAAATCTGAATCTGAAAATCTGAAAAATTCAGATTCTTAAAAATCTGAAAAATCTGAATCTGAAAAAATCTGCAAAATTCAGATTCTGAAAAAATCTGTGAAATCTGAATCTGATATCAAATCTGAAAAATCAGATTCTGAAAAAAACCTGAAAGTATGAATCTAACAAACAATGTCAAAACAAATGGGCGCTCTGATCCGAGCTGTGGAACCGCTCAAGAGAAAGGAGAAAAAAATGCTGCGTCTCTGGGGCCGCGCGGACTGCCCGCTGCGTCTTTGCTTGATGTCTCGCTTGCGGTAGGAAAGCGCATATTGTTGCACCAATTGCACACAGGTGCTGGAATTTTACAGGAAAAACCTTAACAGGTTTAGCTGGTTTAGCTAAACTTTAGCTAAACCCTTGCCTACACCACCTCCCAAACCACATTTTGTAACCCTTATAAACCCGCTGCTAACTCTTATAGCGATTTATAAGGGATATCTAATCCCCAACCGGCTAAGTAACAACTCTGGCCATCTTTCATCATCGCATCTTTCATCGCGTGTCTCAAGGCGCCTCTCGTCGCGACTACGTAGTGTCTCCCATCACGTCTTTCTTGGAGACGTCTCCTGTCACGTGCGTCGTCGCCCCTCGCGTCACGTCTCTGGTCACGTCTCTTGTCACGACCCTCGCCACGTCTCTTCTCACACGTCTCTTGTCATAATTGCCGTCCCGTCTCTGGCAACCTCTCGCGTCACGACCCTCGTCACGTCTCTTGTCGCATCTCTCGTCACGTCCATGGTCACGCCATATCTCGCGTCTCGTCGCGACTCTCCTCGCACGTCTCTTGTCACATCCATCACATCCATCGTCATGCCTCTGGTCACGTCTTTGGTCACGTCCTTTGCCACGTCTGTCGTAACAACTCTGGCCACGTCTCTTGTCATGACTGTCATCTTATCTTTCATCATGTGTCTCAACACGCCTCTCGACTCTCGTCACGACTACGTAGCATCTCCCGTCACGTCTTTCTTGGAGATCCTGTCGCGAGCGTCGTCACCCCTCGCGTCACGTCTCTGGTCACCTCTCTTGTCACGACCCTCGCCACGTCTTTTCTCAAACGTCTCTTGTCATATTTGCCGTCCCGTCTCTGGTAACCTCTCGCGTCACGATCCTCGTCACGTCTCTTGTCGCATCTCTCGTCGCGTCTCTGGTCACGCCTTGTCTCGCGTCTCGTCGCGACTCTCCTCGCGCGTCTCTTGTCACATCCCTCACATCCATCGTCACGCCTCTGGTCACGTTTTTGGTCACGTCCTTTGTCACGTCTGTCGTAGCAACTCTGGCCACGTCTCTCGTTATGACTTTCATCTTATCTTTCATAACGTGTCTCGACGCGCCTCTCGTCACGACTACGTCCATCTCCCGTCGCGTCTTTCTTGGAGATCCTGTCGCGTGCGGTCACCCCTCGCGTCACGTCTCTGGTCACTTCTCTTGTCACGACCCTCGCAGCGTCTCTTCTCAAACGTCTCTTCTCGTATTTGCCATCCCGTCTCTGGTAGCCTCTCGCGTCACGATCCTCGTCCGGATCTTGTCGCATCTCTCGTCGCGTCTCTCGTCACGGCTTTCCTCTTCTCACATCCATCGTCACACCTCTGGCCACGTCTGTTGTCACGTCTTTGGTCACGTGCTTTGCGACGTCTGTCGCAACAACTCTGCTCCCGTCTCTCGTCATCACTTCCAACACATCTCTCATCATGTGCCTCGACGCACCTCGCGTCACAACTCCGTCACATCTCCCGTCCTGCCTTTCGTGGTCTGTCTCATGTCTCGAGCCACGACCCTACTCGCGTTTCGTGTCACACCCTCACGTGTTTCGTCACGACTTCCGCGCCCTGCGAAAGCGATTCAGCCCACCGAAAGCACGCAGAGGGTTCACTGTGCGATCTCAACATGTGCACCGCGCCACAGCGAGATCGATTCGACCCACCCAAAGTGCGCAGACGGTTCGCTTTGTGATCTCAAAATGCGCACGCGCCACGGCGAGAGCGATTCGACCCACCCAAAGTGCGCAGAGGGTTCACTTCGCGTTCTCAAAATGTGCACCGCGCCACAGCGAGAGCGATTCGACCCACCCAAAGTGCGCAGAGGGTTCATTTTGTATTTTCAACATGTGCACCGCGCCGCAGCGAGAGCAATTCGACCCACCCAAAGCGCTGCGCCTGCCACGACATCGGCGCGCAAGCTCGAAAGTACTGCGCCTGCCACGAAATCTGCACGAAAAGCTCTAAAGTGCTGGGCCTGCCACGAAATCTGCGCGCAAGCTCGAAAGTACTGCGCCTGCCACGAAATCTGCACGAAAAGCTCTAAAGTGCTGCGCCTGCCACGAAATCTGCGCGAAAAGCTCTAAAGTGTTGCGCCTGTCACGAAACATCGCGTTACAGCGACATGCAAAAGGCGCAAAATGCTGCGCCTGCCACGAAATCAGAATTTGACACCCTGCATCGCATGCGCAAAAATAGCGCGGGACTGCAGCGCCAGAATGATTTCGACCAATTTTGACACGCTTCAGGGTCGCCAAAACGAGCCGATTGTACGACAGGGCCAACGAAAACGGCGCCGGCGCAAACACTATCACGCGCCTGCCAAGCAGGACACCTCAAAACGACCACCCCTGGATCGCAAATTCCACTGGCACGGCAACGAGAACACGCAGCCTTCCAAAACACTGCGCCTGCGCAGCGAAACGACATGTCAAGCTTGAGAAGCTACGATTCCCGCACAGGGGCACGAACAATGACACGCTTCAAGTCATCTAAATGGCACGTGTTTCGCCTTCCCCACTGGAGCTGCAAGCGCGACACTCGCGAACACATACGAACGCTTGCAAACGCTTGCGCACGTTTGGGGACGTAAATTCAACGACTCCTGGTCACGTCCTAACCCCCAGACCCCCGACCTCTAAACGGGAGCCCTTCTGCTACGCATTCGGGGGGGAAAAAACAACTACAACCAACAACATACCAACACAACAGTTTCTGGGTGTTCACGGATTCCGTCTGCGCGACCAAAACCGAACGCTCGAGCGAAGGCTCCTGAAGACCACCTGTGATCCCAGGCGCCCCACTCCTATCGAATTCGGCTTCCTAAGACCTCCAATAGGGGACTTGGTGGACATCATGTTGGAGACCTAGGTAGAAATAAAAGGTGTTGACTGAAAATGGGCCAAAACAGGAAAGCAAAAAGTTCAACAGGTCGATTTGCTTTGGTCAGCTGAGTTTAGGTGGGGATTTCCACCAACCGTAAACACTGTTGAGCTGGTCCCCTAGTAAATTCATACTAATGTTGGCACTCGATTAGTAAAGGGTACCGGAATAATAGAAAGTGTTTTTCCTTATTATGGTTCACACCCATTGTTTAAGGGGACCAGAAAAATAGAAAGTTTTTTTGGCCAGGCGGATTTTAAAAAAAAAACACAAAGCAAATTTATATAATAATAATAAAACAAAAACATCCCCCTTTCAATTGGTGGCCCACTTGCTTAAAAGCATCCCCTTTCAATTGGTGGCCCACTTGCTTAACAGCATTCCCCTTTCAATTGGTTGCTCAACCACAGAACCCAAAGCCAGCTGAAACTCTGAAAATTGAAAACCATCCCCAGCCCTGAAACTGCAAACTCTTTATTAAACCGTGCTAAAAAATTGCCAAAAACAATCAGGACAAGGGTACCCCTCACAGACCCCACAGAACCACAATAATGTGATTGTTTTAGGGGACCACAATAGTGGCAAGCCCCCAGCCCCCCCTCCCAGAAAATAAACTATCACTTGCTTTGCTCAAAAGCATTCCCCTTTCAATTGGTGGCCCACTTGCTTAAAAGCATCCCCTTTCAATTGGTGGCCCACTTGCTTAAAAGCATTCCCCTTTCAATTGGTTGCTCAACCACAGAACCCAAAGCCAGCTGAAACTCTGAAATTTGAAAACCATCCCCAGCCCTGAAACTGCAAACTCTTTATTAAACCGTGCTAAAAAATTGCAAAAAAAAACAATCAGGACAAGGGTGCCCCTCACAGACCCCACAGAACCACAATAATGTGATTGTTTTAGGGGACCACAATAGTGGCAAGCCCCCAGCCCCCCCTCCCAGAAAATAAACTATCACTTGCTTTGCTCAACAGCATTCCCCTTTCAATTGGTGGCCCACTTGCTTAAAAGCATCCCCTTTCAATTGGTGGCCCACTTGCTTAAAAGCATTCCCCTTTCAATTGGTTGCTCAATACTAAAGTAGAATCGCAAAAAAGAAGTGGCTGCAATACTAAAGGAAGTGGCTGCAATACTAAAGTAGAATTGCAAAAAGGAAGTGGCTGCAATACTAAAGTAGAACTGCAAAAAGGAAGTGGCTGCAATACTAAAGTAGAATTGGGCCCCAACACCCTCCATTGTTTGGACGTCCCAAAAGTGCACCCCCATTGTTTTGGCGCCTCCATTGTTCAGAGGGGGGGGGCCCTTTATTAATCAAGTGCCAACATTACGCTTGTCGGCCTGCTACCTCATTGGATTTTGAACGGCTTGGAAAACCGGGGCAGTGGGAAGAACAGCTAGGGCGTGGGGGAAAAGCGTACTTTTGGGAGCTAGTGAAGTTGTTGATACCCGTAGGTGGTCATCCCCCAAGTGAGTTGGATGGCGAACCACTTGTTAACTTGGCCAACAGGGGGCGTTGCGTGATTTTGTAAGAAGCACGAGGATGTCCGTCTTGCCACTCACCTTAGATCAATATTCAATCTATCTTCCAGGACCTGCTCTTCTACGCCCAAGGCATTGTCATGGAGCTTCATGGGCGGAATGACATTCCGGAAAGATTCAAGTGGAAATCTGCACTTTCCCCAGATGGGCACTGCGCAAGTTGGGTTTGTCTCAATATAGGAATTGGAATGCTAGGTGGTTTCCCTTTTGGGTTCCCTTTGCCAACCAAAAGGAACCACCCAGTTGGCCCCCCCGAAAACCTGCGCCAAATCACCAACTCGCAGGGCACAATGCCTCACCGCCCTGGGGTTGTCAAAATCTAAGGACCCCTCTTTGTGAGCCAAAGGCGGGCCAACATAAAAACCGGGGGTCCCGAAAAAAACCTCGAGTCCCAAAAAACCGCTTTGCGTCGTGCGGGCTCGCCGGTGAGCGATCGCCAAGCGATTGGTCCTGGTCCCAGTGATTCGACTCCTTCCACTGATCGCCTGCCGGGGCTAAGGGGGGACCAAAACCAAAAGCATCTGAGGTACCCTGTGGTTTTTTGTGGTTGGCTGGCTTTCAAAAAAATGGTTGGGCGTGGTTCGCTGGCTGGCTTGTTGCTTGGCAGGTTGGTCGGTTGGTGGTTGGTTGTAGCCTTGTTTCCATTCATGAATGCCAAAAGGGGCACCGAAGTTCACCCTGACCACCCTCTGACAATTGGAGGGTTCTGGAAGACGAAACCAATCATCCTGAGATGGCCAAGAACAAATACACTTCCTGACTTCCACTGGAAAAAGGGTTCCGCATAAAAGGATCATCTCCCCCACCTACACCCCGCCCCCCCTAGTACAGGTTTGTGGGGGTACGAGTCTTGCCATTTTTGCCTTGTGGCCACCTTCCATGGGCAAGGGCCTGGCCTTGCCACCATCCGCGCGACCAGTCCTTGTCTGACCAGTCAGATTCGGACCAGCTCCGCGACTCAGACCAGTCCCACCTGCGCGGCACAAGCGGCCTCCGACATCTGCTTCCCAATTCTTGGCAGGGGATTGCCACCGACGGACATTTTTGGCAGCCCACTAAAAACGAACAGAACCAGAAAACCAGAAAACGAAAACACCCTGCCGCAACAAAAACCACCACTGTAATAAAACACAAGCCTTAGCAAATACACATTCTTGGGGTGACAAAAGGCTCCCATAAGTTTGCATCTTAACACAAGAACAGTGAAGTCTGAGTTGGCGATGCGACCGCACGTCTGGCGACTTCTGAAACGCTGCAGTTGCTCGTGCCGTGGCTGAAGAAAAGCTAGCAAGCAACGCCATGAAGCTATGTCACGGGGGAGCCTCATGAACAAATGATGGCACGTACCACACCCGCCCCGATTGGCATCTTTGGAGACAGAGGCTTCGCGGAAGACCCAAGGACCCAGCGTGGCAGTGGGCGCTTGTTGCTCCGGATGCCAGCTGTTAGTAGGCTGTTACTCTGAACCCAGTATTCAAGAAACCAAAAACTCTGGGGAGCATTCATGAAAGGTGCTGAGCGGATGAAAGAATCTGGCGTGCGCTGGTTTGCTGACCGCTGTCAGGCAGACAAGCATCCAATGGCATCAACACCTGGCTGTTAAACGAGTGTATATTACATGAGACACCTAACGTGGGGTTGTCTTAAAATGATGGACCCCACAAAACCAGGGTGTAGTCGGAAAAACCCTTGGTAAAAGGGTAAAACTGACGTCAAAGAGACCATTCAAGACTATGTCGCAGAGTCAATATCCTGGCAAGGTATCTTTGCTCAGGCGGGGGTTGAGCAATATTCTGTTCAGCCCTCAAATGACCATGGGTAACTTTTCCCATATCATCTTTTTAGTGGTTTCCCAACCAATGGTCATCCCCTGTTTTATAAACCTTTCGATCAACCCCCAATGTGCGCCCCTTCCTTTCGAGTCCCCTTTCAGTTTGAACCCTCAGCCCTGTCCCACCCGGATGACCACCAATCTGTCTTCCGCCTCAGCTCTCGAGATGCAAACGGGTCATTTTAGGGGCCGGACGGTATGGATCAACCCGAAAAAAAGGCTTGCCCTGGCAGTCCTGGTGATACTTTGACCCAGCTGGGTGTAGCTCAAGGACCCGGTTCGGTGCTTGGGACCCCCCAAAACGGCTGCGGTGTCCCTTTAGGTTTCCCTTTAAAGCCGCCCTGGAAAGGGTACCAACTCAAAAAAGACGAGCCACCAACATGGGAAAATGAGTGAGTCCTTGTGCGAATCTACAAAAGTCCCATGTCCCTGCACTCTGACCGTAGACTGGATATGTTATTTTGACCCGCCTCACAAGGTACCGTAGAAAAGCAAATTGAGAAAAGCATATGTTCCGATTTGGGCATGGCCGCAAACAAACCCTCAACTGCGAAAACGAGAAAACAAACCATCCGGGTGGAATCAAATAATCAGTAATCTTCATAAGGGTATGTGTCAAAAACCGCGAAACCGGGCTCTCCTCACGCCTTCTAGAAGTTATTGTTTTTGTGGGTTCAATGGAACCCCACCCAAACCCTAAAAACCTAAGGGGACGGCTGGGAACCGCCAAGGAAAATGGTGGTTGGCTTTGTGGCTTTCCCTTTAGACTCGCCAGCAAAGGGTACCCTCAGCAAAAACACACGAACAAACACAAACACAAACACAATCACAATCACAATCACACACACACACACCCATGAATCAGGTCATAAAACCCTTCAGAAAGGACAAGTCAGTCGGAATAGTCGATCCGACCCAAGCCACCCTCAACTGGGAACACCGAAAGCAAGCCCTGGAACATGTTTTTGGGAACTTGTATGATTCACTTGGACGAAGGCCTGCAAAGAAACACGACCTGTGAGTCACAGTCAAAATTATGCAGGTCTTTCCCAAAGGACATGGACATTTTAGTGACCCCCATGTCCTTCCTGAGTGAACCATAGACCACCAACAATTTAGACCGAATACCATATGGGGCCATGGCTCGAAAGTGGGACAGCGAATGGCTAATCAGCTTCCCTCCCATTGGTGGGTTGGATCGGTGGGAACTAAGGATTTGAACCCAGTACCTTTGGAAACCGAATGAGGAAGGTACCCCCTACCGTCCAAACCACCAATCCAAACCACAAAATGCAAGGGTTACCATGGTTGCCTGAAATAGGCCCGATTTGGACAAGAAGAAACACACACACACACACACACATCGCCGCCTTGGACCTACGAAGTCGCAAACTCAAACTAATTGCATCTGGGTGCCCAACACTGGCGGAGGATTGTCCTGACTTCTGGCAAGCGAACCGGCGTTTCCACGGTTGACGCCCTGAACATTGCCAGCGACCCAATGTCCGCCCGCATTTCTGGCAAGTTGATTTGCATGAACAGCGATTCTGATACTTCCCCGGTTGGTCCTTCCAAGCTTCCATTTTTTTAAGCGCCCTTGGAAAGAACATAGTCCCAGTAGTGATAGATTCCGTTCAAATCCAAAATAGGAAAAACATATTTTCAAGCAAACGGAAGCAAGTGGGAGAAACGGACTCGCCAGGACTGACCGGATCCAGCGGCCCTGAATGCAACGTGGCTGCTCGTGGATTTGGCGAGCTGCACATGCTGACAAGCTCCTTCTGACCAAGGGGAAACGCAGACACCAAAAAGTCAAGGAGCCCATCTAAGATGGGACACCCCCTATTCATCATGAGGTTCTTGTTGCGACTTGACGCAGCCGTTGCAGTTAAGCAACATAATGTGTGGGTGTGTCGGAAATTGGGGGACCTCCCTTTGTGAAAACTATAAAGTGGAACCAAAAGGAACCAAGTCATGTTCAGTCCTCTTTTTTTTTCCGGAAACACCCACATCCATTGAGATATACATGAGATATGACTGAACAAAACACAAGTAATACGTAGTACGTTCTGGATTCATCGATTGGCTCGTTCCTGTCACTCCCAAATGTAAATCTAGTACTCTCATGTTGAACGATTACTGTGTACTACTAATGAAATCTCATTTACAACACCCAAATTAGCAGGACTCGACCTCATGACAGGGAAGCAGCTTGTGTTGACTGTCCGTGGCTCAAACGCTTCGCTTTCAGGATGGTTTAGACATCAATGTCCGGCCTAAACTTGATTTTGTTTGAGTTTCGCGTCGGTGACGTGATGGTTTAAGGGGATATATCTGCAACCTTGTATCAACTTCGGCTATGATGCACAGAGTCCAAGTCATGCTGCGTTGTGTCAGCTTGTGTTTTAATCGATATGTATGCCTTCTGCAATGTATAATTCTCTGCAAATCCGCATTCGAAGCAGTGGCTTTTCCCCCCACGTTTCCCAATGATCATAAGTGCTTTCAGTGACTGCTTCGTGCGGGCTCATGCTGACCTCATGATTCATCAAGCCCGCGTGGTTGTGTTAGTGCTTCCATGTCTCTCTTCAAATCGGGAGTTTGACATGGAACCAGAGATCTCGGGCTTCGTCTTTTTAGGGAACCCTCGCGGTGTAGGAAAAAGGCAAAGCACCCTCTGGGCTTCCTCATTTCCCTCGAAATGCTTGAAACCACTCGCTGAGCTTCCGAGCCCCATTTCGAGACACACGGAACCCCGTTTGCTTCCGAAGGCAGGGAGAGGATACGACAACGCTCTGCACTTGGTCCCCAGGCAGGTTTGGTACCCAACCTCTCCAGGAAGGATTGGACTTTGCCATCCGGCGGTCGGCGGCCTGCCAATCCTTTCTTGGATCGCAGGGCTGTTTCTCACTTCCGAACGAGTAGCGTGGTCATCACAAAGCAACCCAACTGTTTGAGTGCCAAAATGGCAACCAAACCCAAAAAGTGCCTCTAAAGTCCGAAACGGAACTCAGGGACTGAGGCTTTGAAGGGCAAAAACCATCCGGTGCAAAAGTTAGGGTGCCCGCGGGATGTGCGGTGGGTCAAAAGAGACTGCGCTATCATCTTGTGAACTCGGCTATGAGCTTGCTGCAAAGGCACACAAGCCGAACACATGCTCCTTCGCGTGCCACAGGTTTTTACCTGGATCATGTGTACAAACGTCGTGTGCACCGAAGCGCGAACCCTGATGTTTTTGGGTAACATCGCGTCCACTATGGAACCTGACTTGGGGGGGTCTTGAAAGACCATCTTCCTCTTAAAGGGACCCTCCGGTGGGCTCCATGTTACAGGAGTGTCGCCAAAGGTGTGTGCCAGGGCAACTTGCTCCAGGACGTCGTGCAGTCCTTAGAGTGGCTTGGATTGAGGTCTGGTCATTCGCTCAGCGGAGCCCTGCTGCATTATGCTGCACTGAGGAGTCTTGTTCAGACGATGGTATGTCTTGCAACACTTTTTCCCGTCACCTTCCGTGTTTGGTACCAAGAGGGCCAAAACACCACGCGGGAATGGTTCGGAGTTTGTTTTTGTGGTTCATTGCTGATGAAACCACAACGGTTCTGGACGAATCCTTCCGTGCGTCAGCTCATCTACGATGTGGACAATGGCGTACGGCCATGTAGGAATACGCAAAGGCCGTTCCCACGTCCAGCTGCGAAATGGATGGCTCTTTGGAATGCCATCCACAAAGTGCAAAGCGATGAACCTTGAATGCCGACGGTTGCCGCGCCATCTGTTGAGGGAGAAGTCGTTTTTTCTTTTTGTTTTTACCTCTCCGAAAGCTTACCACGGGGCCTTTTTGCTGCCCCTGTTGGGGTCCAAAGGCCCATGAGTCAACTTGAATACAAACTGGCCAAAACCATCCAGGAGAGATCCTCACCAGCCAAGGCACCGGTTGAGTCAATATCCATGTGGGTGTGTCACAGGACGACCCCAAACAAACATGATGGTGTTTGTGGCCGTCCTTTACCAGTGCTAAGGGCGCCTTCTCAAAAAAACACACCCATTTGAAATGGGTCATTTCAAAAAATACCCCGAAGTCATGAAATTCTACGTTTTGTCAGGGACACCCGGCAAAAAAACCTGGGGTGGATGAACATATGAGTCTACTCAAAGCCATGAGAATGGACCCAGAACCATGCTTCAGGAATTAAGAAGGCGACCGGGGGATTCTCCCTAGCCTTCATGGCTCCGGCCCCAAGCAGGGCAGCCCATCCCGCGCCACCCCCAATCCCGCGCCTCCGCTCGGAGCCTGGCCAACCGAAAAGGCGGTTGTTTTCGTGTCAACATGGGGGGGGCTGTCCTTTTGCCCTTTTTAGGAATTTCCCCCTGCCTAAATTGGTGTTTTCTGTCTATTGCGGCACATCGGGCGACCATGACTGACGGCAATGTGGTGCCCCATTCGGCAAATCAATAATATGGTGACCAGGAGCATGGGCCAAGACTTTCGGCATCAGGTTGTTGAGCCCCTTGTTCAACACCCTCAACTCTGGGTTGCCCCTTGCTTGAGCAGTTTTGTGCGCAACCTGCTGGGTGATGCATTTCACCACCCCGAAGGTGTTACAATGGGACCTGGTTTATCAAGTTCTCCTTCGGTATCGACGTCGCATCATTGACAGCGAGCCTCCGGGTGTTATCCGGATGTGAGGTGGGCTCGGTTACATATGATTCCGGGCACGCAGCTGGTGGACGGGTACTTCCAAGAGACTCACTCCTGAGTGGGGGCAGGTTTTCCAAAACCTTGCTCGGGTAAGCCAAACTGGACAAGAGTTTCTTCTTTTTGGGGCCAGATGGAACATGACACATTGTGACACACAATTGATTTGTGCCCGCAGATGGTGCAGGTGACATGCGAGTGCAGAATCAGACATGAGGCAGCCAACTGCTTGTCTAACCCTTGCTGGGTTTAGGGTGTGCACTGTTTCTTTTCGCTTGGAAAAATGAAACCCTTAAAAACACTTGAAGCAGAGTTTCCTCGTCGTGAGTTACCTCGCGTTGGTGCTCAGAGTGTCCAAGGAGGTTCGCATCAGGGCCAGTCGGGTGCTCAGGGTGCTCAGGGCACTCCCCGCTCTACTTGGGTTGCACCGTCGTAGTCGCCGCCAGCTGACTTCATGTTGAGGTACCTCTGTGTGCCCACCCCTGTTCCTAAGAGAATTCCGCTGCGGATTGAGTCAGGTGACACTTTCTGGAATCTCCTGTGCTATCGGCATGTCGGTTGGACCTCGCAGTCACACGCAATTGGTGCTCAGTGGTCAACGTACAAGTACGCATTGGTGGCTGTAGCTCCCTTTCTTTTGCTGTAATGTGGGAAGAGTGCAGGGGGCCAAGGAGGAAAAATGTGAGCCTTGGCCAACGAACCTGCTTGGCAGTGCCTGGGCGTTGTCATACGCAGCTGGCACGCTTTCCCCCCCACAGTCTGGTGTCTGAAGTCAATTAGTGAAGGGACCTTGACCTTGACGCTTAACCAAGCAGAGGTCGTTTAGGCCTCTGACAGCTTGGGCTTTTGCACTTAGCGAAAGAAGCGAAGCCTGCTTTGACGCTGAAGTGAGGTCGCTGCAGCTCGAAAGCTTAGGCTCTCAGAGCAACAAGGCGATGAGAAGCACGTCCCGGCCAGTTTCATTTTGGACCCACCCGCAGACTTTTAGCAATTGACGTTCTTCAACCAAAACGCAAGGGACAGTTTTTCTCCCGAAATGAGGCCGCTTAGGCCTCTGCAATTGGAAAGCTTAGGCTTTCACAGTCAGATGAAGAAGCGATGAAACGAACACCACGCACTGACCCGTGCACAGCCAATCTACACATGCCACATTTTCCCCCAAGGAACCAGCGAGTCTGTCACGCCGCTGGAAGGGTAGCCAAAATCCCCCAAACCAACTCGGCAAGTCATGCGCACGCAGCTGGGATTGCCGCCCAAGTTTCCACCTAAGTCTTTGGGCGTTTGCCACGCAGCTGGGATTGCCATAAACCGATAACTGAGAAGGCATGGAGGCAGAAAGGCTGACCACTGTCTTTAGAGACAGTTGGGAGGCCAGTGTATGTGTGCGTACGCGCGGGGGTGTCTGACGCATGTAAGAAAGAGAGAGAGAGAGAGAGAGAGAGAGAAAGAGAAAGAGAAAGAGAAAGAGAAAGAGAAAGAGAAAGAGAAAGAGAAAGAGAAAGAGAAAGAGAAAGAGAGAGATAAGAAAGCAAGGAGAAAGAGTCCTGAACATGGCAAGCTATGTAAAACCATCAAGCTGTAAAACCATCAAGCTGGATATGGCAGCTTCGATTACACACAACTCCAAGCCAGATTGAAGCCTGACACACTCGCACGAAATCACAGACCAGCAAAGGGGAAAAACACACCAATCACTTTTGGCACATGGTGAGATACCAGGGTTTCGACGATTCGAGCGGCTGCTAAACTTCTACTTTGGAGTATGACAGCTTGAACAACTTCGGGCGCTTCCGGCCCCGTAAGATCTCAGGCTGAGGCTAAACAAGCAGTTTTGGAATGTCGATGTTTTTTACAGGACCCCAGTTCACATGCGAATCAGGCGTGGAATGACTCCCTTTCCCTGAAACACATGACCGTTCACCCCCCAAGATTACAACCTCCTTCAAAAGGGAAGATCCAAGGAAAACCTAAGCCCCTCCTTAAAACAAAAAAAAGGAAACTTAATTCTCCCCCAATAAAAGAAAAGCACAACAACAACACCGTTTTTTCCTACATTGCAACCAACCAAGGCTCACCACCCCCCCCGCACCCCGCCCCCGGTCCCCGGACCCCCAGCCCAGACCCCCAGACCCTCCCACCTTGGGCGGGGTCCGGGGAGCCTGGCACAAACATATAGAGCTGATTGTTCGTCAGATCCATTTTCCTTTGAGTTGAAAACGAGTCCCCTGGAAGAAACCTACGCAAATCGACAAGATCCGAACATGAAAACCCTGCGGACTAAGAGAGGTGTTCGCCAGTCGTGAAGAAGTTCGTCCCCTCGGTGGGGTTCTCTTATTTCCGGTTTGGGACTTCCCAAGTCCCTTGGTTCCAGTTTGGGGAATAGGTATCCTCTTGATCAGAAAATTTGCTGAGACAAATAGATGGGTTCTGGTTAAGGTGAGCTTTACCAGGGAAATCCCTCCAGGTTTAAACCAAAAGGACACCTATAGCTTGGATGTTTCCTGGATCTTGCCGTCTAATTAATGTATATATGTCGCCTGGTATGACAAAGACATTCGCATGCATGCAGGAAAGCATGCATCTGTTTGTCTACACATTTACAAAAATGGGGGTTGGTGAGAACATTCAATCCATCCCATTTGGGTGAGACTCAGGGGACACCTTCCAAAAAGGGTGGCACAAAAAGCTGTGCGGGCGCACGTTTGGCTGCCGCGCGTTTGGCCGTTTTTGCCCATAGCTGCAGCGTGGTTCTTTCGCCCAGCTGACCGCGCTCTCAGAAGCGCCGCTCCGGAAAAGCGCGGGATGGGTATCGGAAGTGTATCACTGGGTCCATGAAAGCGACATCCTCAAACGTACCCAAGTGGATTTGAGAGAAATCGCCCAAAGTTGTACAGTGGAATTTTGAGAAACCCCCAAACTTTAAGGAGCCATTCCTTCGCTCTGTAAGGGA